>VZTX01013589.1:0-58281 GCA_013400915.1 Pardalotus punctatus
CCGCGGCCCCTCAGGCCGAGGTGTGCGCCCGTCAGGAGATCCGGCTCAGGGGATCCGGCTCAGGGCAGCCCGAGCCCGCGGCCCCTCAGGCCGAGGTGCCCGCCCGTCAGGGGATCCGGCCCAGGGGATCCGGCCCAGGGCAGCCCGAGCCCGCGGCGCCTCAGGCCGGGGTGCCCGCTCGTCAGGGGATCCGGCCCAGGGGATCCGGCCCAGGGCAGCCCCAACCTGCGGCCCCTCAGGCCGGGGGTGTCCGCCCTCCCTCAGGTGCGGAGCGGCTCCGGACGCCGTCAAGGGGATCCGGCCCAGGGGATCCGGCCCAGGGCAGCCCGAACCCGCGGCCCCTCAGGCCGGGGGTGTCCGCCCTCCCTCAGGTGCGGAGCGGCTCCGGACGCCGTCAAGGGGATCCGGCCCAGGGGATCCGGCCCAGGGCAGCCCGAACCCGCGGCCCCTCAGGCCGGGGGTGTCCGCCCTCCCTCAGGTGCGGAGCGGCTCCGGACGCCGTCAAGGGGATCCGGCCCAGGGGATCCGGCCCAGGGCAGCCCGAACCCGCGGNGGCGCCGTCAAGGGGATCCGACCCAGGGGATCCGGCCCAGGGCAGCCCCAACCTGCGGCCCCTCAGGCCGGGGGTGTCCGCCCTCCCTCAGGTGCGGAGCGGCTCCGGACGCCGTCAAGGGGATCCGGCCCAGGGGATCCGGCCCAGGGCAGCCCGAACCCGCGGCCCCTCAGGCCGGGGNGGGAACGCCGCTCCCGCCGCCGGGCGCCGTCAGGAGATCCGGCCCAGGGCAGCCCGAGCCCGCGGCGCCTCAGGCCGGGGTGCCCGCTCGTCAGGGGATCCGGCCCAGGGGATCCGGCCCAGGGCAGCCCCAACCTGCGGCCCCTCAGGCCGAGGTCCGCGCCCTCCCTCAGGTGCGGAGCGGCTCCGGGCGCCGTCAAGGGGATCCGACCCAGGGGATCCGGCCCAGGGCAGCCCGAGCCCGCGGCGCCTCAGCCCGAGGTGCCCGCCCGTCAGGAGATCCGGCCCAGGAGATCCGGCCCAGGGCAGCCCGAGCCCGCGGCCCCTCAGGCCGAGGTCCGCGCCCTCCCTCAGGTGCGGAGCGGCTCCGCGTCCCCAGGAGCGGCCGCGCCAGGAGGGAGCTCCGCGCTGGGAGCTGCGGTGGCTGCGTAATCCCCTGCCAGCCCCTTAATCCCCTCGCCAAGCAGCAGCAGCCACAGATTTAGGGAAGTGGAGTGGGATAAAATCACCCGGGATTACTCTGATTTCTGAAGACGGGTCTTGGCTTCTCCAGCCGGAGGTCAGGCCGTGCCTGCTTTAAAGGGGTCGCATCCACATCCCCCAGACCCCTCCCTGACCTTTGATCTCTTCCAGCAGGGCCTCCGTGACCTGCAGGGTGCTGGTCCCTCCGGCAGGGTGTCCCGGCTTTGTCTGCTCCCCAAAGGGGATCTGGGGCTGGCAGCAGGAGCATGAGGGCAGTGGTGGAGTCCTGAAGGTACCTGAAGGTTCGTGCTGACCACTGCTTGGGGCTGAAGTGTGCCCAGGGGTGACCAGGCCGGGCAGAGCCTGTGCCCCGGCAGCCTGAGGCCATCGCCAAAGCAGTCTCCTTCCGAGCCGTGTGGGCCTCGAGCTGGTGAGGGGAGAGGAGGGAAGATGAGCAAAGGAACATGAAGGAAAGGACTCTACCAGTTTTAACTGATTGCCTCCTAATGTGAATGATTATTTATTAATAGCCAGACCTTTCAGTTTGGCCAACATTCAATTGAGATTGCCATCCCCTCGTCTGTGTCTGGAGGCCAATGAATCAAAGGAGCCCAATTGCTGAGATTGATGAATAGCAGGAAGTAGCAAAGTGCACACTTGGATGAGGGACACACTATGGAAGCTCATTATCATCATGGGAAATATGAATTATAAATAACTACAGATATGGCAGCAGATAGAGTATAAGTTATAACAGCAACCTGTTGAACAGCTTGGCTCTTTGGCTATGAATTAACCCATTCATTAGAGTATCTTCCAATCTTCCTTTGCACATTCACAAATGACTTGTTTAATATAAAATGCAAACCCACACTAGATTGTTAGGTTTCTCTTAAGGACATGGAGGGGGAAACTGGCTGTCAAAACACTGAAATAAAATTCAGGCACATACTATAGGTGTGCTGCTGAGTGCTGCCCTGGTGCCTGTCATGGTTTAACTCCAGCTGGCAACTGAGCCCTGCACAGCCCCTTGATCACTCCACCCCAGTGGGATGGGGGAGAGAATCAGAAGAGTAGAAGAGAAAACTCATGGCTTGAGATAAAGACAGTTTAATAAGTAAAACAAGAGCTGCACACACACACAAAGCAGAAGAAAATGGGAATTCATCCAGCACTTCCCATGGGCAGGCGGGTGTCCAGCCATGACCAGGACAGCAGGGCTCCATCATTACCTTGGGAAGACAAACACCATCACTCCAAATGTCTTCTCCTTTCTCCTTCTTCCCCCCACTCGATATTCTGGGCAAGTGCCACAGGGTGTGGAATATCCCTTTGGTCAGCTGGAGTCCGCAATCCCGGCTGTGTCCCCTCCCAGCTCCTGTGCACCCCCAGCCCACTCGCTGCTGCGGGGAGGTGAGAGGCAGAAAAGGCCTTGATCTGTGTAAACACTGCTCAGCAATAACCAAAACATCCCTCTGGTACCATCAGTTTGCAGCATAAATCAAAAACACAGCCCCGTACAAGCTACTAGAAAGAAAATTAACTGTATCCCAGCCAAAACCAGCACAGATGCACTTTAAATGGGATAATAGGAGTGACAGAGGAAATACTGAAAAGGGAATAAAAGCAGGAAACATTAAATAGAGGTTAAACTGTATGATGAAGAGGCTGAAAGCCTGTGGTAAGGAATTAAACAATTCCAGGAATAAGTCACCTCAGGATAGGATGGTTTGTCATTTATTACAATATTTACTCCAGAATGAAAGTCTTACTGAAAGTTACAATCTTCTTCAAGCAGAAGCTGTGGGCCTGGAGGGCATAGATTTCTCTTATGTTTTTAAGTCTGTGCAAAGGGTTACACAGGAAAGTCAAAATGGTTCTTTCTGACCTTAAAATCTACCAAAAAATCAATTTCTACACAACACTCAAGAGACAGTGCATTCACATGGCTGCACGGCAGCTGCCTGAGCCAGCCTTGGAAGGCAACAGGCAGAGCAGATCTTTTAATTCACCCCTCAAATGGCCAAAATGTGGTGCCTTGTCCTGCCCCTGCAGCTGGAAAAGAGGAGAAATTTACTCTTAGAGGAGCTAGGAAGACTGACAATGAAGGTTTAATTTGCCTGTGCTTACCAGGATTAAAACTGAGGGGAAGCACCCAGGGTAACAGCCTTTCCCATCTGGATACTTCAGGAAGAGATGATAAAAATCCACATTCTGAAAAAAAATCTGAAATGAGATCTGAAGGCAGGAGCATCAATATTTTAGATAGCATTTTCTCTCCACTTTGCAAGGAGCCGTAGAAATTGTTATTTTTGCAGGATCTCTTCACTAACCCTCCCATCCACTGTGTGCTATTGGCAGCCAGTTTAATCCAGATGGGTTCTGGCAGGAGCCCTTGTCTGGGTGTGCTTGGTAACCCCTGAAACACTGACAGAGAAGGTGATGAGACAGCAACACGCTCAACTGGGAGATCCAAATCCCTTTATTTGGATTTATCCCATTTACTGGATATATCTCACTTAACCCCTTAATGATCTAAAATTGCAAGGAAGTAAGATTGGAAGATTAAATGAAAATAGCACTGAAAACCGAAAACTCCAGGTGCCTGGAGGGCCCTTAATGGGATTAGTGTGCATCCCGTTGCTTCTGCAGAGCTCAGCCTCCACAGTGTGTGAGCACAGTGGGAGCAAGGGAAGGAGATAACAGCAGGGTCTGACCGGGGAAAATGAAACCTGGGAGAAAGAATGAAAGCAAATACACAACAAGGAGTGAGAATTTAAGGCTGGGAGAGATATGAAGTGAGCAAGTGCAGCCATTTAGAGCTACATTTGCAAAACCATAGGCAATAATTTTGACAGGGCTCCTTAGATGGGTAGCTGGGTACAAAATCTCCTTTCTGCCCCGCTCAAATACTCTGCTTTTGGCACTGATCTTTCAACAGTGTTTGAGTTTGTGTCTGTATGGTTTGCTTTTCTGTTATTCGTGGGATTTGTGGAAGCAGGTAGAGAGCTCAGGCAGACAGGCTTCAAGATGGCGAAGAGAGCACTTTATTTACAAGAAGTTCCTTTTATACACAGTAATAAACAATTGTCCATTGGCCAAAGACAATCCACCCCCAAAGACCTATTGGTTATGGCTTGTACAGCTCTAACACAAAACACAGAGATTAAGAAAGTACAGTTTATCTATATTCTCCATGAGAGAGAAAGAAAATCCTAAAACACTGCAACTACATGTCTGTTGAGGAGACACGAGGATGATCTCTCTGCCTTGTCTGAGCTGGTGAAATCACTCCTTGATTCCTCGGGTGGTTGGAAAGCAGGTGTTGGTCACCAGGAGACCCCGCTGTGACTGCCCAGGGGCGGCACACAGAAATCTGTTCACCCCGGGAATGCACTGATACCCCATGAATGACACCCCACTGGAGTCTCTGCGGAGAAGTGCCAAGTCCCCCTGGGGCAGCACAGGGGTTTAGGGTGCCCTGACTGGCACCAGGGCAGGCATTACACCACTGACTGTGTTCCTGTGGCCTCAGAGGAGCGGCTGATGGATGAGTGTTGGTCTGCAGAGCACATGAGGCAGCAGCAGGGTGACTTGGACCACACGTGTCCTCCCGAGCCCACATCACACCCGGCTGCTCTGGACGTTTCTGCCTGCAGACCCGTTCATCTGCAAGCCACATGCTCTCCCTGCAGTTTATAGAAGCAGCCACATAGGTGTCACAGTAATTAATGCCTTCGGCTGGTTACTTTGCCTTTTTTTTCCTTTTTAGTTTTTTTCCACAGCTCCGCTCTAAATTTAGACTTGTTTAAATACTCCAAGATGAAATGAACATTTTTTTTAAAATTTGTTTTTGCTAGCAGCGTTTTAAACCCTCATCAGACACAGCGTTCTGAGCAGCAGGAAATTCAGGGCACAGAGGGAGACACCAAGGGAGAGCAGAATGCACAGGAAACAAAGAGCACTGGAGCATCTTCCCACCACCTCCAAAGCCATGGCAAGAAAAAGAAGAATGGATTAAAAAAAAAGAAAAAATAAAAGGAAAGGTAAGTGAAAGCAGATGCTCTGTTTGGGGAGAAGTGTGAGCAGAATGCAGCTTTCCTGCGTGCTGCCACAAAAGCACTCAGAGTGAAAGTCAACTTTATCCTTATCTCTCCACTACCAAAGGGTTAAACTTAATCTTTCACATTTCAAGTCCACCTGAAGGAACTTGATTAAGAGAAAGGGAAATCCCATTTTAAAAGAGATTAAAGCCTTTTGTGATAAAGTGGATGCACTAGAAGGGCGTTCTTGTGGAGGGGAGGCTCTGCTTTGTGGGGAGCCCCAGGAATTGTGGTGCATCAAGTGACTACATAAATGATGCCAGTCATTCTGCTAATCTGTGCTGCAAAGACACTTGACTCAGTGCACATCTAGCAACATCATCTGGGTTGCCAAATCCTTTGTATTAAACGCATGATGCAATGACCCTGTTCAGGGAACGCGCTACAGATCCCTCCTTCTCTCTGCTCAGTGTGTTAGTAAGGATTCAGGATTTTGCAAGGTTATCAGGACAGAGGTATTTGGGCCGAATTAAAGTTGTTCCAGCCTGGCAGGGCTACAAAAAAGGAGAGTCCCTCCTCCATCTGTTCCACTGTCAGGATCAGCAGGTGTGGAAAGCACAGAAATGAGTTACTTGCCTTTATGCTCTGATGTTACTAGTTCACCTCTGCTGAAATCCTGATAAGGATTTATTAGGTTATAGGGTATTTATTATTATAGGGTATTTATTTATTAGGCTGTAGGGTATTTTTGAAATTCAGTAATTCTCTGAGCTCTTGCAGGGGGAGACAGCAGAGCCTCCAGGGCCAAGGACCCTCTTCTGGCTTGGCAAGCAATCTACAGGCACAAAGCAGCAAACCCTCTGCTTCCCTGATTTGTTTGGATCACACCAGCAGCTTACCAGAGCTTGGACTGAGCCCACAAGGTGGTTTTATCTGTTCCCTGGCCCACAAGGTGGTTTTATCTGTTCCCTGGCCACAGGGGTGGATCAGGAAGGCAGTGGAGCTGGGCTGCAGCTCTCTGCAGGCCTCTCAGTAGTGATCCAGGCATGAAACATCTGCCTGTCAGGAAAAATGGCATCAGCACAGATGAGCTGACTCTCCCCAGCAGTGTCTGTGGGCCACAGGCTCTCCATCTGGGGGTTTGCACAGCACGTACAGCACTCGTGCCTCATCCTTGGGGAAGCTGCTGCCACTGCCACAGCAGAAAAAAGGGCAATGTCTGGGCAGAAAGACCTATTTTTTTTTATTTATTTTTTTTAATCTTTCAGAGGTTTCCTGCTAATTTTGTTTTGTTGCTGATGCTGAGTGTTCAGGCAAGAGCTATTGTAGAAACATATATCAGAATTTGTGGATTATTCAGAACTCAATTAAAAATCTTTAAAGTCTTGTTATTTTTTCCCCCTTCCTTTTGATTTCACAGAAGGAAGCAGCTTTGCCAAAATTCTAGGTCACAAATTATAACATTTCATGCTTTTTTCCTTTGAAAACAAGACTACTTTTTTCCCCCCCACAAAAATCAGAGGCGATCAGTTTCAGTGTGATTAAAGATAAAAGCTGGGCTTTGGATACATTATACCACACACTGATGTAGGTGTAGATAAAACCAGTCCATTCTTTCATGAATATTAATGAAAACATGTTTTGTGATTTTAGGCAACCATCAATTGTTATTAAAAATACCGTGACAGTTTTGAAGAAGAGAAAGAGGTGGGGGAAGGCTCTGCAAAAGGCTTTCCACATCCAATTAACACCATTTTGCAGCAGCTTGTGTTTTGCTGTGAAATTACTGTGTACTGAGTGTGAAAGGTGCTTCCCTGACCTCCAGCTGCTCAGCAGGCTGGCAGGGAATGGTATTCACCCATCCAAGCACGGCAGTGCAGGCACTTCTCCTTTTAAACTCTTTTAACCTCTGGTTACAATTCAAGTCACTTCCCGTCACCCTAAATTGCCTCCGAGTTGGTAATTAGCTCAGTCACCTGCCAACTTTCATAACACACGCTCATTCTTCCTCCCTTCGACATCTGACAGCATCTCGCTCGGCGAGTGCCTTTCAAACAGATTTCCCCTCCACCCCAGGGGCTTTTGTGCTGTGAGCCTGCCCTGGAAGGATGAAGATACAAATCATGTTGTGCCCAGAAGGATCATTAAATGCCTTCTTTGATTTCCTTCAAGGAGCACAAATGAGCTGAGGAAGTGAACCAGCGCATCCTGCCAGAGTTTTCTGTTGATGTTTTGTAAGGCCTCTCAGTGTGGGATGATGGAGCCAGTCACCCCTGCGGTGGGTGAGGGCTCTCCAGCTCACAGCCATCTCCTCCCCACACGGGTGCTGGCTGAGGACACTGTCAGCCCCCCAGGAAAGAGGGGTTCCCAAGGATTTAGCCTGGTCTGGGCACATGTGTCACGAGAGAAAATAATCTTATTGCTGGAACGTGTAACAGTGTGCAAAGTGTATGTCTGAAAAAATCAGTTTCTAGCAGCCTGGCTCCTTCTGCTTCCCCCTGCTGTGGTCAGCATCTGGGCAGCACATGGGACAGGCAGGAGAGAGACAGGGACAGCTCAGCAAAGCCTTGCCTTGGGCCAGGGACAGAGCGGTCTGCAGCACGCTGGAGATAAAACCGAGAACTGCGTTCACCGTCCATAACAAAAAGTGGAATGTGGGATTACAAGACATATAGATAAATAATATTTAATATATGTAAAATTTAAATTAAAATTTTAATAAATTTTCTAAATTTTCTCTTTTAAGAAGGAAAATTTATACTCCAACTTGTGATGTCTGTTTAAAATCATCTTTCATTTGCCAAAGCTGCATTCCAACTCCTGCCCTCTTGTTAGTGCAGCGTTGAGGCTGAAGTTTACATCTTTCTAAGCCAGAGGCTCCTGAAGTTTCAGACAGAAGCCAAACAGTTGTGCCCTGAGGGATTCCTTCACAGGAAATCTGATGTGCATAAAGCAGGCAGAGCAGCACTGAAATCTCATTAGTGATGGTTGCTTGCTGCAGCTCTGACCTTGGCTTAATTTGTTCAAGTGATGCTGGAGCTATTTGGCGTTCTCAGTTTGGAGTGATTCCCTTCTACAAGGGCAGTTTAAGCCCAGATCTACTCTGCTAGCCAGGGTAGATCCCTAGACACTGCAACTCCCCTAGACAGAACAAGCATCACCTGGCTCTCCTTGTGCCCAAATGCGCAGTGCCACGCTCTGACAGCCCCTGAGTGTCACCCACCCGCGGGGAGCCCAGTGCTGGAGGGAAGCCACGACCCAAGGCAGCAGCTGGGTTTTTCAGCAGATGCTGTTACCCAGCCCTGAGGTTCCCCATTCTCTGTCACCCGGCACGGGCACAGCCCCCACCGCCAGCAGAGCCCACCTGCTCTCCTGCCCCAGCAAACTCCCCTGACTCAACCTGCGCCTGCACCCTGCCAGCTCTGGTGCTGTAGGAGGATTCCTGAGATGGGCTGTGGCTCTCTGGTTGCTGGGGGAGTACCCAGAGCCACAGACACAGCACTCGTGATCCCACCGGGACATGTGAACTAACTGTGCCCAGGATTGCACAAGCCCTCTGCTGGGACACCTTCAAACTGTGCTGTGCTATTGTCACAGTCCTCAGTTACCACTCAGCTTTGTCCCACCTTTAAAGTGCCACAACTTTCTATTTGCCTTCTAGAGGTTTTTCCAGAGCTCTGCTTTTTTTTCCTAATATCTGTTTTCACATTCACCAACAGCTGTTTTTTTCTCATCTACCAAGGCAGAAACTGGAAAGGTTATTCACTTCCAAAGCCTTCCCCCCAAGGATGGTCTGCAGCAGCAAAGGGCAGGCTGGTGTTCTTTCTCATCTCTGACACGAACATCTGTTGAGGGTGATCAGGAGAGAAAGGAACACACTGCTTACACAGTCCTCCCAAAATGCCGGGGGGAGGCCAGAAGAATTCTAAATTCCACACCATGCTGGTCATACTGAGGCTAAGAGATTAAAAAGAAATAACATATGGAATAAGATGGAAGCAGAGAAGGTTGATATAACTAGAACTCCTTAGAATTGAATGCTAGGAGGGCTGGGAAATCTGACAGGTTCAAATAGCCATGGAGCCCTCTTCCTGCTCTTCGGCAGGGAAGACACTGATTAGCTGGATTTAGTACGCTGCTGAACATGTTAACCAAGGAGAAAATTGTTATTAGCTCCAGAAAATTGCCAGTTGTGCCTATGGCAGTTCAGGGCCATGAAGGTGTAGAAACAAATGCAGATAATGTGCTTGAGAGCACCCAGCGAGCTCAGCCTCTGGACAGGGGTTTTGTGGAGAGAACGTGAGAAGATCCTGTGGTCAGGAGTCAGGAAGATGTTTTTGTCATCCACAGTGGGTTGTTTTCAGCATTGCTGAGCAAAGCAGGGCCATGAGCTTTCTCTGGTGCATGAAGAATGGGGTGGCAAAGCACAAAGGCAGAAACAGATCTCAGTAGCTCAATAGCCCACCCTGTTCTGGCAAACTCATGTTTGTGGGGAAGTAGCTAACATGGGAGGCTTTTCCTCTCCCAGTGAAAATGGACTTTTTGTAATTCTGGTCTTTTCTGAAACGACAGTAGCAATTGCTCACCTCTGGAGAGACCATCAAAAACCCTTTAAGACTCCTATTAAGCTGCTGCAGTCATCAGGCAAGAGAAAAACATTTCTAAGGAAGAAGCACAACAGCAGCTTTGACAGCAGCACGTCGCAAATCACATCAGAGACTGAGCAAAGAGCGAGGGAAGAGCAGACACTAATGGGACAGGCAGGATAATGGGAAACTTGCACCAACTGGCCTCCTTAGCGTCATCCTTATCACACAGCTGGAGACAGCACATTTTAGAGCAACTGTAATTTATTTTTCGATCAATACAGGAGTTGCATATGAAAATACTCTTGCTGTTCGGGTCATTCCTGCTGGCTTTGTTCATTTGCCTGGCCTACAATAGGCTCAGGGCATGCCAGGCTGCCACGTGCCAGCCATGGGAATGCTGCAGAGTAAGGGAGGGGAAGGGATTCCTGCTGGGTGATATAGTACCTGCAAAGGGAAAGAAATGTAATATCAGAAATCCCGCATTTGTCAGGATTCATTTTTGGTTGCTAGGCTGTTGCTGTTGCCTCTATCTGCTCCTTGCTTTTTCCAGTTTTTGCTGCCTACACAACATGCTGATCTCTTTTGAAGTGCTGAATCTGGGAAACAGAGCAGTTGGGGCTGGACCGAGGGATTTCTCAGTTGGCTGCAAACAAAATGAAGTGTTGGGAAAGGAGTGAAGCCCCAGTGAGGTGTGACTGAGCATTGGTCTCTGTCTCTTGACTTCGTCTGTGACCTCCATACATCCATTATGGAATCACTCTCCGTGTCCATTTTAAGTGGGATAACATTTCCTTCTCCTTTAGAAGGCAATGTATATAAAAAGCACTTCTAGACACTTCTATCTAGCTATTTATGTAAATGCACTTGTAGAGCAATGTTGAAGACTTTAAAAATATATGTAAGAAACACAAATCCTTTAAAATCATGTAAGAGTTCTCATCCAAAGATGTTTTAGGGGATTATGAAATCACCACTTCCAAAATGTGAGCAGAGCACTTTAGGTTAAATAGCCAAAGAGTGTTTGTGTCCCTCTGTTCTGTACCTGACCCTGCCCATGTTCCCCCCCACGTTCTGTGTGTCCATTCTGCTGCACTCTCTGCACAGTGTAATTAAACACGTTGTTTTGGTGTGATGAGAAAAGCACCACTTCTACCTTCCTGTCACTTCCTAAGATGGCATTCTATCTCTGAGATCTTCCCATTTCATAGCCTGGTTTCTTCAGGGTGTGCACAGCAGCACTGGCAGAGACACAAGGGCTTGTTGTCTTCCTCTCTGGGCATGCGACTGCTCACTGCACTTGACATTGGAGAGCCTTTGTCTGATGGATTTAGCAGCTCCCCACAGTAAGGGATTAGCTTAGTGTCCTGAAATTTATTGCTCTCTAAATTGCTGCTTTTATCCAAGGAAGCGACAGTTTTCCTGAACAAAATTGTGTTTTGTTTGTGCTTTTCCATCTCCCTGCTGCCTCTTCCAATTTCCACACCTTCACTTCTGCCCCTAAAGGTGAGCTGAAAATTTCCAGTTTTCACCTCTCTTTAGAATTATTCACTGATTTCAAAGCCCTTACTGGATTTTCTTGAGTACACAGTCATCATTTCTTCCTATCTCTCAGACAAAGGAGTTACCTGGAGACTCGTCAACTTTGTTTCTACTCATTTCCTCTACCCTTCTCTTGATGAAGCTCCTGTTTTATGAGCCCTGGAGGGACTTTTCTCAAAGACAGCAATGATTTTGTTATTGGATTCATCATCTTCGTCTGTGGTCCTGCTGACACTGCTGAGAAATTCCTAAGTTGTGGCACACTTTTGGTGGGATGTGATTGACTCGAAAGTTGCCCATGCTTGCTTATGGGGCAGACAAGGGTCACAACATCTCCCCACATAAGTGGAGGTGGTGATTATAGGGATCGGGGCAGGGGTAAGAAGGACACAGATGGCTTGGAAGCACTAGGTTTTGGCCTTCAGGGGTAGAAACAGGAGAAGGGAAAGGTGTAGCCAAGAGGGTGAGACAGCAGAGACAAGGGGCTGATCCTGGTGCAAACACACCTCTAAGAGATGGGAATTACACCTCTGCTGCCAAACTGCGAGCAGTAAGGATGTGATTCCTGAACTCCATTATGATACTGCAACTTGACAGCTCTCCTAATTCAAACTCCTGGCCACAGCTCGCTGCATCCATGGCAGAAGCCAGGAGAGGCAGGACTTCCCTGACAGGAATCCAAGAGGGGAGCCTCAGGCACAAAGAAAGCCTGCTCAGATGAATGTGAAATGCAGGCACTTGCACTAAGTGGTAGGTCTGGGGCTACTGCTCCAAGCAGAAAGCAGGCGGCTGTTAGTGAGCCAGACTGCAAAGCAGCAGTAAAAATGAAGGAAAACAGAGCTTTTGTTCCCAGCCTGAGCAGCCCTGCTCTGGGAGGGCTGCCAAGAGCCTGCACGCTCCTTTCCTCTCTCCCTCTCAACCCTGTATTTACAGGCAAGTGCTGAAGAAAAACCCACAGGTGGGCAGGGTTCTGAAGTGACTCATTAATAACCTCTCTCTCCCTTTTCAGATGTTTGAGAAGCAGACTTCAGGTCTTGGGGAAGAAGTCCAGGACAAGTGCCTGGACCTGCTGACACAGGGTGCAGCAGAAGTGTGTGGCAGCAGCACTTGGTCAAGAAAAATGTTAATATTCACGCAGGATCCAAGGATGGGATTAGCATCCCTCTATGCACACAGCAGCAGCTGTAGGACTGCATCATTTTCCTGAGTTCTCTCCCAGTATGCAAACAGGATACTCTCTTGCTGGTAGGAAGATGTCATCCTTTCTATTTCTTTACTCTTGTTTAGTCACCACATGCTGCAGGGTTTTTCCTTCTGCCTTTGGTGACTGGTGGTGTTCATGCAGACACATCATACCAAACTCAAGAGTTCACCTTGCTTTTTGTGGAATTTGTGTCCAAAAAGAGCAAAACCAGATTTAATTAATAAATGCTCTAAATGGTTTAGAAATTGCTGGGTGTTTTATTATATGTGTGACTGAAGCTGCTTCTCTCAAAAGACATGCAGTGACTTCCTATTGTGTACACCAGATGTTTATTTTCAAGTCATTCTTTGGATGTTTTTATGCTGTTGCTCACCTACGGAAAGGAAGAAGCATGGAGATTACTTGCAACTCAAATTCTTTCCACAACAGCTATAAAGGAAAGGCATTCCTATATTGAACACATTTTCTCCAAAAACTATTATTTAAAATGACCTAAAAAATCTTTTTTCTCTGCCCATTACATTTCCAGTGCTTATTTCCTGCTTGTTTCAGTCATTTTTTCAGCGACACATAAAAAAGCAACCTGGTTCCTGCATTTCACATTCACCTCCACGCTGGGCAGATTTATATCTGCAGTCTGTTCTGGTTTGAGGGTACAATATCCATTAAATTCAAGAAAAACAAATACGAAGGGAAGATTCACGCCCCCATCTGCTGTGCTCTGAGGAAAGGTAGGGGCTGACACTGGTGCCAGTCCTGGCTCAGCACAAGGTGGTGGTGGTGGGGAAGGTGTCTGCACAGGCTAACTTTAGCCCAGACACTCTAATCCCCCACACTGAATTAGGTTTGTGCTGAGCTGCCCTCACCACATCCCGTCTCTCTGCTGGCTCTGTGGTGGCATTGGGCTGGGGATCAGCAGTTCCTGTGGGAGGGCACCTGCCAACACCCAGAGTCAGCCACGGCAGGGGACACAGCACAGCCACCTTTTGATACCTGCAGCATCGTGCAAGCCTTGATGGCAGCAAAGACCAGAGCTTCCCCAAGGCCCCAGATGTGTTCAGGGCAGAGCTGCAGCTCCTGCCTCTCTCTGCTCTCCCCAAGAACCACGGCTGCACACCCCATCCCTGCCCTGAGCCGGTGCTGCTGCTTCGGAGCAAACCAGCCCTGGCACGGACAGAGCCTGCACCAGCACCAATTCTGTGCAGCCATCTGACCACACAGCCATCCTAAGAAAGGAGAAAAAGGCAGGAAAAAGACTGGCGTGGGAGCAGGGATGAGCAGCTAGGAGTGGGTGGCTGGGGTGGGCTCCCTCCAGCAGCAGAGCCAGCTCCAAGTATTTATGAAGGCACAACCTTTGTTTCCTCAGCATCCTGCGGAACCCTGTTTTCCACTTGCAGCTGGTGTAAGCCAAGCGCCCTGCGCCAACATTCCCAACCGAGCTGTGCTCAGATTTATGTCTAAAGGCCAGAACAAGCTTGTTAGAGATATTTGCAGTAGTTTGGAAAAGGCAAGGACTTGTAAGAGTCTCTTAAAAGTCCTTGGAATTAGCAGTAAAGTTTACTATAGGTTGACTGAGGATTAATTTTTTTAGTGTGCTATTCATCTCCAGGAGTGGAATTTCACCTTTCTCTAGGTTTCAGGGACCCCTCTGGGTAAAGCTGCCTTCTCATAACATTTTTTAGATTAGAGCCCCAAATGCTCACTGAAAAATATTTTTTAATTTTGCCTTTTCCTCAGCAAAGGCTTCCAAGTCTGCTAAAATATCGAACTATATTTTAATGTCCTAAAGGGACACTGCTATCTCCAATACCCACAGCTTTTATAACTGAAGTTCAAAGCTCAACACATTCTAAACAGGCTGTCAGAGGAGGCGAAGCATCCTGCCTGTTCAGCTGCATCCTGCTCCTGGAAAATTTTATTTTGCTGTACCATTTTAATTACCCCCATTGCAGCTACAGCAAGCAGTAAATAGAGGAGCAGTGGAGAGCTAATGAATAAAAATCAAATTAAGGAGCTGAATCTTCTGTGAGAAAATATCTGGATGCCTTCACTGAATATTGAGATTTCCATGATAAACGCTGACAGAAATTATGCTTCAGTATGTCACTGACTTTCTACTCCTTGTCTTCTCACTCTAGTTTAATAGGTGTGGAATTTTCTAGGGAAGCAGACAGTGGTTAAGTGGAACTACACTGAAAACTAATAACTCAAGGCTGAGAATGGGATTAATGTATAAAGCACTGCTACAACTGCTTCTGGAATTCTTGCTAGTCCCAAATGTACAAGTTATTTAATTCTACTGGAAGAAAAAAACTCAAAAACCCACAACTTAAAATGAGCAGTATCTCAAGAAATAACCAGACAATAAAAAAATATTACACATGCATACTGTGAAATCACCTAAAGCAGATTTAATATGATCCTGACGTACTTTCTGATTTTCTGTTTCCTCTCTTTTTTCCGTACTCAGATAAAAAACCCCAAAACCTAGGCCCAAAGAAAGGCAATTCTAACTGCTGCAGTCTTTGCCTCTCAAAAGGCCTTGTTAGCTTAAGAGTTCCTAGTTCTATTAGTGTATTTAAAAAAAAAATTAAAAAAGAAAATTTAAAAGAAGAGGAACCTGCATGTTCACAACCACTATAGTCAGAGGTGCTCTACCAACCCCAAAATACCCTTTTGGTATTATACACAGATCCGGCCACACTGAGACAGTCCCAGCTGATATAAAGCTGCCAAAACCCCACAATGCCAAAAGGCAGAGATTAAGTTTTCAGTGTTACATGAGAATCCTCCAGGTTTGCACAATACTGGAAGTCTCCAACTGTATTTCTGGATAAAGCCTTTTTCTGAGACAGAAACATCCGTTTGCAGTGGAAAGGAACATGTTTTATACTCCACTGTGACTCCCAGCTCAGTCTCCAATTCCCAAATGCACCTGATAACACAGATCCTACCATCTAAGATGGAAACCTAGGCAAGAAGTTTAGCTTCATTTCTCAACAGATTTCTCTCACTACTTTTCCTCTTCTGTTCATTGCCATGAAACTCAGGGCTTCTTTCTGAGCTTGTTCTATCTTCTTACCACCGCTGTTCTTGGTAAGCAGGATAAAGAATAAAATGGCACCTCCCTGCTTTAGCAACAACTTTTCTTCACTCCACAAAATCAAGTTTATGCCTCCTGACCAATCCAGGAAATCCCTTACAGTGCAATACAGTGAGAGAAATCCAACTCTGTCAGCATTACTTGGTGTAGATGCAACCAGAAGAGAGGGCAGTGAAAAGAAACTCTGAATTAGCTCAATCCTTGTCTGCTGGAAGATAAGCCTCAGCTTGTCAAGCATAATGCTAATACTAGAATTTTCATAAGCATCAAGATGTTCTAAAAAAGATACCTTTAATTTTTGTAAATTGCTCTGGAAGGCAATAGGAATGTTTTTAAAATTTATGCTTGCCTTTTTGTAAATAAAATGTTCCTCCCATGACTAGAAAATCTACTACCAAGACAGCTTGAGATGCTTAAGGATTATTTTTACCCACCAATTATGGAAATTCTACATGTCAGACGAGGCCTTAACTATGTGTCCCCATCATCTTTAAATTGCACTCTCAGATAACCCAACATCACAGACATCAATTATGCATGTATTTAGTTTCAAACTCTTGTGTAGATTGCAATTTCTTCCACCCGAGTTCATTCAGAAATAATACCAATTAACTCAGTAGAATCCCATAAATTATAAAGGCTACAGGATTAGAATTAGGCTTTGCTATCTTTAAAGTCTGCTTTTCCGGTATCTGCTCAACACATTCATTTCACTGAATCTGCAAGGATCATGAAGTAACAAAATGGACTGGAGTATGACTTGCTGTCTAGCAGTTAGTGTAGGGAAACTCCAGCAGTTTTGTAGGTACAAGTTTTTTGGGATTATTTGCTTATGTGAATAAAGAAAGTAGCTCTTGACTTTTTTTTTTCCCCTATTGATTCTGAGCCTCTCCCAAGAAATGTGAGTAAATTCCCCCTACCCTTGCATGTGGTAGGAGAAATTGTTTGACTCATTACAACCCTAAGTGAAGCCTGCAGCCAAATTTACACTGCAGAACGTTCCCACATGAGGCTACTGAGTTGTGCCTACATCAGTGCCCACAGTAAAGAAGATTGAATAATCATTCATGGATTACAGTTTGGGTTCTCTGCACCCACAGAAGAAATGCCTCCTCAGAAACAACTGTGTATTCCTAAACTGTAGTAAACTGGCACTTCAGCAGCAGATGCTAATAAAAATTTATATTAAAGTTTAAGTAATTTATTCTAATTTAAGTAATTTATTCTAATTGATTTAAAACCTCATGTGTCTTTTCCCAAGTGTAAAAACATTTTAAAGTCATACAAACGAAATACATAGCCCGTGGCACGATGAAATGAAATCAGCACATAGTAGGGATTATCCATTTTATTTTCTTTAGAAATGGATCAATGAAATCACTGTGCTCCAGCAACACGCTTAAAAAAAGAAAAAAATTAATACACCAGGTAGCCTTCCCCTTAACAAGTTTTCACATTGCTTATAAGAACGCAGATTGGACCTGGAATAAAAGAAACACGAATCCAGTGACACCCCCGAGAGAGCAAGTACATTCACAAACCCACCCCCCAATTCCTCAGAACACCTGCAGAACCCCACTTCTACGTCTACCTAAAAATATTCTCGTCAAAATAGAAAACGATTTTCCTACAAAAGCTTCGGGGGAAGCCGCGGCACTTCCCCCGGCCCGGCGGACAGGTGAGCGCGGCTCCTCCCGGACCGCGGTCCGACAGCGCCACCGCGTGGGCAGCGCCGGGCACAGCGGGAGCGACACCGCGAGCGAGGGGGAAACCGGGGCCTGAGAACCACGGGAAACCGGCTCGAAGGTAAGAAAAATAATTTAAGATATTCTGTGATTAATTCTTCAGTATCGCGGCGTTCCCCTCCCTAAAGGCACAATCCATTTCTGCTCGCTTTTTTTTTCCTCAGTGCGGCGCGTACTTGCCGACAAGTAAAATCTAAGTGTATGCAAAATGCCTAAGACCATTCATTTCTTCAAACATAGTCATACTTGAAAATTTCAAGATCTTCTTCCTGGAGTTCAGGAAGTCATGGAAATTGAATTAAAAAAATCATCTCTCACACAGACTTTTTCATCGCCGCCTTCCTCACACTGAAGAGATATGCTTCATAAATAATGTTTAAGAAGTTGTCATCATTCTGGAAAATAAAACAGGTAATTGTTAGCAGGATAGGCAGTTGCGGTAGACATTAGAAGGTTATTCCATTTTATGGACCAGATACTTTTCAGCCTTACTCTATCTTAAGAAGAGAGTGATAGCAAGGCTCTTTCCTTCACCAAAGATGTTTTATTTCCCATGACTGTGACACAGTAAGGAGCAATGAGCAGACAGAAGATTTTCTAAACTTGCAGTGCATTTAAATTGAGTCCAGTATTGTGCATAATAACTCAGTGACAATAATGCAGGTACAACCCTGTATTTTCTCCTTTGCCCTCCTTTCTCTAGGGACTCCCAAGTTGCATCCGCCATCAGGTCAGTGACAATTCCAAGCACGTGAGAGAACAATGAAACACGCTGGATTTTGATCCTGTACTAAAATCCTACCTGGGCAAATCCTGCCATCTTGTTTAGCTCTTTTAGGCTTAATGCTCCTAAGGGATGCTGTTCCTTTTGCTCTGATCCTTTACTTTTTGCTTCTGAAGAACATTTTGCAAGAATGAGTCAGCCCACATTAAGAAAGAATGTTATAAGTAGCTCACATAAACATATGAGGATAATTACAATCAAGATAATATTTAAGGAAAATTAGGCACATCCAAGATTGTTGTTTTATATAATGGAAAATGACAGCTAACAAATTAGCAATGAATAATTTCCAGGTAACTGACTTAATCCTAACTACCACCAAGTAGGGTTAAATATATATTTTACAAGTACAGAGTTACAGAAGGTAAACCCCAATCTTCCTTGACTAGTTTCCTCTTTAACTTCATGTATGGTTTTAATACTATCCAGACACTCCAAGTATGTAAAGACTAGATAATGTGATTTTTAAAAAAAATCCCAAAATAAAAATACAGGGGAAAAGGAGAAAAGCCTCTAGAGCTTGTTAAAGATACTATTTCCCTTCTGAATTGATAACTTAAATAACATTTTAAGTAACTTACAATAATGACTTTTAATTTTATTCCAAAGCCATACAGGCACACAGTTTCGTCTTACAAAGTGGACCCCTAACCATGTTTCTCTGTTCCTTGTGTTCTGTAGCCAGGTCTTTAGTTACATAATCTCTCCTCAACTTCTACTCTTCAGATATTTTTTGCAAGTTAATGAAAAAACAACTCATAATTATGCATCATGCCAGAGCAGTAAACAATCATCACATACATAACATTGTTAATGCTTTGTCACAATTAAGCCTGGAAAATTGCAGCCAAAGGAATTTTATTCAACGTAATTCTCCAGTTCAAATGCTAAACTGAATTAATATATATTCATGGTATCTAGCCCATATTTTGAAGTTGCTCACACTCATCCTGCAGTTTTAATTTCCCGTCTGAATTCCTCTTACTGCTTACACGCATCTCTGAAATATTTGGCAGCTAGGATAATCACCCATTATTTATCCTTAGCTAAAAATATAATAGATGTCTCTCTCGCTCATAGGCTGACCTTACAAAGCTTTCAGTCATCTTTGTTCTTTTCCATCAAATTTATTATCTTTCCCGAACCCCAGCTCAGATGCATTAATCAAAACACAGTCAAGCCAGCAGCCTGCAAGGAGAGGCCACTGCATGCCCAGCCTGTGCCCTGCTGCCTTGTGAGCACTGAGCCACGAGCTCCTGCAACTTCCAACATGTTCAGTTATTGCTTCACACAGAAACACCTGATTACAGGGTGCTTGTATCAAAACGGGCACCAGGACTTTACACAAAGTGGGAGAATTCTTGGCACTTTACCTGGATGAGGTGCAGAAGGGTTTCCTGCAGCTGCATCTTGGTCATGGAGGTGCTGCTGAGCACCGCTGGCTCTGGGGGTGGCAGTGGCAGCAGCAGACTGGCCGAGCTGGCGGCGGGCTCTGCATTTGCTGCTGCCAAACGCCCGCTTTCAGCGGCTTTTGGGGGAGCAGGGGTGGGCTGGGTGAACACCATGGGGGACATCAGCAGCGTGGGAGTCACAGTGGCAGGAATGCGTTGAGGTGAGATGACCTGTCCGTGTAAAAACACAGTTGTCAATTAAAGCGATCTCGTTAATTCAGTGGGAATGGAGGTGATGAGAACTGCAGGCAGATCGGCAGCAGGCACAGAGACTGCTGCAGATCGATCCAGGGATGGAGAACTCCGGCTCAGGACCCCTCTGTGCTCTGCTTCCCGATTGGAAGGTCTTCCATCCAACGTGAGATTGCAGCAATGGATTCAAGTGTGAGAAATCGATCTGATGGGCAAATGATCCCAGGACAAGAGGATTTTATTACAGAAATCAGACTACTGTTAAATACCAGCACTTAGAGAATGCAGCTGTAAAGTCTTCTACATAGGGACAGTTAGTCAGAAAATTTAATCTTTGAGAACATACTACATGCAAGTATCACTATTCTAAAGATCAACCTTTGTAGCTAATACTAGAAATTATTTTCCAATTATAACTTTCAAATTACTTTATAAACATATATATGTGTGTGTGTGTTTTACCTTCTCATTTTACTTAAGGCAAGAGAAAACAAAACCAGAGATTCAGTGATTTAGCTAAAGATCCACAGTGAGCTGGTGGCACAGACTCCAAACCAGACTCAGAACCAAGACATTGTTGACAAAACAAAATGGCCCTCAAAGAGAACCTTGGTGCTGCAGCAGCTCCGCAAGTCTTCTCAGCATCCTAACCACACCAACCTGAATATCTGCTGAATAATTTTTACTTTCCAATTTTGCAATGTGTCTTGGAGCTGTAAAACATGCAGGATTAGCAAATATTATCAGATGTAATACACAACATAACAGAAAGTTAATTCACTCAGCGTGCAGGTATCGGATCTCTCCTCAAGTAATTCTAGTAATAAACCTTAATCCTAATGAGCCATCTTCTTGCTATTCAAGGATCCAGTCTTTTTAAAGAACATACAAAGGAAGTGATACACCAAAGCTCCTCCCTTTTGCACTGGGGCATGATTTATTGCTACCCTATTAAGGTGAAAGGCTACTGAATCACTTCACTTTGTGTCCTGGATTGTATCTCAATTTTGAAGAAAAATTAAAGTTAAGAAAATAGAACGGAGGTTGATCTCCTAGGTATGCAAAACCACACAGATTAGCATTAAGGAACAGGCACATTTTTATAGCTTGTCTTTCTCCTAGTTATGATTGTTCCACCCAAGACATTTCTGAACAATGTTAGTGAGACCATGATACAAAAAGAAATAGAAAGAAACAAAGAGGACTGAGATCTCATGCTGTCTTATGGAAAATTTAAGGAAGCAGAAAGACTAGGGGTCAGGAAAGAAAGCATGCAATATGCACCTAATGAAAAAGTCTCCCTTTTCTTTTTTTCTGGTATTTACCCAGTTAGGTAAACACTGTGTCTGTTTCTCAAACACAGAGTACTACAGAACTCTTGACCTGCAGCTTTTTTCCAACCCCACCGCATGTAATCAAAACAGCAATCACAAGGTCTGTGTTCCAAGCTCCTGAATGAGCAGAGGTTTTACTCACTCATCGTAGGTTTGCACACCTGTGCTTGAAAAATTACATTTACTTTAGAAGAAAACCAGTGTGAGTCCAAAGTGACATCCCTCTGTGGAGTGAGAGCTTCAGACTCTGCACAGATCTTCTCCTGCCCGTGGAACACCAGCTAGCCCCAGAGCCTCATCCCAACGCTCCTGCTCCACTCATCCATGCTGCTGGAGCAACTTCTCTTTAATTTACCTCCAGCAAAATTGGCAGGGTTTGCTTAAACAAGATGATTCTTCCTAATGTGATTTCAAGAATGCATATACAAAACTGCTCTGCAAGGGCAGCAACCTCCTTCAAAGGGAAGGTTGGGAGCAGCTGGAGGAGATAGCGTCCCACTAAGGCTGCTGAAGCGACAGCAGACTCTGTCAGACCCAGATAACACGGCCTTCGAACTCTAGATATTTTTCTCATTTGCCCAAGGCAAATAAACAAAACCTGAGACAAACTGTGCTCTTAATAGTACACAGTTCCTCCTGACAAACAGATGTTGTGGTTTAAAAGATGTATGAAGAAAGATTTGTCTTCTCCGGGTAGAAAGCTCCGTTTGGTGGGACACGCCAAGCATATGGAAACGATATGGAATGAGCAACGTTGCCATCTACTGGTGACACGGCCAACACCGACAGGCTACTGCAGAACTTCAAATATTGTGCCACAACAACAGAAAGGACACTATCTTTTTTCAGTGCACAGCATTTGTGCCTGTACTCAACATTAAAATGTATTTTTTGCTAACAGTTCAGGCTCAAAGCTTCCACCGTTTAATAAACTTTTACATAAACAACATGAGTTGTTTGGGTTTTTTTTAAACATAAAGGAAAATTCTCATTTGAGATTCAGCTAGGATCACCTTGAGTCACTGGGACAGCCGACACCCACCAGAAAACAGGATGCCGATCTTGGCATTACCAGTGCAATTCCTTTAACAGCCTTTCGACCAATCTTTTAGCTTTGAGTGACTTCTCACAGGTCATTAACAGCCCTTCCAAAATTCTGTTGATCAGTCTCCTACCCCCAGAACCCGAGTTGCTTGTTCATCCATTATCTCCAGCTCTGTCAGGTCCACACTGCGATCTGAGTCACTAATAACAGAGTAGGAGTGTGCCGTGAGCTGTGCAGCGATGGAGTCAGAACAATGAAAAATGTGCAGAAAAACCGCTGCAGGATGTAGCATTCTTTCCCCAAACCCCAAATGCTCAGCAAGATATCAGCCGGGGATTCTGTGTGGCTGTTGGCAGCTGGATGACATGACAGCTGGCAAAGACACAGAACACCACGAACCAAGGAAGGCACCGGGGCTCCTGCAATGCCAACTGGCACCTTCTGTCGCTTCCTGTGCGAACAGGATCCCAGGTGGATCAAGAGCTCCTTGGAACACCAGCACCCATGGGTGCTGTAGGCCTCGAACAGTTTTCAGTGGCTGTCCTTAAAAATGAGAGCATTTAATCTAAGAATGGTTCAGGAACTTTAAAGGCAGTTAATTAAAATAAAGCTGGCTACGGGGCTAACACTGCCTTGTCTATCAAGTTTAATTTGAAATATTTTAATTGATGCTTAGCTACAGAAGCTTAAATTACTTTTTGAAACGGGTTTAATGCACCTATTTGCATTACCCAATTGCATGCTGAAAATGCAGTCAGGACAGCAGAGCAGCAGTGCTGTGATGCTCCCAGCACAGACACTGAGACCCATGCACGTACTCAGAAGATGCAACACCATGTACAAAATACACTCTTGATGGAAAAATGCTCCAAGAAATGGGGAAGAAAAGCTGCAAGATACGCGGCCTTCTGAAGAGAAGATAAATTTGCGTCTGGGTTATGGTAAGCACTTTTAAAACCATAATTCTGATTAACATAAACACTTAAGCATGCATGTGTCTATAATGAGGATAACACACGCCTAACACTAAGCATATCCCTAAAAGCCCACTGTAGATTCATGCTTTTTTATTGTACCTTAAGCACACGTTACTCACTGTCTGCATAAGGAATATTTCACAAAATAGGCTTGGCACCAGACCAGACTGAATGCTTCCAAGTATTATTCTTCAGCTTTTGCTTTTTTCCCTTTTTTTTTTTTCTCCATTCTTTTGGTAACTGGTCTCTTCCTCTCCATGTGGGAGATCACAGTTCTTATACCATATGGAGATGCAGCAGAAGCCAATTTAAACTTGGACTTGTAATGTGTCAGTTGTGGAAAGGACTATTGCTTACATTTTCTTAGTGCTGCTGATGGATTTAGGGTGTTCCTTTAATATGATTTTTCCAACAACAGACACTGTTCAGATACCTCTCTATTCCTGTCAGACTTTTTGAATTTCCTTTTTCTGTATGCTGAAGCACAGTAGAAGAGGCAATACCAAAAGACAAATAATTATAGAGAACAAACCTTTTGCTGCACTTGTTGTCAGAATCTGCTTTGATCAATTTGCATGAGCATGTGCAGATATATTTGTGCCAATTCAATTTCACTCAAATATCTACTCAGCAGGCATGGCAGCACTTGAAGCCTCTGGTCTACTGCAAGGATAATAGTATAAAAAGATAAATGTTGGTTTTAAAAATTGGTTTTTATCTCTCAGTTGTTTTTTTTTCAAAAGTAGGCAAGTTTCATGTGGATAATTGGTGGCTTCCAGAGGAACAGACCCCTTCCTTCATTTTTAGCCTCCCCACTTTTGCTTTTTTGGCAATCTGCTGCATGTGACAAAGGCCATTCCTTCCTGACTGCAGAGCTTTAGGTGTCCTAAACAACAACTAGCCATGCTTTCATTATCATTTTTAGTCTACATTGAATCTCCACAGCAATACAGAATGTGTGGAAAGACCTGCATCTCCTGCTGGATGGAGAGGGGCTGGGCAGCCTGTGCAGCCACTGCCAGGCTCCCACTCCTTGGGCTGCTCACAGAGTGCAAAGGGACACTGACCACCTCAGTTGCTTCTTTTATTTTAAGGCAAACTTGCAGCAGTGATCACAGTGAATTAGACTTGTTCCAGAGAAGATTTTCTTTTCTCACAAGCTCGCGTTCTGTCCGTACTCAAGCAGTAACACTGCTGTAATTGCATTAGGCCAGACCTCAGGAATTGCCTTTCCATACTGCAGCTAATGCTGGCATCATTGTCTTTTCGATGTACACAAAATTCAAGTCATTAGCCATAGCAGCATCTGTAGGGGTTTTTAATCTGAAAAATATATCAGCATATTTCCTTTATTTTACTCATGCACACTGACTTACAGTGTATAGCCTGGCACTTGCCTCATTTCACTTTTGCCTTCAAAGTAGGAATGCCTTCATTGTGTCCTCATGCTATCAGTACATGTACCAGTGAATCAGACAATTTCTTACATTTAAAGCAGGCAAGTTCCATTCCCAGTAGAAAACAAATCAATTTTTTTGACTCTGGATCCTCCTTTTATTCTTTAGCTCTCCACTGGAAAGTCAAAGTTACCATCTGTAAGGAACTGATCCTGAATAATTTCAATGACTAATCCCCAAAACTCTTTCACACAGACTCAAATCCTACTGCATTAATTAAAAGAACAAAAATAATGATGGCTATTTGCTGTATCAAATTCATATTCCTCCTACCTCTCTCATAGAATTTGAAAACTTGACCTGTCACAGATTTGGTGACAGATGTGGGCTCTTACTAAATGACTGTTTCAGCCTCTTCATGTGCAGGAAAACTTCCAAGCATGTTGAAATACTCTGTATCTTTCATTCAGGTTTTGATAGAATTAGAAAAATAGAATAAAGGAGAAAAACAGAATAAATTAGAAATAGAAAAATGGAATAGTTGCAATAGAAAAGCAGCTTTTGAACTTTACACTGAAAAGGGGAATGCTTTGGGTCAGTAACTTCCAGGCTCCAATACAAGTCAGACTCCAGAACAACACAGTCTAGCCACAACAAAGGAAGCTGAAAGGGGTTTAGATGCATCCCCAAATAGGACATGTAAAGACATTCTAGTCTAGAAAATCCTACAGAAAATAAAGTTGCTAAAGACAGTAGTTGTTTTGGATGGGACATTTTGTAATTGCACATGTTGCTTTTCTGAAGAACATAAAAATGTACTCAGGAGAGAGATACAGTCTCTTAACAAGTCCTGAATTTTGTAAGACACCAATCTGACTTCTAGGATCAAAACAAAGAGAATTTTTTTATGCCATTCAGGCACAAAACCTGCTTTCAAAACAATACATAGCAAATTAAAAAAAAAAAAGCTAATGAATATCTAGAAGTAGCAGGTGTGGTCGAAGATAACTGACCAATACACAAACACTTCAGAATGCTGCTGTTAGAAAACAAGGGACCTTTTAAGTATCTTTAGCAACTGGCATGCAAAAGAATGCATATCTACACAGAGAAAGCTATGACTAATTTTGCAGAAAAAAATTATTAAATCCCAAATATCCCAAATATTCAATTCAGTAGCCAGCAATTACACAAAACAGCCTAAGAATGGCTTGTGAAAACAAGGGGACTTTTCCAAGGGCCTCTGGAAGAACCCAACACTGCTGTATTTTTGATGTGCAAGAGATGTGGCCTTCTGGATTTACAGTATCACATCCTGGTAAATCAGAACTCACTCAATATTGTTAAAACATCACCAGCAAAATGAACAATGTGCAACATGCAGCAGGACAATGAAGCCAAGACTATCCCAACAAAACATCAAGTTTACAAGACTGCCAGATCTGTATTCATGTATGATGAAGTTCCCTGTTTACCTGGAAGAGAGCGCTCTGTTTTTCCGTGCCCGGAGCCTTTTCTATCCAGGAATCCAGTGGTTTCAGTGTGTTGGTGCTCTGGGTAACAACTGGGAACTTGGCTGCCAGCGTTGGTCTGCTGGACACATGGAGCTGTTGTTCTTGCTGCACTATCTGGAGTTTTTTCAGTAACTCTTGAGGTGAGATCACCCCAGAACCGGCTGCTTGATTGCCAGAGAGGGGAAGTGGCTGCCTGGGAAGTTTGGATTGCTCTTTAGCAAGTGTCTGAGCCTCTAAAGCCTGGCCTGGTAGGGATCCATTGAAATACACCAAAGGGGGCTGGCTCAGGTTATTCACTGGTGCTGCTGGCGCTCCGACAGGAGCAGGAGTCCTGCTGAACGTGGGAGCTGGAGAGTTCACAGCTCCTGTGCCACTGGGCTCCATTTTAGTCACCGACCCGGCCTGACTTTGCAGTTTCTGCAGCAGGCTCTGGGTGCCAGCAGTGTCCTGAGCCACGTGAGACGTCGCCACGCCGTGGGAAGTGACAGGCTGGAAGAGCCCTGTGAAAGTGTCCCTGGCAGGGTGGACACTGCCATTTTCACACAGGCGGCTCTCGGGGAACTCGGCCAGGGGATGGAGCTCTGTGCCCCGCACCATGAGCTTCTGGATGGCAGGGCAGAGCTGCTTCTCTGCACAGGGCGAGTGCCTGCTGGGCTCTTCGTAGGACAGCGAGCGCACCACGCCCTGCCTGGCAGGAAGGTTCTCCTGATGCTGCTGCTTTTTAAGTGGTTCTGAGACATCTGCCTTGTCCTGTTTGCCAAACAGCGCTGTCAAAGACAAGTGCTGCGGTTCAGGGTCCACATTCTGTGAGGGGACAAAGGAAAAGAGTAAACATTGCTCCCCTCCTGCATAAGTTACGTGAACTGGTGACAATATTTAGCCAGCAGTATACAATGAAAAGCTGAGAAAACTGCTATGCTCTTTTTTCCCCCGAGAAGATTTTTAATAGTTTTGTCACATAGGAAGGGCAAGAAGACTGTTGTCAAGCTGCTAATGTGGGAGAAAATCAGTGAATCTGAGATATAGCAGTGGCTTTGCTTTAAATAACATGAAAGAGCATCTTCTCTTACAGCCATCAGTACAATATTAGCAAGAGACAGAAATCTGCCTGCGTATGAAGCAGAGCCACTTCTTGTGCATCTGCTGGTCACAGCTGAATTCAGTTTTTAGGATTTTGCAGTGTGACTTGCCTTAAAGATGTACCAAGAGACTTTATTTAGATTAAATTATTTCACTGAAAAAAGCCAACAAAACAAACAAAAACCCACAAAAATGTGGTTCATCAATCAAACGGACCAGCTTGTGATCAAAACAGCACCTGAAATTTGAAGGGCCAGTATTTCTTTATTGCATCAGGATAGAATGTCTGTAGTTTACATTTTCCACATCCTACGGTGGGGGTCGGGGAGCTTTGACAAAACAGATTAGTTGTGCTTTGAAACCATTCCTTACAGGGGTTGTGTCTCAAATTCTTGCACTGACCTTCCAACTGCAATAAATGTTCCTGTAAGTGGCTGACAGCAGCACCAGTGAGAACACAACACATTTTACCTTGCTCTGCTGGGAGAGTCGCTGGTGCTGATTTTCACTGGGCTTCACTGGAATCGGTTTGATCAGGTTGGGGTTGTTGTAGATTGCAGAGGAGCTGGTGATTTGTTTTGGCTCTGAGCAGGTCTTACACTGCAACACAAAAAAGGATTTCTCAGCATGTGTGACTGTGTATTTTCCCTTAGTCCTCAACTACAGTAAAATACAGACACAACCAGGTATTCAATATCCAAAAATACTAACTGCAGCACTGATGATGAAATATTATGCTGTTAGAAGAACTGTAACAACTGCAACCTCATTTTCTAAAACCACAACACATATGTAAAACTGAACACTTGATTCCAAGATTTCCCTAGTATGAAGCTTCCCTCTCATTTAAATCTCAGTACTCTTTTTGACCTTCTGCTTTTCCTGCACTTAAAAAAACATAGAAAAATTTTAAAGCTCCTCAGAAACCCAGCAACAGACATGGTTTTCCTGCATCAACAGGCAGCTAGAAGCAGTTTAGATCCATGAAGGATTGACGTGCCCATGAAGAACATTTAAAATGCTTTTGTCAAAAAGTAGAATTATAACTCAAACTCTTTTACATAAATCTTCATATGGTGGGAACTTGCAGGATGCATATACATGCACAGGAAAGAAATTAAAGATTTAATCAGTTTGTAGAATCAGTATGATTTATTATTAAATATAACAATATTAATAACAATATTTATAAAAATATTGTCAGAGACAGATAACTAAAAGTAATCAGGGACAAAGAATGTCATATGAAGAGAGAAGGGCATGATTTAATTCAGAAAAGACCACAAAATGCTACATGAAAGGGAAATAGTAAATGGAAAATGTGAATAAGATGCTATATATAAGAATATGGTCCATGAAACTAAAAAAGCATTGGATGTACATGGAATACTACTGTCAGTAGAAAACAGTTTCTCTGAAGTCACTGTCATTGATACAACCAAAACCAAGAAACTTGTCAGATTGGACAGATCCTCCATGGACCAAAACTGCACTGCAGTAAGATTAAACAGCTTTTTTTCCCCTCCCAAACAGTTCTCTAATGATGCTGCCATTTCTTCAACATATCTTCTTCTCATTGCTATTTTTCAGTGTAACTTTCTGGGCAAAAAGCATATAAGCTGTTTCTTTAACACGATGGCTAACATCCTCTTGAATATTTCACAATGAGTTCTGCAGAATTTAAATAATACCCTTTATTTCCTCAGGGTCTTTTAATAGGCTGAAATCTTCAGAAACCCCAGATTCCACTGTCATACCCTGCGTGATCACAGAACGAAGCATACAAAAATGAGGCGAGAAGCAGTAGAGTTTAACAGAGTTACCACTACATGAGTTTTTTTTTTTAGACCAAATTCCTCAGCAAAATGAGCATCACTACACACAAAGGCCCACGGAGAATGACATTGACCTGACCTGGTATCATTGCTGTGATTTGGTAACAAGGCCAGTAGGTTGCTAGCAAACACAGACGCACACAGAAGAGAAAAGAAGGCTGTGATGATTTCAGAAGGCTCTGCACTATCGGAAATCAGAATATAAAGGCATTTTGGCAGACAGGGAGCAGGGCCTTGCTGACGAGTGCACTGGGAGCACTCACATGACATTTTCAGCAGCTGCCAGGTAGACAGGTAAAGAAGGTATCAGATGCTGTTACCAACAAACAGCAAAAAGCAGCATGACAGAAATGTCACCATGCTCTTTAGTGCCAGAACCAGAGAGTCCTCATCAGCTGCAACAATTGGCCATTACCACATCTCACCTCAGTCAGGTGTCCTGTCAAAGCTGTGCTCCCACAAAAGATGCACAAGGAATCAAAAGGTTCTAAGATCAAGTCAAAGAAAGGCTCAGCAGGCCTGGAACAAAGCTAGATCGACAGGGTGAATGGGGATCAAAAAGAGCAAGAAAGTCACTGAGGGGGTTCTGACAAGTGTGGTACAGTCAGATTTGTGTGAGATGCAGTCTGCCTGTACATGTGAGGCTGAAAATGCTTGATGCTGGGAGAAAAACTGTGCAGCACAGCTAAAACCAGAGCCTGTCCTGCAGAACAAGACAGGGCACAGTGGTTAATGAGAAAGTTACTGGGTTGTGCTTGGTTCTCCACCCTAGCAGCTCTTCAACTGCTTTTCTCCCTGCCTATCACTCAGGACAGCTTTTTCTTACCAGAGATCAAGAGAAGGCAAGTGTATCAGAAGTACACTTAAAAAAAAAAGTTACTCAATGGTTTAGCATCTTAAAGCTCCATTAATTAAAAAATGAAAGCTGTGTGTTTTATTTTGCACATAACCTCTAAATATGTAACATAATTTGGGAACAAGATACACCCTTCAATTGAGCAAAATTCCGTAGAAGTTTTGAAAAATTGATGTTCTTATTCTACAGCTTCCAACACCTTAAAACACTCTTCACTGAATAAACACAGAATTCAAAAGAGAGAACAACGTATTTCATAACTAATTTCAGCACATCAGATTGAAAGTAATGAAACACACTCTGACAAGAAAGTAGATGTCATAAACCACTCAAAAAGCAAGACTGCTCTGAAACATATTGACACTAAATAGAAAAATGGTTGTCATTGCTTTTATTTATTACACTCTTCTGAAATTTATATTCCTAGCAATACAAGAAATCACACGTATCCTGTTCTTAGGAGGTCAGACATCCCTAGCACTCACATCCCAGATGAGGAGGAAGTTTTCATGTTATTTTTTATTTCCTTAGCAACCCCTTAACTGCAGAAAGATCAAAGATAAAGTAAGAAGCAAATTTGCAAAAGATTCTAAAGGGGAAAGAGTCCTAAAAGCTATTATTTAAACAAGAGAAAAAGCTATTATTTAAACAACACCATTTCCTCCTTTTTGTCTCGATTTCTGTGTGCTAATGCAGAAATCAAAGGTAGCATCTTTTCCATTAATCACCCCTTTTCACATTATCTTTTCACAGCCTAATATTTTTCCAGTTTTCCATCTGCAGCATTTTTAAGGTTATCTAATGAAAACCTCTTAAACATTTCAGAACATCTCAAATCATACTCTCTGATGCCAAGATTAGATACTGATTCAATATTAAAATACAGGAAAGATACCAGGTTTTGGAAGTGTTTGTCCACTATAACACATTAAATCTCTATTGCAGAAAACACAAAGGCCCCGAGCTTCAATAGAAACTATACCACAATAAAAAGGGGCTACATTTCACCCTAGCTCAAATAGTTCGCTATCATCTTTCTGAGGATTTTATTAGTAGCTATGTTTCAGAAGAAATAAATAGAAGAAATTTAAGGAGAGAAAAAGTTAAGATACACATATATTTCCAGACTCAGAACACTTATGAGCTCTATTATCGCATGACAGCACATAAGCAATACAGGAAACAGCAGCAGGAACCTGCAGGCTCTGTAACAATTTGCAGCTTATATATGGATAGTTAAAATTATTAGATTTTTATTCCCCAAAGTAAAACGTTTTTGATTGCTCAATAATAGAGAACATTATTAGTCCATTAGTTACTCCTTTATTTAGAAGCCTCAGAAGACCCAAGCAGCACACGGGCTGAAATCATACTACATTTCAGCCTTTTCATTTCCTTCCATTAGTGTCTGAAAGCAGCTAACAACCACAATTAAAAGCAGTAACTTCACTGTCCAAGGTCTCCTGAACCAAGTCCTCTGTACAAACCACAGAACTATTCCCAGGTAAGAACTTCCCACAGGAAAAGGCCACAGGTTCCAGGTGCTGCTCAGTAAGCACAGGAGCTCTAAGGGTCAGAATGAAAGGCAGTTTATTTATTTTATTTATTTATAACTTGCTCTTACCCTCTGCCATTCAGCAAATAATCAGCCATATCCGCATTCTCCTTCCAGAACTTTTTATTGACAGCATTAATTTGAGCCTTTAGCAAATTCTGCCATACCTTTTTTACCAACCACTTCTACACAAAATGAGAGAGCACCCTGTCCAAAATCACTTTCACCTTTGAGCAGAACTATTCAAACCCCAAAAAACCCAAACCCTTTATGTTTCATAATGTAAAGTGGGAGCAAGTCTCACCTTGGTGTACTCATCTTTGGCCTTGGTAAGCATCCGTAAGATATCCACTTCCTTGTTATTAGCAGAGTTCATGAGCATGGGGGACACCCCTGCTCCCGTCCCCTGCTGGGCTTTGAATTGTTCCTGCTGAGTTAGGCTGAAAGGTGGAGGATATGAGACAGAACATACAAATAAAATACAAAAATTTAACCACAATTACTATACAATACTTAATTGAAACTCAAATCTTTGTAAATATAATGCATGTTTTAATGTAGACATCTTCGCCCATCTACATTAAACGTATTGAAAAATTTTCTATTAAAAGATCTCTATAAAATCATCACTTGACATGAGGTTAATCTTCTCCAATCTTGAATACACCAGACCAGAGAATAAAATTTCCATAACTGAGTCACAATTTCGATACCCAGAAGGAGCAGGGGATTTATAGAGTTACTCAGTTCTGCTAGTGGTGGAGGATGGCAAACACACACCAATCAGGCATTAACTATTAGCAAATGACCAATTTCCTGCCCCAGCTGTTTTATTATCATTGGAGAATGCTGAGAATTAAAACACACAGCCAATTGGCTGAGCAACAGGGTATTTTTTATCTATATGAAATCCTGCTATTATAAACCACTGCACGTGGTTTACATTTGCATGAATCCTCTGAACGCTGGGTTTTATTGTAGTAAATTACCAGTTTGAGAGCACCTAATCACCACCAACTGAAACTCGAGCTAGTTAACTAAAATGAGCTGTCAAAAACCTGGGCTTCCTAGGGTTCATTGTTTATTTCTGTAAACTCATCCCCATCAATTATTTCTTGGGCCACAACTGACTCATTTTAGAGCTGTAGGATATACAGCAAAACCAACAAACCCCACTGAACAAAACCCCACCACCGTCACAGTCGGCATTTCACACAGTTTTGTCACTGCCAAATGAAAAGCAGCAGGTATTACTTTATAAAAAGGATATATAGAGGAAAGATGACTACCTTCCCATCCAGTATTTTATCAGAAATCCTATCTGGAACATGGTGGCAGGAGAGTTAAAGCACTTTGCACTGAATTGAGATGTGTGAGGATGAGCCTTGTGGGGATTTGCAGTGCTGGGCACAGAATGGGCTTTGGGGCACTTTGGCAATCAAAGCTGATGTCACTGGCTACAAAGCTGTCAGAGTGAGACAGAGGAGCTGAAAAGGAGATTTGCAGCTCGGCCAGGGCCTGAGCATGGTGCTCTGTGAGCACCTGAGCCGTTGTCTTGACTGCACCTGCTTCCCATGGCTTCCTCTGCATCATCCCCGCTCCTGTCCCTTACAGGGTTTGGGACACAGTGACATTTCTGACCCTATACACCACAGGCAGCTGGAGCATCCCATCACTGCCAGTTCCTACTCAGCCCCTTTGCTACATCCTCAACATTATAGCTCTAAAAAATGCAGATTGCATATGGGGATAAAATCTGTGTGGCTTCAGCTCCTCCCTCCTCCAAGCAAAACCAAAAACCTGCAGAACACAGTCCTAAGAAAAGGGCACTGTAAACGAGCCCATCAATACCTGGGGGGATTGCAAGAGAATGAGCCCAGTCCATCCTGGACATGTGAAAAAAGGAGCAATATTGAAAAAATCTATCCACGACATTCTTAGGTTAAAATACAGCTGAGAACAGAGTTCTGTGTGAAATCTTCACTTCTGACTTGACTGCAAAATTAACGTTTGTGTAGCATGTATAAGAACACATTTTTATGTGTGTGAAAGTAATGAACTGAAAGCTAGTGGAAGTCTTGCTTTATATGCCAAAAACAAAGTGCATTTTGTACATACTGCTAAGAAATGAGCAAGCAGGAATTCAGCCATGATGTACAAACAGGACAAAACCCACAACAGAAATTGTATTAGTACAACATGCCCTCATGACAGCCTGCACTTACCTTGATACAAGAAAAAGTAACAATATTAAAAAATAAAATCTCCCCAAATTGAAAAATGTATTAAAACCCTGAAGAATACAATTCTTCAAAATAGTTCTCTGAGTCATCAGGAAATAAATCATATCAACTGTTACTCTGATGTAGCTGGAGAGCTGCACTACAAATTAGGAAAAATTACTGCAATACAGTGACTTATCTCTGATTTTATGAAATACAAGCTTGACACTTGCAACAAAATTATATTTATAAGTTTAAAGCAGAAAGGTATCATCATCCTAAAACATAAAATGTGTATGTATGTACAGAAATACATACATAAAAAGGCACAAAAAGATCTTGTTTACCCATCACTTACTTTTTCATGAGCTCTGCAATTCTTTGGCATTCTTCCTTATCATAAAACCAAATCCCATATATGGACACTGCAAATGCACATCAAACACAAACTATGAGCATCTTCTTAAACAGCAATTCTACCTGGTAGATATCTAAACGTGGCCTGTAAATGAATTTTTATTTCCATCTGATATTTTCCTCATCTATAAACACAAAATGATACCTCAGATCCTATAAAATCAAAAAGGATCAAAGGCATATCTCTAAACATGTAAATTACAAGCTCTTAAATATTCAATTAAGGCAAAGTATTTGATCCCTTTTTTCAGAACACTACACCAGTGGGGTTTTTTTCTTTAAAATCTTTTTCTCTGTCCTTTATTTCGGTTGTCATACCCATTAGACTCCACTACCAGCACACTGCAGGGAGCACTGCACACATTTGGAAGCAGGAAAATCTTGGTTTTCAAACAATGTTTGGGTCTCTCTCATCAAAGTTGGTGGAGTAGTATGAACATATATAAATATATATATATGTGTGTGTATATATACGTGTGTGTGTGTGTATACACGTGTGTGTGTGTATACACGTGTGTGTGTGTATACACGTGTGTGTGTGTATACACGTGTGTGTGTGTATACACGTGTGTGTGTGTATACACGTGTGTGTGTGTATACACGTGTGTGTGTGTATACACGTGTGTGTGTGTATACACGTGTGTGTGTGTATACACGTGTGTGTGTGTATACACGTGTGTGTGTGTATACACGTGTGTGTGTGTATACACGTGTGTGTGTGTATACACGTGTGTGTGTGTATACACGTGTGTGTGTGTATACACGTGTGTGTGTGTATACACGTGTGTGTGTGTATACACGTGTGTGTGTGTATACACGTGTGTGTGTGTATACACGTGTGTGTGTGTATACACGTGTGTGTGTGTATACACGTGTGTGTGTGTATACACGTGTGTGTGTGTATACACGTGTGTGTGTGTATACACGTGTGTGTGTGTATACACGTGTGTGTGTGTATATATACCTCTGCCTCCCTGTAGATTTCCTATAATGGTGCCCATTATTTTCAACAGCAAATAAGCAATTATCTGTTGCTAACCCCAATACTAGAAATCTGTATTTAAGCTCAGAACTCCACTGAAGTGCCTGCAGCAGTGAGAGATCTGAATTTCTTGGCAGTTCAAGATCCTCAAACACAGAGAGCAGAATGAAACCATCCCAACGGTAAAGCCATAACAGGGCTGTCCTTAGTGCAGGTTCCACTGTCATTCCAAGCAGGGAGCTTTTCCCACTCAGCCCATGGGACACAGCTCTGGGGAGACAGCCTGGGAATAAATCCACAACCCTGTCTCACAACAATCTGTCCACGTTCATCGGTAACTGTCCTACTTTTACCCTCAGGCATCTGCTGGGGAAGGGGAGACAGCAGCACTTAAAGGCTTAATTCGGATCCTTCCCGTCCATCAGCACAGCCGTGTGCAGTGTCCGTGTTCACAGTGACAAACAGGGACATCCTGCCTTTCCTCCTCTCTCCCCCTACCCCACTGCAGGGAAAAAATGTCTCTTAACCTTAAGAAGTGGCAGCTCCTAACACATCTTCAAACACAGCAGGGGCCAGATTGCATTGAAAATGGATTTCATTTGAAATGGGTTGAGCACCTGTTTAAAAACAACTGGAACACCGACCCTGATGATGTAATATTTCCTAATATGAGGCGAGTCCAAAAGCAATAACTCCTTCAATTCCACAGAGCCAAACCCATGGCATATGAAGTGTACCTTGGCTTTGTTAACGTTTGGAAAGAAAATGAATGTACAGCTGCTTGCAAGACAAGTGTAATATTTTCTGCATCCCCCCCTCCAGATTTTCAGCTGTGCGTTGTCTTCTGTAGCACTAAAAACAGTTCAAACTGTTTAATACAGCACATTGGCAAAAAGTCTAAAATATCCCACAAACCAGACATCCTGTAGACATGTAAAAATTAACTTTTAAAATATGTACTGTCTTTTCAATGATTATTGAAAAGTGTGATGATTTCTATTATTCACCTAAAAAAGGCAAGTAACATAATATGTACCAGTGGTTCTACAAATGTGCAACATAAGAGCTGAACTGCACAAGTAATCTCAGTTTTTTAAACATAAATATTAAAATATACATTTCAAATACATATTAATATTCTAGCATATTCCAGTGGCCATCCTGTAATAAACTGTGAACCTGGAGAGAAATGTGTGAACAACTCATTAAGTTCCAAAACACCGACCCGTTATGCAAAACTTCACATCCTTCTGATGAAACACATTTGAAAACTTGTCCAAATCACAAATAACTCTGTATTCTTCAATGCAACAGCACGGCAAGCAGACTGAGAACACCAGACAAGTCAAATCTGTTTTAATCAAGATTCTTCTTTTTTATAAAAGAATCTCCAACGGAGAAGAGTATTGATGAAATTTTGGCCATCTGCTCCATCTCCTCAATACTTTGTGATGTCTACCACAGCTGGTGGCATCATCAATATGCAACCCAGGGTGGACAGCTTCACCTTTTGGCCAAGGGAACAGACATGGCACAGACTATTAATGAACAGCTAATAAATCTGAAAGCTGACAGTCCCTCAGAAATGCTGCACTGCCATTAGAAGCTGAAAGACTCAAACCAACAGCACAAGCAAGGCAGTTTGCCTCAACTCGGTGTCAAACACAAGTAAACTGGCTGAGAATCAGAATAAAAGACCATTGCAGATGCTACAGAACCACAACTAATATTCTGAAATACAGCTGTAACATATCCAAACCTATTTTGGGTCACAGAATAAGGACCCTGGGTCTGTGCCACCAAACCCAACCACAGCACCACCCAACAATACATCCCATTTTAACTCCAGCTTTAAGTCAGGACACTGCAGATCCAGAGACCTTTAGCCTCGATGTCAGCTGAGTTTCAAACCCACATTCACTTTCTCACCTTGGTTAAATGGTATTTTTAATCCAAATTAGGAAGTACAGACAAAAGCAAGCTAAGACTGAAGCCCAGCATGCTCGGAGCTCAGAGCTCACCCGGTCAGTGGTGAAATCCCTGAGAAGTGGACAGTCCCACTGTCCTTCCTTGCACACTGCTGCCACGTGTCCAGAGCAGATGAACACTTCAGAAACACTGAGAAACAATCACAGCTTGTGGCTGCAGCACAGTGTACCCCGATCTCCTGCGTGCACCTGAGAACGAGGGACCACTGAGAACACAGGGACTTGTGGAAATCTCAGACACCTGGATAACCATGGCATAAATTCACACTACAGTAGTGCATTCTACTGTAATCTGTATTTAAGTGAAAAAACGGTAAATATAGTAATAAGAATGAGTATTAATGGCCTCCATCTTAATTAATGAATGAACACAAAATGGTAAAAAAAATTCTTAGGTGTGTGGCAACCCATAAAACCTTACAACCAGAAAGAGAACTTAAGATAACAAACTAAATGTCAGGGATCCTGGCACACTCGTACACACACGATACAATTCCATTACGAGAGCTCTACCAGCAGGAAAACGCTGCGGGTTTTACCAGGATTAAATGTAAACAGATTACTTTTATCTGCTTTCCCTCTCCATCAGACTGTTTGACAAAACAGAATTCCAGATCTCAGAATCATTTGTAGAGTGGTAATTTCACTTTCATGTTAAAAATGAATCACGAAACATCAGAGGCACAAAGCAATTTTCCTACTGCCACACAGAAGAGGAGATATTAAGTCACTTTTAGGCCCAGCTCAACCATAGAGTTATGCAAGAAGAGATTATGGTAAAAAACAGAAAAAAATAAAATCAAATTCAAAAAATGAATTGATGACATTAAAAGCGAAAAAGTGCCAAAGGTACAAGGGTCTTGACAAGATTACACAAAACTGTGACATAAGGCGGCTATGAAATCAAGAATATCCAATTAATATTGAATGGGAAGCTAAACAGATTACTTAAATAAACTAACTGAAATTATTACTTATTACAGGATATCAGTCTCTAGAATTTTTAGAATTTGAAAAAGGCAGGCCACTCACAAATTGAAACAGAAAAATTTTACCAAAATCTGCGAAGCTCCTTTAATAGCTCAGTGACTGAATTTCAGGAAGGACACTATTTAAGTTTTAAATCACGACTTCAGAGCCAATTCTAAAGCTTCCGCCTTACAATTTTCATTTTTTGGCTACGGATTTCTCCTGTCCTCACAAACACTAGAACACTTGATACTATTTATAAGCAGAAGCTGACAACTGCTATCTACCAGAATTACAGATAACAGTTTCTAACCTCTCAATATTTGAAACGTTAATTTAGTTATTATGATAATACAGGATTTCTTATCAGCTTCAATCATTTGTGTTAAGCATTCTATTAAAAAGAAAGGCGATCTCTAGGATTATTCTTTTCCTCTTCATAATTCCACCTATTAGATTTCTGTCTTCTGGGTAGACATTTCCATTATTAAAGCTTTTGTTTCAGTGTACCTGGAACACGTGATTTTTAAGCTGTTGCTCCACAGACTGCTCTAAGTCTTTAAGCTTGGTAAAAACGAATTCATAAATTACAATTGTCTAGAGATTCCCTGGTATGTAGAGACTGTTTTCCACTTGTTGGTATTAAAAATAAAGAAATAAATAAAACAATTATTAAATTTTTGTGTTTTATTCTTGGTACCATGCTTCCTAAGGTATTTTACTCTATGTATAGTCTAGACACTTGCTTCTCAATAAGCAAATCCACACTTAGTTATATTAAAAAGATGTTTCTGTATCCGTGTCCTACAAGGCAAGCTGACACCTTTATGTCGCTCACCTTTTCTCTCTGCTGTCTTCCATTCAAATTATATCTGACCCTTCAGCAAACTATCAATGCTTCCATTTCTTACTCAAGTATTTTTAAATTGCTACAGCCTCCAACTGCAGGACCCATTGAAAAAGAACCTAAGTGGGTTATACCCACAGTAACGATTTTCAGTCTATGAGTTGTTCATTTAAAAAATGAGCTCGAGCACGCCATGCTTGTTTTGTGCTCCACTACTGCACAACAAGGGTGCTCCTTTTACCCTGATGTTCAGTCACAGTGCAGGGATGTGAGGTCCCTGCTCCTTTGGGCTCACAGGGTACAGCAAAGCTGCCCAATGGAGCTCTGTGTCCTGCCCTGCAGCACCATGCGAGAGAGCACGGCCCCAGAGGAAAGAAAACACAAAAACCTGCAGCTAAGACAGCCACACACCACCTTGGGAAGCCGAGTTCCGTCCCAGAGCTGTCAGGCAGTGGGGCACAAGCTGGGAAATGCCATCTGAAGTGGCTGCACTGGCCGGGGGTGCTTCGATCCCCAGGGGCCGAGCTGAGATCCTAGATGGGGGTGCAGGATTTGAGTGCATGACCTGAAAAACATCAGTCATCCCAATCAAAGCCTTGAAGTGTTTTTTAGCATATGAATAATAAATATATAAAGTCAGACACTCCATATTTAATTGGTGTCTAATTGTAACTACTCTGCCCTAGGATCCCCTGTTGTGAAAAGGGAGGAATAATATTTCTGACCTGAGCAAAGTAGAACGGTTCAGTTTGTTCATGAGTTATCAGCTATTATAATGATGATCATGGGAAAAAACAAGAAAAAAATCCCATAATTCTGTCTCTAACGCAGAACTTCATTGGTATATAACAAAGCAAGAGACCTACATATCAGTAATGAGAGAAAAATCAGAATACTGAGTAACCTCTCTTGACACAAACATCAGTCTGACTATTTGATAACTGAAACAAAGTCCTTATTGCAAAAGAAGACAATCACACAATATAAAACTCCATTAACAGAGAGACAGCACAACCAACCTTGATTTTGGCATTTCCTAGTTCAGTAATCTTAAAGGCTGTTCAGCTCTCAACAGGCTTTAAGTTCTTTCAAATGCAAAATTTTGCTATTTAGGTACTTAAAGCCAAACCATTAGAAAAAAATTAAATTTTAACCTATTATATTGATAGAAATGTGGCTCATCAACATAACTGGAATTTTTAGGCCTCTTGATTCTCTACATTTTTCAAAGCTACACAATACAAAATATGTACTAGGTAAACATATTTGTTTCTAAATAATGGAAATTCCTCTCTGGCGACAACCTGAAATGTCTTAAAGTTTTTAAAGGAAGATCTAAAATTTTATGATTTCTCAGGCACAAAAACATCAATAAATTGAAGCAAGGTGAGAGCTGTTCAAACAACAAAAATGTGTATTTTGATAGGAGCTTAACCTAAATTCCTAAAATGCTCTGAAAAGGCTCTACCTGTTAAATCATCAGGCACTTGTTCTTTCATTTAAACATTGATAAACCTACTGATTTACCTATTTGGAGAACTGCTAATAAAGACTGGGGAAAGGAAGACTTCTTATTTCCATGATTTCAAAATATTATCTATGAACAAGCAAGAAGGGAAAAAAACAACCCAAAACAACCAAACCCGTCATTAAAAGAAAAAGAATCCTACTCAAACACGTTACTGCAAAGCAAGGATCACACATGGCCATTTTCCAGCTTGACCAGTAAAACTGAAGTGGGAACTGTTTAAACAATTTTATTTTTAAAAAAACCAAACAAAACACCCAACAAAATGAAAAAGCCTCTCCAGAACCCTTCCCCCAAAATCAAATGGTTTGAGAGTGGGCAATGATTGGCAACATTACTGAAGTCAAGAATAAGTTCCTCACCACCATCTGTTTAACTGTGCTTGGAACTCTGCCTTAAAAATCAAGACAAGAAACAATTTTTGTTAATAGAATGGACCCTGAAATGTTCCTGCCATCATTTATCAGTGATGAAAGTTGGGTGACCAGTTTGCAGACTTGCAGATAGAGACAGCAAATATTTCTGGTTTCATGAGGCAAAAAAAAGGGACAGCGGCAGCCATGGTGGATTATTTAATAAATCATGTCTGTGGCTCTACTGTGATAGACTGACTGCAGATTTGTAATCCAAATTTATCAGAAATTTTTAATGAAGAAAAATCAACTGTGTAGCAGTCAAACAAATTAGGGTAACGGGAAAGCCCCCAAAATGGCCTCAAAGCAAAAGTTCTGTTAGTGCTGCAGAGAAATTTAAAGCCCATTGATCCATGTATTTCCATAAAGCTCAGCAGATGCAAGAGTCCATCAGCAGGTTCTTTACTTTTTTTGGAAAAGAGCCCAAATGCAAACTGTATTTGCAAGATTTCCCTTAAATATGCCTTCTGTTGATGCTACAAGAAATTTTTAGTCATGACACAGGAATAGCATCTATGTTATGATCCATCTGGCTTAGAGAATTTATTTTTTTCCCCCCACACCACTGGTTTTCCAGTCACACCTCCTGCCATTGCATCATCAGTTCCAAATAATTTTAAAATCATGATGGTGTATGACAGACACTGAAATTAAGGCAGGAAGGCTGCAGATGCCAAGCTATCAGTTTTGTAAATAACAAGTTGTTCTTATTAAATATTTTTCTTATTTATAAGCTCTCTTAAATAAAAACTGGTTCTCATTACTATTTCACAATAGGCTTCCAAAATTTCCCCATCAGACTGGAGATCCACTGCCTTCTGTAAAGGAAACAACCAGAGTCTCACTCAAGGAATGTAAAATGTAAGTGAAGAGGTACTAAGATAAAAAAAAGGTGGGTGAAAGTCCTGTTCCAGTTTTGATATATAAAAAAAAGACACTGAATTTAGAAAGGTAAGTGAAGTCTGCAGCAAACCTAAAAACTACATCCAAATATCTTCAGTCAACAAAAGCACGGTTCCTGTGAAATAAAAAACCATCACAGTGGAAGACAAATGCAACTCCTCAAAATCTGAAGCTCTTACCTTTATTAGCTTCCCAGTGCACTGTATTCTCTGTTTTCTCTGCTAACTTTCTAAAGCAAACAAAATCTCTCTTCAACACACTGAAATGAAGCCAGGCCCTGATGTACAGAAATCACCTGAACGTAGCACAAAAATGCCTCACCCAAATCTGGGCTGAACAGAAATCCGTACCTTCAGCAGCAGAGGGGCTTCCACCAACAGAGGTGTCACAAGTGGGAGAGGTTAAACAGAAACCACACTTTTCTTGCCTCTGAGCATATCACATCCTACCCAGTAACAAAAAGCAAGAAGGGGATAACAGGTTTTCTGGAGACAACAAAAAAAAATTGCATTTACTGGGAAGAATAGCAAAGAGAGCTGCCTTCAGTGTCTCAGTTTCCAGCCTTTTTATTTCCACCCTGCCTTCCACTATGTCAAGAAAAGCAGCAATTTCTGTATGTTTCTGTGGAGTATCTGGGCTTCCAATCCCAGGGGGAAAAGCTGCTCTACTGTGTGTGACATACACAGTTGGTAGAGGACTCACCAGGATTCTCACATCAAGGTTTTCATTTATAATTTAGTCCAACCTAAGAATATGTTCCCAATTATTTTTAAAGTGCATCTCTGAGGTACCTGACAAAGGTACACCTCTAATTCCATAGCTATAGTTAAGTTCAAGGTCAAATTATTTTCCAAACTCCAACAATGCAATTTTCCAGTATATTAGAAGAGAGGAGGAAAAAAAGGAAGACTATTTTAACCTCAAATAGGTGTTCAATAGCATGTAATTTTTTCCTGAAACCTGATTTTTTTTACTATAATCAGGTTTCAGGAAAAAATTACAAACTGTTTAACACCCATTAAAGGATAAAATAGATTGAAAATGGTTTCTGNAATAGCATGTAATTTTTTCCTGAAACCTGATTTTTTTTACTATAATCAGTCTGATGAGCTGTCACTCCAAATGGTTTAACTCCCACAAAATAATGAACAACTTCAAAAAGGGCTTCATGAGGAAAATAAGCAACCTTAACTGTAGATGATGTTTCTAATTCTGACTCTTGTGATCTCATCTCTTATTTCTTCACTGCATACCTTCATATCCTAAGTAATGGAAATACATTTGCAGATCTGGACTAAGTTCTTATCCTGCAACAATAAAAGTCTAAGTTACTTGTATAAACTTGTTACAAGAAACATGTCAGAAATACCTTAAGATTAAGAGAGTTAAAAAGCCCCCACTTTGGTATTTTTCCATGTGGATGCTCTGTATACACCATCATTCTGGAGGCAGGCAATTGCTTCATTTTTCCTTCACCATCTCTAGTTCTAAAATGGTTAGAAAAAGAATAAAAAAATTCATGTAGCAATAGGCAAAAGGCAGCTACTCCTCCTGAGAGCTCCAACATTGAGTTCATATTGACAGCACATCTTCTGTATTTCCTTTTATTTATATTTGCCATGGCCTGTTAACGTGATACTCAACACGTGAAAGAGTTCTCTACTCTCTGTAGCCATTCCTCCTTGCAGTCTGCTGTTAACTCCTTCAGGAACATCTGCCTGTCTCTAGAGCTGCAGTCAAACTTTGCAGCTCAATTTTTAGCAACCTCATACAACTTCCCAGGCACAGAAAGGATTGTCACTGCTCTCACAGAATGACAACAAACAGGTACAGGTTTGCTCCAGCTGGGGTAGGTTCAGGCTGTGTTCACAAGCTGAATTTCACCCTGAACCCTTTATCATTCTGATATGGTCACTGCATTTTTACCTGCTTGAAAGCTGAAGGATCATTAAACTATTACTAGAAATGTTTAACCTATATTTTTCTTGTGAAATTGCAATTTCTTTCATGAAGATACAAATACCACCCCTTTGAAGTACCTTATGGCATTTTTCCTTTTGACTAATTCTACTTTAACATATTTGTGTATCTTTTAAAATTTTATTTTAACTATTGAAAAGAATGTTCAGATTACTCAGAAGTTTACTGACCTTTATGTATTCTTGCACACAAGACATTCTGCATTCAAGAATAAAGAACATTCTGTGTATATGTACAAAGAGAGAAACAATGCACCCCTGAGATCAAGTTTGTCACCAAGAAAATGTAATTTAAGGAGTAAACACTTCCTTATTTTAAACCTGTAATTCAGAGAAAAACCCGTCACATTTAACAAATTCATTTTATATTAGCAGCTAGACATTTCACAACAGCAGCACTGGGAGGTACCCAGCAACTTAGAATCCCTGATTATAGACTAGAGATATAGTTATATTTAAGTAAAAACTTGGGATTTTTGCATTGCATTATTTTCACTGCAGCAACTGTATTATTTTCACACAAAGTAAAAATGCATATTTCATTTTGCTTCAGAAGTCAGCAGTGTTTTACTAGCTCATGCATAATCCTTTAGGAATAAAACTTAGCAGTAATCATCATCTGCTTCCTCACTCTCTCCCCTCCTTCAGCTTTTAACTCTCTCAGTGCAAATCTGAACATCTACTTTGCTTTCTGTTATACAGTGTCAGAGAGAAAAATATTCATGTGAGAGAACCAGAATAAAACCAGATAACAATAAAAAGAAAGCAGCAAAACCTTGCAGGAAGGCATAAGATACCTCACATAAAAATCCAATGTTATTTCTCTTTTTCTAATTATTACGAAATTTCATTAATTTCTTAATTGAGAGATGCTAGACATTCCTCTATAGAGGATTTAACACTGTCTGTTGTTGAGGAAAAAATACTGAAATTTTACAGAAAGGCACTTTGTTTGACAGAGACAAAAGAATTGGTACAGCTCATCAAACTGAGAGTCCATATCCTGTCTAAGACAATGGCCAGCACCAGATGATCCACAGAAGAATCTTCTTAGTCCCTTTATTGTTGACTTCTGACCTGAAGCATGTGTCTTACATCGCTTACTTTTTTTTCCCCCCTCTGGCTGCAGAATCTCTGCTTGGTTTTATTCATGTAAATAATATCTCTGTTATGCAAAGGGATTACTAAAACAGGCTCTGTAAGACCTAGGCGTATGCATGTCCAAAATAACGCAGCTAGCAGAATAACCCACCGGGGTATTTTTTCAGATTGATTTTAAGCAATGCACTATCATATGAAGACTTTCTGTTTAATGACAGGAAGCTGTTGCAAACCCAACAACTGGGCTGCAGCCACAGCCAGGAAAGCAGAGCAGGCGTTAAGCCCAGGGCTGTTACTGGTTTGTACGCCAGTCAAGACGAAAAAGCAACACTGCATTTGCAGCCTGAGTGGAATTCCACTGGAGCACTTGCACCCTGTTTCTGTATATAACACATTCCTTGTCCTTTAAAGGGTATGCTATCTTACACTCGGGAAGGGTTTCTTTCCTTTTCCCTCCTGTAATTGAAAAGTATTCTTTACTGCCGATTTAAGGCTTGTTTTGACAAAGAGAGCACTGATGAGGCACTCAAGAGCTTGTATTAAATCAAAGTTAGACAGAAGTGAGCAGCTTGTATATGTGCTGTGGGATACACTTGCTCACATATTTATCTTCCATGTTTTGAGAGAAGGTTACAAATATTTTTATATATATACACACGCATATAAAGAGTGTGAGTAAGCAAGCTCACATTCCAAGAGACGTTTTCTGCCTATGTCAGGAGCGCAGTCCACCCTGTGCTAAGCAAACCTATTTTTTCCCAGCACAAGAGGATATTATCAGAGGAGCCTGTGTGGATATACAGAAACCAGAGATCGTCATGGCTCGCTGAGGTGATGAGCTGACGGGTGGATGGCGCCCATTATCTTCACTCCTCAATCCAAGTTTTCCTGAAAAACGGACAGGGGGAGGAGGAGGCTCCAACTGAGTGTAAGGCACAGAGGACAAGCAAAGGATTAGAAGTGAAGAGCAAGAGAAGGAAGGATAATGCAAGAGATACTGCACAAGTTTCAAAGAGCTACAGAATAGTTTCTAGATTAGAAGATCCAGTTGTCAGCAATTGAAAACATTATTCAGGTTTTAACTTCTGTACAAGGTTATTACGTAAAATAACTCTGAAGCAAGAAAATTAACCAAGAGGAATGCGCCTCTACTATCTATAGAAAATACAATTAGGTCCAGCTGCTTCAACGCTCCTTGGAATTTTAAAATGTTTCAAGCCTTGGTTCGGCAAGCGTATCAGCCCCTCGCCAGCCACCAGCCTGAACCCGACACCAAGTACAAGGGGAAGGTGGTGCACGAAACTCAGCTGAACTGCTTCTACATCAAACCTGGAGGTAAGACACCATCACCCATGTGTGCCAGAGCCTGTCCTGTAGCTGCCATGAGCATTGCCTTCCTGTTTAAATAGAGCAAGCACAGAAATTGTCCTGTAGCTGCCATGAGCGTTGCCTTCCTGTTTAAATAGAGCAAGCACAGAAATTGTCCTGTAGCTGCCATGAGCGTTGCCTTCCTGTTTAAATAGAGCAAGCACAGAAATTGTCCTGTAGCTGCCATGAGCGTTGCCTTCCTGTTTAAATAGAGCAAACTGTGTCACGGGTGAGGCTGCGCTAATACCTCACAGCAGTATTTGGTGATAATGTACTGTGAAGCCTTGAATGTGTGATCACACCACCACAGGATTTAGATAATTCTGGTAATTCTCAAATCTGTGGAGTTAAGTAGATGATGGCTTCTCTTGGTTATATATTGTATTTTGAGCATCTAATGAACGTTGCTTTCCCACTTCCACTGTGACATGATTGAAAAAAAGGAATGAAAGCGTAAGGAAAAAGAAAGAAAGGGGTTTTTTTGTAGACAAAGAGGCTAAGAAGTTTAAAACATACGAAAGCTGGCAATACTAAATACATGTGTGCGTACGTGAAGGGATTAAGCTGCAAAGGCGGTTACACAAGGGATTTGTGCAAAGTAACCAGCTCTGTAATATCCTCCTTTGCAGGAGAAATATGGAGGCACTCATGCACAGATTTACCCTGACCCTGAAACACCTACCCTTCCATGCTATACAAGGAGGGATGTGGGAAGCAGAGGGTATACAGGTAGTCACATGAAAACAACCCCTCTGAGAAAAATAATCTGTTCCAAGCCAAACTCTTGAGCATTGCTGCATCATATGCCTATCTTATCTTGAAAAGACGTCAGGAATGCCCAGCACTGGCACTACACTCCCCACAGTAAAGCTCCAGACAAGCTAATTTGTTGCTTATATGCTGACATCCATAAATGGGAAACAAAGCCTGTGTCTAGCAGATGTATGCGGCATTACTCTCCTGCCATTCCATACAGAAACTCATCCACAAAGGTGGGATGCTTGATACATGGTTCTAATTCGATTCCACATCGTTTTCCTACGGATTTGTTTGTCCAAGCAGAGATACAGCTCCACCGTGCACAAAATAATTACCAGCCATCAAAAAAGTACACAGCTTTTTTATCTGAGCTCCTTAGCCTGTTTCTTCTCACATGGCATATACTTACTGTGACTTCCAGACTGGGCCGAAAATGAAAACCTGCGCTAGGATTTCTGCACTTTCTGCTTTTCCTGACATTTATTTTTTTAAGCACCTTTAACACACAACAACAGAAAGACATCCTTAGAGCACAAAGATGGCTGCAGTCGTCACAGTCACAGCTGCAAAACAAAACCATTCTAAACTGGTTGCTTTGCTCAGCCAAAGGCTTCCACAATTGGCACCAAACCCTCGGGGTAGGAAGGGTGAGGAAGAAACATTAAAATGTCCTTTTTAGAAAGTCTGAATAGAAATAGCTGTGCTGAGTTGGGCGGCGTAACGAGGGACATGGTGTTACGCATCAAAAATTAAAACTTAAGGCCTTCAGAAGTGGTGTCTGCAAATTCCACTGAAAAACATAAATTGTAACTCGTTTAAAGGCAAATATGAATAATAAGGCAGCCCTGGAAAAACTAAATTTAGAAATACTTACTAGTACAAACAATTTTGCTTTAAAAACAACGAACAAAGACGAATTTGGCAATTCCTCCTTTTTTTTTTTTCAAATATGAACCATAAAAACCTGGATCATAAAACATTTTCTCTCCACAGTACACAGAAACCCCCCCAAACACCCTAAAGCTGAATTACCTTATACCTGCTAATCCTAGATCACAATAATAATTTATTTAGGTGAGTTCACTTAGCGCAGCCTTCTGCTCAGAACAGTGCCAGCTCCAGTAAGAGAGACTCAGGGAAAGGAGAAATCATGATCAGCGACAAGTTTCCAGAAAAAACTATATTCTATGGCATTTTTTCAGTTATTTTTAATTAATTTTTTTGTTCCCTATATTAAAAATCCATTCCTCCTTCCCTCGATTTAAGCAGATTTTAGTTACAGGTTTCAAAACCGGTCATTTGTGCGCTCTAGAACACGCAGACTAAATAACCACCAGAGTGCAAAATGACAATTCCTGATCTTAAAACCCACTTCCCTTGGGCCAGCATGGCTGCATGTCCATCCATCCCTGGCTACAGTGTTCAGTTATGCCATCAAGTTATAATAATATTTTTATATCTCAGCAGGCAGGCATTAAAGATTTTCAGGTATCCCTGAAAATTAAAATGAGAGACAGAAAGCACAAAAATCTAATATATAAATGCACATCTTTTATGGTTTTAGCGATAAAAATGTAAATTGGTATCTATATTGTTTCCAAGGGGCAGTTTATTATTTTTCTTGACATTCTGAAGTAATTTTTACCATTTTCTAAGCACATTTAAAATCACTGGTTAGTTGAAGTATAGACCACAAAGGGAGGAACTATATGGGAAATACAGTAGAAAAATCAGTAATGCCTTTATCTATGCTTTTATAAACTGGTTTATGAACAGATAATTTCTGAGTGTAGGTACAAAGAAGTCAATAAACTGAGTGCTAGAGGCCACCTCACATGAAAAAAAAAAATTATCACCACTATGAATCTGATAAATAGAGGCAGTAAAAAACTTGCTTGCTTCTCTCAAGAAAATCTGCAGATGACAAACTATAAAACAGTTAAGTTGGACAGAAACTTAAATAGTTTTCAAAATAAAACCATGCAACATGACAAAGCTCATACTTCACGGTTCGTTTCCTAGGTTTAGAATTAACTCTTATGAAAACATTAATTATTTTCAGCACGCATGTTTTGTTTGGAAATTTAAAAAAGGAAAATAATGCCTATGCTTAAGAGTGTTAGCATTCCAACACTCAGAAAAACAGAGGTTTCACTTGAAGGTCAGGAACATCCAGGGAACATAATCATGACCTCTGCTGTTGTTCCGTCTTGCTGGATACATGATGAATTTTTAAAATGCTGATCAAAGGAGAGAAACTAGAATGGAAAGGAGGAGAGATTTGTTTGTATCTCTGAGACAGAAATGTCTCCAAGGACAGAACCTCAGGTAAACCACAATCATTTGTATTCTGAAAATGGCAGTAAGTCAGTCCGGGCAGACTTTTTAAAAAGCTTTACCCAAATCTGTTAAGCACAAAAACAGGCTGAGAAGAATACACCCCCAAAAAGGGCAAGGTCCTTCTGCAAAAAACCTGAATTTCTACAGTCTGAGTTTACACTTTTGTTCCAAACTCACAAACACTTTTCAAAGAGTTTTAAACTACAGAAATATTTTCTTCAACTAACATGCAGGTTGTAGCAGGCCAGAATAATAATTCTGCAAACAAACTCAGCCTCAAAAAAAAATTGGTTTTAAGTTATTCAGTTGTGACAAAACTACCGCATTTTGCTTAATGATGCAGCAACAGAAAGCCACGCAATATTTCTGAATCAGTAGATCACTAAGTTTATAGAAAAAATAATACAAATTGGACAAAGCTAAAAACATTTACAGGTATTTGTTTAAAATTTCTGAAAGATTAATGAGCATTTGGGGAATAATCAATTGAATACATGTTTCAGTTTACTGTATTCATCCTGTTGGGTTTTTTGATATTGGACCTGATACTGGATGTTGGCAGGAAGGAGGCTGATAAATAAGGCTCTCCATTCTAACCTAACATTTTTACCCAAACACATCGAACAGAAACTCTGTTACATCATAAAGACAGAGCCTGGAATATCTATTTTGCCTGCCTCAATGGAAACAATTGAGCAAGTAGTAGTTCACTGGTCAATATGCAGAAGGCCAAGTCTAAATATATACGCAAGGAAATTTAACCACCAAATGCTGGTTTCATCCTCAAATGTAAAAAAAAAAAAAAAAAAAATCAGAAGAAAGAAGAGGTTTAAAATACTACATTACAGAATAATGTGGTATAGACTATGAACACATTTCAGAGAGAAAGACACCATTGTAGCCAAAAGAAGATTGCTTTTCATCATATATTCTTTTTTACACATCACTCAGATTCTCTTACTGTTGCCTCCTACTTTCCCTTCAGAAGTAAACTTTGTAAGTCTTCAAGGTACATTGTTTTATACAAGAGAAATGCTACTTACGGGGTCACTACAGAGGTGGGACACTTCTTACCCATTTGTATTTTTTACCAGGATGTATTCCCTTAGAAGGGTGAACTAAAATGAGCCACAGTCTGTCTCAAAAGAAAATGAGTTTTCTATTTGAGAAGGCTCTTGGATGCTGTAACACAGAATCTAAGAATGAAAAATAATAGTTTGAGGAAAATATACTCCATTATCTTTATTTACATTTTACAATCACTTGCCCCCAAGCATATATTTGGAAAAATTTTCATACCTAATTATGAACTACAGGGGAAGAAAAAACCAAACCCCACAAACCACAGATAAAACCCACAAAATTCCTTGAGACAGCTGGCAAACTTCCCTCTCCCTCCTATCCCATTATCTTTGCAGTGTAGGAATCTGGGAAAATAATACAAAATTTTCAGAGTTCTGATAGACATATGGTGGCAGGTTAAACTAAAAAACTGAACCAAGTGGGAGGTTGTGTACACACCACGTGTGTCAGGACAGCTTTGCCAAAACCATGCACGTCTGCTCTGCTTTTGGAGCACCTGCTGAACCCCTGCAAAAGCCCAAATTCAGCAGACACATCTCTAGAAATCTTCATTTCAACCTTAGGAGGTGACATGATCAAAGCCCTTGCTACAAATGTGGCACAGAAGTGAAAAGTAACTTCTGTGTCCAAATAGGTACAGGAACTGTCAGAGAGAATATTGGTTGACGTGTCACACAATTTCCTTCTCCACTCAATATAGCAGAAAAGCACCCAATTAACCTGTATCAGATCACTGTCACAATTAGCATACTATTTTAAGGTAGGATCTTGTGTTCTTGGCAGCTGAAATGCTCAAGGTGAAGCCAGCTCTGAGATAAGCAACTTAATATTCCCCAAATTCTTTGTTTCCTATAAGCATCAAAAGCAGTATTCAGTGATGCAAAGGTAAATGAATCAAATCAAGAAATAATTCACTGACCCAGCACACAGACATAAACACCTGGTAAAATACAGGGTGGGGAATAGCTGTAATTATTAGAGAGCTGATCAGTGCCAAAGGGAAAAAAAAATTAAGGTAATTTAATCAATAATTTAACATCATGTATTTCTTCTGAACTATCTCATATTAATCAGCATCAAGACTTAAGCAGCAGGCTCTTAACATTGATTTTCACAATAACTATCACCAAACACTAAAGAACAGAGTAGTAATTATGTAGTTTAGATCAGTCAAATGCATAACCCATGAAATTTAAAAAAATCTTTAAAACTGTTAGATCATCTTAACAAAACCAGAACTACTGTCTTGCTCTCAGAAAGAAAGCATCTCAAATTGCAGTTAACTGTGTAAGTTTAAAGGTTACATTGAAAATTGCCTGTTTGATCCATAAACCTTCTGTTCCTTGGTGGACAAAGATTGCTGCTGGCATTAAAAACTGTAATTTGAGCTTCCCTCCTGGCTTTGAAACGAGTAACCCCAGCACTACCCTAACAGATTTCCCAAAAGAAACTTTTCTGTGAAATAATGGATCAGTGCAAACATTAACTGGCATGGATCCCAAATCCAGCCTGAAAAGTCCTGGGATTAGACTGTAAGTGTCTCCAACATGGTGTTGAGACAATATTTCAACTTAAGATGACCAGGATCAAATTAAACAATAGAAGAAATATGAAAAAACAATAAAGTAGAAAGTAAGATGAAATATGCCTTTTCTTATTTTAAGGATTTCTAAAATTCATATTTGTCGTGCATAATTTTGGACAACTTCTTCTATTCTAATCATATATTGGATGCAAAGCTTTACAAAAGGATAGCTATTACATGACAAAATGCTGTTGGACTTGTCCAGTACACAAGCACCACCTTTGCTGCCAAGAGCATTTATTTCAGACTGTGTAATACAACCAGCCACAGATATTCAGCTCTACTGAAATGGATTTTGAATATTGGGAGAAACAAAACAAGGGGCAGGGCCAGCAATTAGAAAAACGGAGGAAAGTGTTAGTTCTCTTAGATCTAATAAGGAGACATGTATGAAAAACAACACAAGTCACCAAGTCAAACAACAAGTTAGAAAAAGATAATTTGTTTCCAGATACTGTTAAGCATTACTGCCAAACTGTCCACTGTTTGCCAAGTAAACCGCTATTACTGAGTACTCCTTGTTAGTATCTGAAAGCAGGAGATAAAAATAATATTACAACATAATGCTCTAAAACCCCCAGTTTTGCATGAAAAGTTCATTTAGTAAGGAATAAATCTCAAGCCTTAGTTTTGCAAAAAACTATAAAGACAAGTTGTACAATAAAGTACAACAGAGGAAAATATTCATACAGAGAATCCAAGAGGATACTCAGAAGTGTGTTTGGATGTGAAAACACATAATAGTGAGGAGATTATTTTATGTTGCAAAGGCTTTGGAATACAAAGTAAGGAATAAAGAACAAGAGGTATCTGCAAACCAGGGAAGAAAGCACAGCAGAACTATCTGTAGGGACCTAGAGAAAAACTTAAAAAGTCAAATGAGTTGGTAAATAACTTGTCTTCTACAGGTCTGTAATGTCAATTTGCTCTATAAACAGATGTTTTCATGAAAATATGAGAAAACAACAGCTGTTCCTTTGAAGTATCAAAACCTTCAGGTTTCTTTAAGAAATAACAAGTGTTTGTAAGAATATTTTAGGAATATAAACAGCTAGGGATAACATATCAGAACTAACGTGGTACTGACATAATTTATAGGGTTTTTTCAGTAAAACAAACATGAATCTTCTCTCAGACAACCAAATTCTCAAATCAAGTAAGAGGTATAGATTTACCCACAGTTAGGTCAGACAGCTAGCCCTGGTAAAAATCAGATCCACAGACAAAGGCATCCTGCTACACACACGCTACTACTTATATCTGAGACCCTGCAAATCTAAAATTTTGACATCTCTTAGTGAAAAGACAGCTTACACTCCCCAACCCCCTATTTTTCTCCTAGTAAAAAAATAAACTAACTACAATTTATGTGCAGTAATCAGACTAAAAACTTAGTTCATGTCACCACAGAATTATGACAACTTCCAATTACTCTTTATACCAATTTTCTCAACAAAAATGAAAAATTAATAGATCAGGTTTCAAATGGTAGATATTAGTATATGCATATGTAAAGCCCTCATGGAATTTCAAAATGAGGTTAAACAAGATTACACTTACATAAGAAAAGCCCTTCAAAATCAGATGGAATAAACAGGTGTTATAGTACTTAAAATCCTAATGCCTGGTCCAGTCTAGGTTAGCCTGGAGATGTCTGCAATTCTTTGCTGTTTTTTTCTGAATTCCAATGTTTTGTCAATCTAGCAAATACTCTCAAAAATAGGAGCTCCATTTAGGCTATTTAAAATGTTCTTTCTCTATTGTTTCTACCACATAGTGTGTGTGAACAACAGGATTCCCTCTTGATGTATTTTCCAACCCCAAATTAGTTTATGAAATAAAAAGGTCGAGCAGATTATCAAACTGGACTGCTCTGCAAGCCACGGATTGCTTTACTTCATCCAGAGGGAACACTTGAGCATCCCAGTTCACATAAAACATTTCTGCAATCTGCTTTTATGCGTGAAGGACAAAGCCCAGAGCACAGACTGCAGCTCTGCTTCCAAGCACAGACACAAACTGTGTATTTACAACTGCTCCCTGCACATTCTAACAGCCTGTGTGCAGATCTGCATGTACAACTAAGCTTCCTCGTGTCTTCCACCCATTTCTGAGCTTGCCTGACACTTGCTAATTCTTGTGTAAAGATAATCATGCAATATAAACAGAAAGCCCAAAGTAATAACTTTGTCTTTCAACGGGGTTTAAATTAGACTCAACATTATGTTGTCAAGAGTTACGCCTAATAGTTGAGGAGCAACCTGCCTTCCAACTCGCTCTAACAACAGTATTTTGGAGCTGGAGCAGAAGACAGGGATGCATTTGTCTATTTTTATGCAGAAAATCAAGACTACAAATATTATGCTGAGACTTCCCCAGACTGCCTAGGGTATATTCAGAAAACACACACACTTTCTCTGTCTCAGCCCATCACATAGACACAACCATAATCATCCACAATTTGTCAGTTAAATCAAGAGATGGCTCTTAAGCACATTCTAATACTTTCTTTAGTAAGGTGGCATTTTAGGGAGCACTGAGCTATTCTTATCTTTCAACACATTAAAAAAAGCAAAATGCATTCCTTCAATTTCAATCCTTGGAAGTTGCAGTTTAAGCACTGGGAGTACCTCGACCAAGAACAGACCGAAGAGAACCTGACTCCAGCATTTAACCCAAAGTGTCACATACTTACATCTGGCATTTCTGTAGAGTAGGAAAGGGTCCTGGAGCTGGAAATCAAGGTCTTTAGTAATAGGTTCTGTTCGATTTTCCATGCTCAGTCTGTTCATAATTGTGAAACCATGCCTTGGAGAAGCCGATCTGAAAATGAACAATCCCATCAAGTCAAGGAAAGAGGAAATCACTAGCATTTCTTTGTTGTACAGTGCTCCAAATTTATTATTTATTTATTTCTAAGAGATGCTGTAAGAATCTGATTTTGTTGCCAAGGAAATAACACTTGACTCTTGCAGTTTTATTAATCCTTTTAATTATGGCAAAGCCCTATATTATGTATGAGAAATAAACAGACTATCAGCATCACATGATCCAAAATCACCATTTACCCCATAGTTTCACACGGGAGTAGAAAGCAGCAATTACAACAAGTCAGAGCAAGCAAACTTTCCAGCACTCAGGTTAACAGACACTAAAAGTCATCCAAGAGAGAATTTCCCATACCACCTAAAGCACAAGAACAAAAGTGACCATGTGAGAAACTGAAACAGGTTGCCCCGAGCAGCTGTGAATCCTCCACACCTCTCTGATCCCTGATAAATGAGGAACCTAAACCATTCTGATTCTATGACTCTAAATCATTATGCTCATTCACAGGGATTACACTTCAAATCACTGACACAAATGTGAACTGTTAAACCCATCATGATCCTGACAGGAAATACTCCTCTCAAACCAAAGGACAAGACGATGGCTAAACATTTGGGAAAAGTGCCATCTCTGCTTAATTGCTGCTGTGTGGATTTCTTTATGAAACCAAAGCACAGGAACCTGTATTACAGGACTGGAGTACAACAAAAAATAAAGAGAAGGGAAATCCCTGACACGAATCCTTGTTTGCAACAGTCAGTACTACAAACAAACAAACAAACAAACAAACAAACAAACAAACAGACTGCTTCCGCTGCTGTTAACCCAGCTGGAAGTCTGACTTTTTGACTGTTCCTCAGAATTCACAGAGATGAGATGGGCACTAAATAAGTCATTCCAAGTAAGATGGTAACATCCCTTTACTTTATGGCTTTATGACTAAAGTAATGAGAAGCATTATGACTAAAGTAATGAGAAGCAACAAAGGCAACACCAGTGATCTCCAAGCTATCTGTTGGCAGTGTCTTTTCCATAGGATTTTATACACTTGTTTGAAGTCACAGAAAATTAAAACTGATGATGAGGGCAATGCATGATGCTACTCACAGTTCACAACCTGTTCCATACTGCTGCCTTTCGGGCAGCCAGACCTCTGCTGTAAATGGAAACTTGCTCAGTGAAAGATCAGACACCAGAAGTACCAGGTTTCACACTGGCAGTTCTTGAGCCTTGAAACCAACACACCAGGAAATACTCCTGTTTTGCAGCACCCAACTCACCACATCCACCTACTGCCAGCACAACACGCTGCTTCTTTCCTCTCGTGGTGATAATTTTAACAGCATCTTATCTCCACTTACCTGAGAGCAGCTTAGAAAAATTACTGGTGACCACTGCCACTGCTGGTACAAGAGAGCTGGAAAGACTGAAAGCAGCATTCCCACTTCACACAAAGCTCCCAGACTCCTGGGCCTCTGTTTCCTCAGACCATACTCTCTCATCTCAGCAAAACAATCTCCTGCTTTCTCAGCTGTTCTACCAGATCCTCTTTGACATAAAAGTTGAAGAAACTTTCTCTTTTGGTGTTTTCACCCCAGCAGCTACTGCAAGACCTGCTGACTGTGTTATTTTCTGATTTTAACAGCAGTCACAGAGAAATGCTGGGGCACCAACATGAAAACCCCAACACAGAGCAGGCTTTGCAACAGAACAAACATATGTGCTAGAACAAATGGTGTAAAAAATGATGCTCTGAAAGCCACAACCAGAGTTGCTGCTAGAAGAAAGCACTAAAACCATCTAAAATGTTGGATAAAATATGCATGAAAAATGAACAGACACAAGTAGTATGAAAGTTCCCTAAGTAGGGGACATAATATTTCCTAAATTCTGCCATTCCCTTACTTTAAGGAACATCATTATTTATTTCACTGATTTTTGTTCTGACACTTTTAAACTGCAAGCCCTATTTAAACCAACACAATAGAGTTTTACAATTTACCCATACTGACACTTACACCACATTTGGAAGTCTTATCAAAATACAACGTAATGTCTCCTTCACAGTGTTTTTCTTCCCATATTTGCTTCTGCCAGTTTCAGTTTCTTTTCCTCCTTGAGCAAGCAGGAGCACTTTACTTCATTCAGTCAAGCTCCATCCCAGCCAGCTTTTCCATATCCACAGGTTTCACCTGGATATGTTAAAAGGTACTGCACTCACCTTGTGTAAACAAACAGTGTTCCCTCCACATCAGTCTTCTCCTGAAGAAAGGGAATATTAAGAAAGTTGAAAACAGGGCAGTGTTTTGCTCACCATCAGCAAACCCCCCTTCCTCTGTTTTACCAGTACCCCCAGTTACATCTCTCTCACCCAAGCCATGAAAAAATGATTAAACCAAACATTATGGGCTGCTGGTGAGACGCTGGACCTAGCACAGGTCACTGTGCAGCTGCCCCAGGTTTTGAGGTAAGATATGGAAAGGCTAAAGGCAGCCCACCATGACACTAAATATTGTGCTGGGTTAACTCTCAGCTGTGTCCCAGGGCAATGCCCAGGGTCAGGGCAGGGAGAGGAGTTTCCAAAGGCCACCTGCCCTCAGGTGTGAGGCTTGGGACAGGAATGGGGAAATGACACAAATGGCAGATTGGACAGGTTCTTCAAACACAGACCCTGAGTCCCACCATTACAGCAAGCCAAGAACCACCTGCAAAGAGCCTGAACATTCTCTTAGCGAAAGCTCCCCTAAGGCAATTACACCTGTAAATCCTACAACAATGCTTTTAGCACTGCCAACTCCACCACTGTTTTGTACATTTGGGTTCCATTATAGGTGTCTGAAGGGCACAAGAGTGCCTGAGGCTCCAGTCTCCCATGGCCCTGGACTAAAACCCAGACCTGCATTAAATTCCAGCCTCCACAATCCTGGATTAAATTCCGGCCTGCACAGCCCCAGGCTAAACTCCAGTCTCCCATGGCCTCAGGCTAAACTCGAGCCTCCATGGTCCTGGATTACACCATCCAGTTTAGCCTGGATTATTACGCCAGGTTCAACCCCAGGCTCCCACGGCCCGAGGTCAAACCCTTTTCTCCCACAACTCCAGGTTAAACTCCAGGTTCAACCCCAGGCTCCCACGGCCTNTTCTCCCACAACTCCAGGTTAAACTCCAGGTTCAACCCCAGGCTCCCACGGCCTGAGGTCAAACCCTTTTCTCCCACAACTCCAGGTTCAACCCCAGCCTCCTATGGCCTGAAGTTAAATCATTTTCTCCCTTAACTCCAGGTTAAACCCCAGACTCCCACGGCCCGAAGTTAAACCCTTTTCTCCCACAACTCCAGGTCCAACCCCAGCCTCCACAGCCGTGCCGCATGCCGCACAACTCCCCCACCCCTCCAGCCTTCCAGAGCCCGTTCCCGCCGCCCCTCACCGCCGGCGGCGCGGGGATCGCGGCCCGCGCAGGGCGGGAACGCCGCGCCCCTGCCGCTCTCCCACCCTCACACCTCGGCCATGCCGGGGGCGGGGCGTGCGGGG
>VZTX01013592.1:0-382443 GCA_013400915.1 Pardalotus punctatus
GCCCGGCCCGGCCCGGCCCGCCGCGGCGCCACCCGAGTCTCCGCCCGCGGTGCTCACGTCGGCAGCGCGTTCCGCTCCTCCGCCGCCTCCTTCCGTCTTCCGTACCGACGCCCAGCCACCGTATCCCTCCGCACCACGCGCCCAAATAGTCCTGCGGACAGCCGACGCCACAGCAGCCGTTCGCTCCGCCCGAGCCCCGCCCTGCCGCCCCGCCTCCTTCCCTCCTCTGCCGCAGCCAATCGCTGCCCGATGCCCTCTTCGCAGCCAATGGGAATTCGACGACCGGTCGGCGCGGACCAGCGAATCAGGAGGCCGGGCGCTGGGCGGTTGCTAGGCAGGCAGGAGGGAGGGACCGGGCAGTCGCTAGGGGGCGTTCGAGCGGGGACCGCGCCGGGGCGCCCTCAGCCCGAGCAGTGGCGGTGGGGGCACCGTCCCCATCCCGTCCGCATCCCGCCCGCATCCTCTTGTTATCCTTCCCGCATCCCTAGCCTGTATCCCACCCGCTCCCCGTTTCCAGGCCTCGGGGAGTCTCGCCTGATGCAGCTGATCGCGGTCCAGCGGGCGCTCAGCGCGAGCTGGGGAGCGCTAGGCACCAAGCCCGGGTACGTGGGTGCTGCAGCGAGCCGGGTGAGTCTCGGGCGCGGAGCGGTGACACACAACAGGCATCTGCCAACCGAGCACACGAACCCCGCTAATTATACTCCTACAGTTTCCGTGTGTAAACAAAGCCAGAGTAGAATGTGATACTTTGCAAGCACTTGGCAGCGAACGCAGACTGGGGCTGGACCGGCACCAAGCCCGGCCCACGCCAGGGCGCTTGACCAGCACAGTCCGGTCATCTAGAAACGTAGAAAAGCGCCGCCGTAGCCAGCGGATGTTGCCAATAATCCGCCACCGTTGTGTCAAGGATTGGGACCTGACAGTACAGCTTTAGAGGCAAATGCCTTTAAAAGTGTACAAGGCCGAGTGCTTAACAGACCCTGTCTAGGGACACTGACCTCTCCTTGGCTGGGACTGGCTGCGATTTTCAGACTGTGCTGCTCTAAATGCATTTTAAATCTCTAAGTGCCAATGAGCAACCTTGAAAGCAGGCACAACCCACCTGAAAGAGGTCGTAGCTGTCCTCAGAGACTGTACTCAGTCCCTCATGTCTAAATAATTTCACTCTGTTTCTCCTGATACGTGTTTCCTTTGGTGTCATGCTACTAGCAGGCAGCAGCCCTTTAAGTCCTGACAAAACACCACCCCAAGACATGTTTTCCCTGGTCTGCTGCCTCTCTGACCTGCTCAGATTTTGAATTGCCAGGTATATACACACCAAAACCCCAAAGTGGATTATGGTAACAGCATCCACAATACACAGCCTCTTATAAAAAGTCAGACAACTGTCAGGTAACAATTTTGAGACAAACTGCATTTCTGGTCTTTCTGGTGGCTTGGCAGCTGCATTTGCCATCCTTCAGTCAAGAAAGACCAACTTTCTGATATCATAGAACCACCAAACAGTTTGAGTTGGAAGTGACACTGAAGATCATCTTGTTCCACCCCCCTGCTATGGACAGGGACACCTTCCACTAGACCAGGTTGCTCCAATTCTCTTGCAGTCCCTTTAGGCACTGGAGGTTGTGTAAGGTGTCCCTGGAGCCTTCATTTCTCCATGCTGAACAACCCCAACTCTCAGCCTGTCTTCACAGGAGTGGTGCTCCAGCCCTCTGAGCATCTTTGTGACCTCCTCTGGACCTGCTCCAGCAGGTCCATGTTACTCCCATGTTTAGGACACCAGAGCTGGACATGGTGCTCCCGGTGGAGTCTTATAAGAGCAAAGTAGAGGGGCAGAATCACCTCCCTCGACCTGCTGCCCACAGGAGACACGAGTCAGCCTTTTCAAGATGACAAGTGGCAAAATGTTCCTGTGAGCAGAAATGTGTAGGCACAGAAGCTCAATAACCTGTAATTGTTACTGGGGACTGAGATTGCTTATTATAACTGGCAAAAGGGCAACAATGAGCTTTTAATTGGAAGGATCAGAATTATTCCTGCTCTCAGAAATGATCCAGGTCAGAACAGGTAAAAAAAAGGAAAAAAGAGGAAAAAAAATAAGTCACTCTTAACTAGGAAATGTTACAAATGAAATGGCAATGTTGCTGAGGACAAGAAATTCGAGGACTGTGGGGGAAGGAGTTGCCAAGCTACTGTGCAGAGTCTGCTCAGATTTTTTTCAGAGTTACAGCTATTTCTTTTCCTTATTTAACAACTATTTTGCCTTTGAAAAAGAAATTTAAAGCAATGGAATCCCAAAGGGCTAGTGGTTGGTCAGGATGTTATTTGGAGTAGCTGATCTTTAAAGGTCTCTTCTAACCCAAACCACTCTATGATCTTGCGAGTTAACATCACTAGGAGGCAAGCCAAGCTTGGGCAGTGCCTGCACAGCTCTTGTTACAGGTATCAGTGGAATGAATAAAAATATGAAAATAGAAAGAGCAGAAGAGCACCTCAGTGCCCAGGAATTCACCTTTGACTAGCTGCCATTTATCTGCTGTTCCACCTGCCAAACTGTGCCCTTTACAGAGCTGCTTATCTGAGGCTGCGTTGGGGCTACCTGGTACAACTAAGGAATGGAAAATTTTCACCAGGGAGAAAAAAAAGACAGCAGTAAGAGCTCAGTTCCACTGCTCAGTGCAAAAATGGTTGGTCTGTCTGAGACTCCAAACAGAGGAGGCCAAACACTGTCTTACATCACCATCTCTGGACCATCCCCTTCAGATATGGAGCACAGTGTGGCACCGATACCAGAGGGAGGGAGAAGTGATATCAGTGGTATCAGAGAACTGATACCAAAGAAAATGGGGGGCGGGGGGGGAACCCTGAAAAAAAGAAACAGCTGTGGTAAGTCCTTTCCAACCAGGGAAAGCTGAGCAGTGCAACCCAGGAATGTCAGTGCCAAGCCTTGGGAGGAAGCAGGGTGGCTCTGCCTTGAGTGTGGCACAAGCCATGGTGCTGGCTCAGAGGGCAGATCAGGCTGGCATTGCTGTTTACCCACTATGCAGGATTAGTCTGGTTTTTTAGTTCCCATTTCATTTTGTGAGATATACAGAAATAAAGGGAAATAAATGTCGAAAGAGTAAGTGCTTTTAAAATGGTTTGAGTCCATTCCCTTTAGAGCAGTGCTGGCTTTGTGTGAGTAGGCCAGGGGAGTGGAGAAGAGGGACTGGAGAAAAGCTGCCACAGAAGCAGCTGTTTTTGCTGCTCTCTGACCTCTGGGAGCCTGTCCCCTTGCCAAGGTGGCACATCTTCACACTTCATGCACTGAGCCTTTCCTGGTCTATGAGGTCAGCATGAGGCTTTGGCCACATGGCTACCAGCAACAGTCTTTTCACAGAGGCCTGGGCTCAGTCATGTTATTCTCTGTGTGTTCCATACTGAGGTTGTTCACCCTTTCTCTGCCACCTCCTGCTTCTACTCAGTCCACAGACAAGCCCACAGGTGGGGCAGGAAGCCCCAGGTGTTCCTGGATAAGGAGAAAGAAGGTACACACATGTATGCGTATCTATGAATGTTCTGGCAACTTTTGGTGAGAAAGAATCACTGCATTCAAGGCTGTACATGGACTAAAGCTTCGTGCTGTGTGTGTGGCAGTGCCTGGTGAGTGCGCAGTGAGAGGCAGAAGCACTGTCACCAACTGCAGTTTGGCAGCACAGCCCAAGCACTGTTGCTGCAGCACAAGCAGCTGCTCACTGCCCATCTCCACCTCCCAGCTGTCTGGCTGCCAACGGTGAGTGCTGCCCTTCCTCCCCAGACACACCCATGTGTGAGCAGCTGTGCCACCTGGCTGTGCCGCTCCGCCATCCTGGGCCCTGGCAGCGACAAGTGTCCCAGTCAGTGCCAGGGATGCTGGCATGTGCCCGCACACACACCTGCACCCGTGTGCTGCCTCACAAGGGCAGAAGCTTTCTTTGCCCTCAGATCTGCATCCTCAGTGGGGCTACCCGACAGCCCCTCAGGCCACTCTGTAGTGAAGCAGTGTGGTAGGAATGAGCCAGGGGAGTGGAAAACACTGCTCTGCATCCAGCACCAACCCAGGAACCAGTCTGGCCCAGCAGCCAACGCTGTGTGTGACTGAGCTCCAGCAGCCACTGAGGAATCACTGAGAAGGTGCCCATAGCCACGCTGGGGAAAAGCTCATCAGTCTGCCATGCACTCCCAGCCACTGTGCACCTGCTGGCCAGGGCAGATTTGGCCATAGGTCCCTGACCCACATGGTTGTGCTCCTTGCACTGGCTTTTCCCTCACACACCTGTCCTGTGTGCAGGTGATGCTCTCTCCAGGAGTTGACAATTTGGGCTTTGCAGTTCACACGTGGGCAGGGCTGGGCTGGACTGTCCACACAGAGCAGGCAGGGCTGCAAGGCTGGGCAGGGGTTTCACACCTGAACAAACTTGGCTGCTGCTCTGCAGTCAGCAGCCAGGTGATGGCTTTACTGCTGAGTAACTTTGAATACACAACTGTGCTCAGTACAATAGAACCGTGTTACTGCAGTGTCCCAGGAGGCTGGAAATGACTGATATTGCCACCAAAGCCATCACCACTGACCCCTCTCTTTCCTTCAAGTCCAGCCAGGCCTGCAGCAGGTCAGTGCACTCCAGTAGTGCTGCAGATGGGCAGGAGGTGAACACACACATGCACAAAGGGAGTTGTCACAGAAGGTTTCCAAGCTCCCTGCAGACGCAGGGTCTCTGCATAAAGTGTGGGGCGCTCGTGGCTGGGATATACCTGTGGGAAAGGACTTACCTGCCACAGGCTGAGGAGTGTGCCCACTGCCAAAGGACTCTGTGGCCTCTGCTTATTGCTGAAGAAACAGACAGGAAAGCCAGCTTGTATGAAACCCAATTATTCAAATTTATTAACATCAAGAATTATGCAATGATGCTGTAGATTTTTTTTATTAACAAATAGAAAACAGACTGTATACAACAGTGACCCCTACAGCACTATGCATCCACAAGGTAAAAATGAATGTGTCCTCCAACATTACCAACCCTGGATTGCTGATTTCAACGTAGCTTGGATTCTTAACATTCGGAATACATGTGATAATACAATTAGATACCCTTCCACCACCTTTATTCATAACTCAATGCACTCAAAAGAGGGCTGCTCACTCCCCATCTTTAGTGCAAGCGTGATATAATAAGGAGTATTAATATATAGTACCATTAAATTAAGTCCAGTAGTCTTGCCACATTGGTTCATTAGAACATCCTGAAGTAGCGGAAAGTACAATATTCTAGTGACTCTTAACATTTGCAGGATAGCAGAAATTATAGATACACCCAACCTCTGAAGCCATGTGTACTCCCTCCCCTTCCCTGTAGTACCCTGCTTCCAAGGAGAGCTGGTCCAGCTCTGCTCTGGGTCGGCTGGGCTTGTGCTCCTTGCCTTTGTCAATGCTCTGATGCACTCCACTGGTGAGAGGTGACAGGATGGTGCTTGCACGCACAGAACCGTGGGATTAACACAAAGGGCTGTGTCTTGCTCTTCCCATCCCCTCCCTGGGGAACTGTGGGATCCCCTCGCTTCTCCTGCCCCCTTCCCAGCAAGACACACATAAAGAGGTTCCAGTGCCTGGAGCCCGGGATTTCGGGTCTCTCACAAACAAGGCGACGACAACTCACGTCATATCAGGATCTGCCAATACACACAGTCACTGGATTGGTTGAACACGCATTGTAATAGGACTGAACGGTTTCCAGCTGACAAAGGGACGCTTCTCCGGCGACCCCACATGCCCTCCCAAACCCAAACCAACTAAGGAAATAATGGCAGGGGAGAAGACTAAAAAAATAATTGGTAGCTTAGGTCCAGTTCCATGAAATTTCATATTCTACAGAGGATTAAAAAGCAGCCTATGGGGAATGGAGCTGGGCAGGAACCACAAGCCAGCTGCTGCGAATTACCAAGGAAGCTGCACTAAAATGGGCAGAACCAGCAGTGACTGGGCTAAAATAAACACAGGGCAGTAAAAAATGTAAAAGCAAAAGGAAATTAAAAAACCAAAACCCAACTCCCAAAGGTTTGGCGGGTCCAGTTCTGCTTGGGCAAAACATTAAGACTTGCAAAAAAATAAAAAATAAAGAGAGAGGAGATTATAAAAACCACTAGTAACTATTTTACATGTTTAAAAAAAAGATCCCATTCCACCCACCTAAAGCCTCGCTGTGAAATGCAGTCGGCATGAGAGAGGGTGAGAGATGCACATGAGCAGAAATTCAGCCAGAGACTGGAAATGCTTTTGGAGTCGGATTCCCTCATTTGGCGCTGGGGCTAAGTTCCTAAATGCCGTGGTCAAAACTGGTTGGCGTGGAGGTTTGCTGCCTGGGCAGTACCTCCACCTGTACAGAAGGACTGAGGAATGGGCGGCTCTGGCTCAGAGGGACCCGTCTCCACTCCTAGACATCCCCACCGCGACTGGAGGAAAGCACTGTTACGTTGCATAGTGGTCGAAGCTGCCAAGGTACTCCAGTGCGGCTCTGTAGCACAGCTGGTACTGGTCCTGCAAGGCAGCAATGAAGGAAACATGAGAAGTGGAGACACAAGGACAGCGGGCCGTAAGGTCCAACATCCAGAGACATCAGGTCCCCTCCCTTCTCCCACAGAACTCCACTGCCATGCACAGTGGGGGAGCTCACCTCTGTCTGCACCATAGCCGGCCGCTGCGTCCGCAAGGTCTTCACCATCTGGAACATGTCCACCACGCCCTCGTAGCGCATCCTCTCCAGCACGATGCTGAGTGTGATGAACACGCCTGTGCGCCCAACCCCAGCACTGCACAGGGAGCAAGAGGGGCCATTAGGAGTCCTGCTAGCCCCGGAAAGGCTCTGCAGAGCTCCTAGGAGTGGTGTAAAGTGCTCATTGAGAGTAGGGACAGGCTGCAGTCCCCACTTACCTGCAGTGCACTGTGATGGGCCCATCCTGCCCAAACTGCTCCTTGGTCTTGTGCACCTGCCCGATGAAGTCGATGAAACCCTCTCCTGTCTTTGGCACTCCCTGCTCGGGCCAGTCTGTGAACTGGAACTGGCGGATGGTCCGTGACTGGCCGTCCTGCAGGGAGAGGGATGTTAAATGTGAGCTGTGGATGAGGGGCTGATCTCACTCCCCTCAGCACTGGTGCTCTAACCTGCTCTCAGACCTCCTGAACCAGGGCAGGTGAGAAGGTGTACAGGCCACAGATGAGCCCAGGCAGATATTTTGCTGCATGTTTGGGACCTGTATCTGTCCTCCCATGCTCACCCCAGGGTGGCTAAGCTGAGCAGGGCTTTGGGCCCCTACAGGGTCCATTGGGTCAGTGTTTGGGGCCCAGCTCCACCCTAGGACCAGGCTTACTGTCACACAAAGGTCCTGTGCCCAGTCAGATGCTGCACACAGACTCCAGGTACAGGGGGGCCTGTGTTAAATGCCTGCCCAAGTGAGCAGCATAGGCAAGGCTGGGTCTGGTGCTGACAGGGATCCCTGAGCTGCTCATGGGGCTGACACAGCTGGCAAGGCACGAACCTGTGGTGAGAGGAGCAGCAGGTGGTGGGCAGCAACCCTTTCTGCCTGCAGTGCAAGGCAGCACCTGCTTTCCTTTTCTTCCAGGAGCTGTTGCATGCTCCCTTCCCTGGCATGGGCAGGACAGAAGCATGAGAGGCAGAGGAGCTGGGGAGCCAGCAGATGCACTCACCCTGGCATCTGTCACCTTGAACTCTCGGAGGATGTACTGCGGCATGTTGTACTCTGCCATGGGGTCCACCACAAAGTACTGGTACCGGGCAGAGCGCTCTGCAGGCCAGTACTGATGGCACTTCTCCTGTGGATGAGGAGCAGAGTAAGACATTAGCACTGACAAGCTGCTGCTCCTCCCTCCCGCTCCACGGGAGCCTATGTGGTTGTGGGGCCACAGGGTCAGCCACCAGACATGCCAGTGGGGTGCTCGCCCAGAGCCGCTGGTGCTGAACACAGACTGGGGTGAGCCAAGAGCTCATGCCCAGAGAGAGCAGCCCCACAGCCCCCTTCTCCCCGCAGCAGGACTCGTACCCGGCCCATCTCACGCAGCTTTGTCAACATCACCACAATGGTGGAGTTGTGCTCCCAGAGCATCCGCCAGAAATCCTCCGTGGTCTCGGCCAGTGGTCCCTGCGTGGCGATGTAGGCCTTCTGCTGCCTGTGACAAACATAATGGTGCTCAGAGCAGCTCCTCAGAGATGGGCAGCAGCTGTTCCAAGGGGCTGGGTAAGCTGGAGGCAGGGCCCCATGGTACCAGGGAGCAAGGCTGACAATCCAGCTAGGAGGCAGGTCTCTTGGACCAGCCATGGACTCTGGGGGACAGATGAGCTTGTCCAGCACATGTCTTCTAAGTGCTCCCCACAGACAGAGCGAGCACCACAACATGGAGGATCCAGAAAGGCTCTTAGTCCTTGCTGGAGTGATGGTGTCCCTAGCCCAGTCTCTTGCTGCTGCTTATCTCCAGCGCTGCTGATGCACTGAGAGCCCTCTGGGCACGCAGGCCCCCATGAGCAGGCTTGGCTGCCAGCACCCACCTGGGCTGGAAGGAGAGACTGGGCTTGGGGATGATACCAGCAGCACCTCTGTGTTCTTGCACTTTTACCCTCTGCAGTACCCACCTGTGCCTCCCACTGCATGGGAGAACACAGAGCAGCTGAACCAGGTCACTTGGATTACACACTCCAGACAATAACAAGGGCAGTGTGGAAACCATGAATACAATTTTGTCTGCTTTTCTAAAGCTTCAGAATTTTTACTTGGTTCCACTGCATACCAGAGCACCTCTCCTAATTTTCTGTGTGACCTGCCCCAGACTGGCCCCCACCCTGAAGAAAGCCCCCTTGGTGCTTTGGACTCAGCTCTGGAGTGCCAGTTCCTTGGCTTGCCGCGCACCCAGTCTGGCACAGCAGAGCCCGGGCTGGCTCCACCACTGCGGGGCGCTGGAGCCCACAGGACCAGGGCTGGCATTCTCCGTCCTGCCTTCTTCCCTCTGCTGGTGCTATTTTTAATGGTGCTAAAATTAATGAACATGCTGCAGGGCAGCTGTAACATGCAGGATACAGACAGGGGCTGCTTCAAGGTGGATTTATAAGACATCATAAAAAACAGGGAATGGGGATACAGAACGAAGTGAAAGAGCTAATAAAGATGCACCATCAGTGATATCTGTAGGACCTTGGGCCAACTGATTTCTTTAGATAATACCTAGAAGATTGCTGGTTCAAAGGAAAGGACGGGAAGAGATTACAGAACTTGAGGATGGGATAAGTAGCACATGAAATGGTACCACCTGCTATGCTGGCAGCCCTCGCCCTCCCTCTGTAGCATCACCAAGAAGCAAAGCCAGTGTTGCTCTTCATCAGCTCTGGAGTCAGGACACAGTGGCTGCAGTCCATCTGTCAGACCCAGGCTGCAGCCAGGCAGCCACATTAATGACTGGTGGTGGACGGCTCAGAGCCACACAGGCAGATGGGAGTGGAAGCTGCTCTGTGACAGCTTTTCTCCAGCCCTTTTATCCTTCCCCATTACTCCTGTCCCACCCTGAGGGAGCCTGGCTTGCTGTGGTTTTGCTGGGCTGGGATGCTCCCAGGGTTGCTCCTCTTCTGCTCCTTGTCTACTCTTGCCTTCATGTAGCCCTTCTCCCTGGGAGCCCTCACTGGGCTCAGCTGCTGGAGCAGGGACAAGGCAGAGAGCTGCTGGCCTGGCTGCACCCGTATCTGTTGCCTTTGGCAGTGCCTTTTGCTTCTGGAAGGTTACCAGTCCAAAAGAGGCAGGTGGGCAAAGCCAAACTGGAGGGGGAATGTGCCACATCTATCATTGTATCCCCCCTCCTGCACTGCTGATGGTGCACAGAGAGATGACAGGAACAGGGCTTTTATGTGCATCATTGTGATTTAGTTTGGATTATTGTCTAGGGATTGGCTGCGAAGGGGATGTGGCCACTGGGCTGTTTTCCTGCATTTTTCTCCCCTGACATTTAGCATCTGAGAATGAGATGCCAGCAGACAGATACAGAAAATGTAAGTATTACTGCCCCACTAGATCTCAATTTGTGCTTTCTAAACTGTATTCTGGAGAGAAGAACCTGGTGATGGGCTCTCCAGTGGCCAGCACCAGCCCTGCCTGAGGATCCAAAGACTCCTCCCAAAATCAAGACATGGAACAAGTCTTGAGCTTCTGCCTGGATCAGCCACTCAGTGGAAGCACACTTCTAACTCTAGTTGCTACAGCTACTGAGGGGAGGCAGGTTTGAGTTAGATACTGTAGATATGAAACACAAGCCAAGGAATGCCTACCAGAATACCCCATAAAATCTCCCCAGGAGCCAGCACAGCCTGCCACTCCAGCCATGTGGGCATCTGTCTACAGCAACAGAAGCCAGCCTGGCAGGGCTCACTCACAGGCAGTCTTCAAATATTGTAACTACACACACTGGAGTGTCTGAGAAGATGGAAATTGATAAAATGCAACAAAGTGGTCCCCAGCCCACCTCCAGCAGTCAGGACCAGTCCTTGGAAAGAGAAGGCAGCTCTGCCTGGGTTCCCCAGCAGGCAGGACAGGCTGGCCCAGTCACCCAAGGTGACCCTTACCTGTAGCCATCTATGAAGCTGGCATTGATGTAGTCAGAGCCCTCAACACCCCGGATGGGCTGCAGGCAGACTCTCGTCAACTCATATGGCATGATGTTCACGAGGCGGTTCTTAAATTTGTTGCACGGGAGGTTGGCACTGATGAAACGTGAGGTATGTGCTTTAGAGTTGGCCAGCAGCTGAAACAGGAGGAGACATGTCAGATGCCTGCTGGGGATGCAGCAGTCTGAGGGCAGGCTTGGGACCCTGGCAGAAATCAGGTAGTGGAGTGGAGACCCACAGCAGCTCTGACACACAAAGAGCCAGGACATGAAGCTCTGTAACCTTGCTGAGCCAGGGATGTGTGGCTCGTGGTGGCAGGGAAGCAAAGCTTTTCCTCTTCCAACAATGTCTCGCTATTTACTTCTCACCCCAGAAGAACCCAAGAAAATGTGAGAATTGTGACAGTTTTAGGTAAAGAAGATCTATTTTGAGTTACTGTGAGACATTTTACGGCTCTTTGAGTCCCATAAACTGGAGTCATGGTAAATGTGTTACTTAGATCTGCTGGCAGATTCAAACAGAAGTCCCTCTTCCATCCCACCCCCAGCATCTCCAGAACCAGCCTTCTCTCTATGAGTGGCAGCTGGACCTCAGCACAGGCTCTCTGCAGAGGGACAGGGTTGCTCTCTGGGGAGCAATGGAGCCATGTGAGGCCCTCCCATATCCTGCAGTGGACACTGCCAGGGCAACAGAGGGGGCAATTTCATTACTGCTCTCAAGAGACCCTTGGAGAAATGAAAGGAAAACAAAATTTTGTCTTTCTTAAACAGAATTGCTTGAGTTCAGCACAATTCTGTGGCTCTCTTGAGAAGTTTCTCAGGGCAGGTGTCACCATGAGACACCCATGCAGCATGTTTTACTGTCCCAAGCTCAGGACACCAGCAGCTCTGATGACCACAGGACAGAGCTTCTCAGCTATTCCCAGTTTACATGGAAAGTCAATATTTTGCCTCTCCTGCTCCTTTGTCACTTGGACGGAATCCCCAGGGTGAAGCTGTACTGCTGCAGTTCATTTCACAGTCTGCATGGTCTGCTGCTTCCCTGCATGAGCTATATTCCCCCTGCAAGAGTTCACTGGACTAATGCACCTCATCTGAGAATATGGGCACTTAACAAAGCTCACTCCCAGCTCCAAGGCTGTAATAAATATCTGCAGTTGGCATACACAGATACAGGCAGAAAAATGTGGGCTTAGCTTCATAAAAATGGTATGCCTTAAAACACTGCCTTCACCAATTCTAGACACTGAGGCTTGGTGTTGAGGTGGTTAAAAGATTACAGAGCACAGCATTGAAGAAATGAGACTAGAAAATGTCTCACATATTTAAATTGGAGCTGTTTCCAGACAAGTTGTTCACAGTAACATCAATTATCACTAACATGATCTGCATCTGATTTCAGATGCAGCTCCTGCCGCACAGTGAACCTAGAGCAGAACGTGCTGCTGAGAATTGCACATCCATCTGCCTTTTATATCCTCCCCAGAAGCTGCGAATTCAGGGGGGACCGTGGCCGACACAAGCTTTACAATTCAAATGTATTTTAAACCCTGCCTACCTGCTTTAGAAACACACACAAAAAAAATAACTGTCTGTAATCATCTGTGGCTCCCCTCTCCCAACCTCTGGATGAGTGGCCCATAGGGTTCTGTGGGCAGAGAGAGGGCACTGGAGAAGTGGGGTGCTGGGGCTCTGCCACCAACCTTGAATTCCAGCTCCATCGCAGTAACGCTCTCGCCTGGTGGAACCTGGGCCAGCTTCTGGATGTGGGCGAAGAGGTTGCGTGCGGGCACCTCGGTATTGCCACATGTGGCAGCCTCCAGCAAGGCCTCGTGGATGAAGATGTACTGGTCCTCTGTCTGCACCATGTAGTTGCGCTGGGAGCGCATGCATGTCACGTGGCCATAGATGTCCACGGTCTTCTCGTGCTTCATCCGCTCCAGCATGGCATCGATGACAATGAAGCAGCCAGTTCGGCCCACGCCGGCACTGCAGGAGCAAAGCACAGAGCCTGAAAGCACATGGTCTCCTACGGATGTCACATGAGTTCTGATACTGCTTACGAGATCACCTGGACCTAGGGCACACAAAAGGGGAGTAGAGGCTGCTCCCTATGACCAGAGCTCCAAACAAGCAGTGACAGGAGGAGTGAGGGAAAGAATCACGGGAGAATTTGAGAGGCTCCTCAGCATTTCTGTTGTCCCCCTTTCACTGCGGGAGTGGAAAGGACATGGTGTCACCCTGCTGATCCCTGTGGTGGCTGGCAGATGCTCCACAAGGGAAGGAAAAATGTGTTTAACAGGCAGGAGAGTGACAGTGCATGTGTGTGTGAAGTCAGGAGACATTGAAGAGCAGGCTGTGCCCTAACACCAGTGAAGCCCATGATTTCAAGCCCGCTTGTCCCCTAACCTGGGTCACTGTTTCCTCACCCATAAAACGAGCACAGACAGCTTGAGAGGGAAAGCAGAAAGCTGAGGTCATGCATGACTATGCTGAGCCCTTTGCTCAAGCACCAAATGCCTCTCCACAATTGCTGGAAGAGCAGTAGCAACCCCCAAACTACTTGCTCTGAGATCACCCTAAAAACAAGATATGCTGTTGTGACATGTAAACACAGGCAGAGATAGGGAGCTAGGCATTTCCTCATTTATGGTGCAAGTCATATCCTTAACAGGGCTTTAATACAGCTTGTTTGTGTGTTAATTATACCCCACTACCATCTGAAACAGAGCATGAAAGAAGAGCATTAAACACTGCTGGTAAGGCGTACGCTGGAATAGCAATGATGGAGTGGTTTGTTCAGGAACAGTCCCCTCTTGGCTGGTACAAATAAATCTTGGCTGGATAAGATGCTAAGCCTTACTAGACTAATATTTTGCCTTAAGAGCTGCCTTTCTATCCTGTGAAACAGTGCTGCTGCAAATACTACACATGAATGTTTATAGAGGTCACTGCATATATTTCTGTCAGTGATGTGCCTCTGAAGGTACCACCCACTTATGCTGCGCACACATAATTTAATTTTTAAATGGCACTTGAAGTTTTGCAGGAAAATGTGTTTTCTGAGGCTCTCCATACAGCAGTGCTATTTAATCTGACACAGCAGAAGTAATAGAAATGTCACCACTGCATTACCACTGCTAGGCCTGTTCTGCTGCCAGCCCAAGCATCCAGTGCAGGTTATGCTACCACGAAACCTTCCCCACAAGGAGACTCCACTTTCAGAAAGGTTAAAGCACCTGCAGCCAGAAGGCAACACACAATCCTACCTGCAATGCACAACCATGGGCCCAGCATCTGTTGGGTTACAGGCCTTGACCCGTCGCAGGAAGGCGAGGATTGGGGTGGGGTATTCTGGGACCCCATGATCAGGCCAAGCCATGAACTGGAACTGTCGAAGCTCTGTCTTCTCACTGGAGCCATTCTGTTGAAGACAAAGAGGAGTTGTTTTGCATGAGAACAGTCTCATCCCAGTGCAGGAAACTGCTGATGGGGCAACAACAGCAACAGGCACACATAGCTCTGCGTGATGATGCATGTACTGGGCCCTCACTAGAGAAAATATGGAGGAAAAATGTAGATTTATTGCAAAGCTTCTGTATATACAGATGCTCTGTAGAAAGGCAGTGAATACAGACAGCAGAACAGCTCTGCAGGAGTGGAGCAGACTGCAGGGAAGGTGAGAGACTCTTTTTTGCACAGCACAGGTTCACTACCTGCATACTTACTGTACGTTCAGGGAAAATGGGCCCTGGGCATGGAAGGGCTACAGCAGCCAGTTCCCTCCCTGTTCCTCTGCATCATGGATGTCCCTGGGCTGCATGATCAGCCTGTGTCTGCAGACTGCCCTGCTCCTCTCGGGGCTTGGCTGAGTGTTCTATGCAGCAAGTGGCAGGATTGGCTGGGTGATTGTTGGGGCCTTCCTGGGGTGTGAGTGTGTCCCCCCTGAGCACTGCCATTCTCCTGGCCCAGACTCAGTCATGCACAGAGGCAGCTCACTGCAAAGCCTGTCTGCATTGCTGTGACATGCTGCTGCTGGTGCTGCCCCCAGGGACTTCCAAACACTAATGAGGAACACAGCAGGCAGGAGAGAAGGGTTTGTGCTCATGTCAGAAACAGCCCCTCCATTTGCATTATTAGTGACAGGAGTGAAAAATTCACTACTTCCCGTGTTGTCCCTCTAATGGGAGGACAGCTGCTACCTGTACATTCGCCAGAGGCAAGAACAGCCCTGTGCTGGGGCCCATCACAGAATGCACACAGAAGAGCATCAGGTATCCTGACCAAAATCCAGTGGTGGCCAGATGCAAAACGTGCAGCTGATCACCTACTGCAGCCCATTTGTGAGATATGGTTCATGTATGGACTGGCCATGTGCTTGGCCAGTGGCCACTGCCTGTGGGCCATGGAGCACCTTGCAGCATCGGGAAGCATCTCTGCACTATTGGAGCAGCAACAGCCCAGCCAGTCCCATACCTTGTACAGCGCAAAGGTGCGGACGGTGTAGGTCGCCAGCTCGACTGTATCCAGAAGGGTCACCTGGATCATCCCGTAGGTTTCCGTACCCCGGCTCGGCCAGTACTGGTCACACTTTACCTGCAGGGAGTTGAGGAGAAAGGGTCAGTGACTGGCTGCTGCCTGGGGCATCTGGGATGAGGAACAGGGCTCTGCCCTTCAAAGGGTAAAAACAAAAATGAGTCACTGTGCAGGGGGGGTCTCTAACATCCAGATTTCCTTCCCCTACAGTGTCCCAATCCCCAGCAAAAAGACAGCACCCCCGGCCTCTTTTCCACAAGACTCAGAATCACAAGAATATTCTGAGCTGAAGGGACCCACAAGGATCATCAAGTCCAGCTCTTGAGTGGATGGCCCATAGGGGGATTGAACTCACAATATTGGTGTTATTAGCACCATGCTCTGACCAACTGAGCTGATCTCAGTGGATACTCATTGAAAGAAGGATTTTCTTTTTCCCCTGGAGCCATTGGTGGGAAGTGGAAAAGCAGGCCAGGCCAACAGACAGAGCAGCAAGAGCAACACCAGGTACCAAGACAGTGAGCAGCAATTCCTAGCAGTGATTGTGCCTGCTATAGTTTTTCCTCACTGCCTCCTGTTTGGTAAGATGGACATCTTTGGAGCTTTGCTTGCACCAACCCCTGTCTGGATGAGCTCCATCCGGATGAAGAGAAGGTGGGCAGCTGTGGGTTGATGAGAGAAGAGCTAGTGCAGCAGGAAAGGGAAAATGGTGGTTTTTGTGGGCAAGGCTCTGTTCAAAGGACAGCTGAGGTCAATGAGATGCAGCCTGTATCCCCACCAGCTCCCTGCTTTGCCAGCCTGCAGTCTCTTACCTGCAGCCGAGGCAGGACAGAGCTGAGTCTAGCACAGCACACAGGAACACAACAGGTACTACCTTTCCCATAACATCCATAGTCCCCAGGGTGCCCCTGACAGTGTGGCCCTGGGCAGCAAACCCCTTGGTGACAGCTGGGACACAGCCCATGCCAGGGCTCCAGCCTGGATGTTGTGTCCACCTTCTCTGCACTGCAGTAGGCTTGAGTGCATTGAGCACCAGCAAGAGATGCCAACCTGCTCCTGTGGCAGGCGGCACATCCCAGAAAATCTGCATCTCCCAGGTATTTCACAATGGCTCTGCAAGGCACAGATGCCAGGTCAGACACAGACACATCTTGTTCTCCCTCTGCAAGAACACAAAGACTGTGGCCAAAGCAACCCTTCAGCCCCTTCCTGCAGGCAGCACTGTCCCATCACAAAAACACCACTGCTCCCCAGGGATCTCCTGCCCTGCAGCACCCCTATCACCCCCTTCTAACTCTGCAGCCAGAGTGCTTTGAGCTACTGGTCACAGCTCTTGTTGAATCCCACTTGGCAGAGGGCCCTAACACATCCCCAGAGGCCCATCCCTCTGCCCCCTTTATCTCTCTGCACATCCCTCCCTGCTTGTCTGCTGATGCTCTCCTCCTCCTCTTCACAGCTCAGTGTTTGCAAACTCTGTTTTTTTTCTCTGAAGCCCCAAGCTCCCCATTTAATTGGCACCCTGAGCATCCCTGTTTCATCTGGTACCTGGCTCCCCCACCCTGCAGAGCCACAGTGCCTGGCTGACAGGAGGAAGACTTCATTCCCACCCATGTGCACTGCACCGAAAATGGTTTCCCGCCCTAGGAGAGAGGAGTGAATGGAAGATCATCTGTGCTTGTCAAGGAATAGTAAACTTAATTATTAGCAGAACATGTTTACAGGAGAATGTGTGGGAAGGGAAACAATAAGCTTAATTAGAAATCAATGAAGTTCTGCCTTTTAATTGAAAGCACTTTCAGCAGGGTGGGGTTTGTGAGAGCTAAGAGCCCTCATCCTGCACTCTGGCGCTGGAGTGCAGCAACCTGGAGTCAGAGGGATGCACCTGTCCCTGCTTTTTGGGTTCTGCTCTCAGTAAGTCCTGCCCTGGCAGAAGTGCCTATAGCCAGGCTGACTAACGAGGTCAGGTGCCTGTGCAGGCAGAGCAGATCTGCTGCCTCCTGCCCAGGGTCTCCTGCCATTTGGGCTGCTGTGCTGCCTTAGATCTGTGGCAGTGTGGCAGGCCCTGCAAAAATCTCAGAACCTTCGTCTTCCTTGCTTGGCACACAGCATTTGACACTGACTGGCTGCAGCACCAGCAACTTGGAGGTCACAAACATTATTTCACAGCTAACCTGATCCCATCCTCATGAGTGGGTGGCAGCTGCAGGCTGTCTCCACAAGGCCTGAGTTTGCCTTGCCTGCTTTGGGGATGATGTGACCCCTCTCTCAGGGAGGGGAGGGCAGCACAGGATCCTGTAGGTGCTGGGGGCAGCTGCTTGCTGCGTTACCCATGGTGTGGTTTGCAGAGAATGTTTCAGGGGAACAGCACAGCATGTGCCTGTGCCTCAGCCTACACCTCGGGGACAGTGGTCCCCTCCTGCCACCCACATGCTGCGGGGCTGTGTATTCGAGCACAAAACAAACTTCAGAGGAGTTCCCTGTGTGGGATAATAGCAGCGCCTGGGCTGGTAATTGAAAATTATTTATTCATGACTAGATAAGAGTCAGTCACATTTTCTGCCAAATTTACCCATAATGTTTATGCCCCATTTTCAAGCTCTGTAAATTTTATGCTGAAGCCGATGCACTGTGGCACTAAAGCAGATAAGAGATGTTTTCTTCTGGCAGTGCTTGTTTCTCATTAACTTAAGGAGCACAGTAATGTCCTGAACAGCCATTTACTGCAGCTTTGCTGAGTGGCTCCTGTCCCTCCCCTTTGATGCCCTGAGCCCAAAAGCAGCCGGGCACCTCTCTTCAGCTTGAGAGCTGTGCTCTGCTCCTGGGCCTGCTCACAAGCTCCAGATGGCATCGCCGCCAACGACAGGGCTGCAGGATGATGTGGCTGCCAGGCTTCTCTTCCCCAGGGCCCTTGAGCACCAGCCTCCTAACACCCCTTCCTGGGGACATGAAATGCCAGGGGACATCACACCCCAGGGATGGCTGCTTGGTGCTCTGGGCTGGAACAGAACAAGCCACAGTGCTACTCCAGGAGACCCTGATCTGTCAGGCTCTTGGGGATAGCCCAGGGTAGGAGAAATCCTGCTTTAATACCTCTCTCCTGGCAACACAGCCCAGCAGGGATGTGCCACGCTCACAGCTTTGGGAAAGCTAATCTACAATGTGTGTTTCTGAACAGCCACCAAATTATTCTGAAACTGATTGTAAAGCTTTGAAGGCAGCTAAATTGCACAATCCAGCCATTTCTATCCTTTATGTGCTTCTCACTTTGTGAAAACATGAAAAAGGGAGGATGATTTGGACCATCAAGCCAGCTGAAATTGCAGACCATAAAAGCTGATGCTCTTTAAAGATTTTTTTTTTTTCCCCTGCAGCTCAGGAGCCCTTTAAAGCAGTGTCACCCCCACAGGGCTGCCAAGCTGCTGCTGGTCCCGGTTGGCTTATCACAGCACAGCCGAGGGTGACCTGGGGAGCTTGCCTGAAAGGCAGCAGAGCCTGCTCTGCACTGGGCATCTCGCCATGAGGCCCTGCTAGCCACCCCAGGCTCTGCAGCTGGAGAGACAGTCCTGTGCCTGCGCCAAAGCCCCTGGGCAAGGGGACTTTCAAGCAAGGTCACCCTTGGGTAATGCTGTGATGCCATGTGACTGCCTGGAGCAGCGGTGTCCTACAGCAGCATGAGCATCAGCAGGCAGCACTGCTGCAGGGACCCGAGGGGTTACATCAGATGAGATATGAAGGCTCTGGAGCGGAATGAACTGCAAAACAGTGACTCATACTGAAAGTTTGGAGCAATGGGCAATGACCGGGATGGGATCTGCGATTGGTCCCATAAAGGTGTGCTCCCAAGAGAGCTCTAGCAACCACCAAAAGGTCATGAAGAAAAGTAGAGCAGGAAGGTGCCTCAGAAGATGCTGAAAACGACAACAAAAGAACCCAGAGAAAATAACTTTTGGGAAATCCACATCCCAGCTCTCCACCAGGGCCCTGCTGTGAGGGAATGCCCTGAGACATCTACAGGGTACAGTAAACACAGCCAGGGAAGTCCTTGCTGTGGATCACTGGTTCAACTCAGGAGTGACCAGGCTTCCCCACTGCCTCTCCCAGCAACTTGCCTCTCCCACAGTGCCTGAGAAAACTGCCCACTTTTCATTAGTGCTGGGGATGTGCCAAAGAGGCAGCAGGACACAGGCAGGCAGTGCCAGGGAGCAAATGCAGGGGTCTGGGTCTGGGTCTGGTCAGGTCAGCCTAGAGCCCCTGGGCAGTGTGCCCAATCAGGCAGGCTGCCTGAGATTCTGTGAGGGCTCTGGTCACCTCCTGCCCATAACAAGGATTCAGAGTGTCACAGAAAGCCTGAGCACATGCACTGTGTTTGGGACAGAAACCAATACTGCAGGAGGTGACTGCAGGATGATATGACAAGGAGCGTGCTGGGGGGAGATAACGCATGGCTCAGCAGAACAGGCATCTCAGGCAAAGATGAGTGCCTGTGGGGTCAAAGGAAACCGGTTATCTTCAAGAAACATGCACCTTGGAGTGCTTTGCCATAACTAAGCAGCCCAGAAGTTAAGTGAGTCAGGATTCTAGGCATGGATTTATTTGGCAACCTAGAAGGGCTTTTCCTTGTACTTCAAATATATGCTCCATCACTGAAATGTGAAGGCACAAAAAAGTCCCCATATAACCCCCAGCTGCAAAGAGCAGTTGATCAGAAGCTTCTGATCTTGCTTCGCCTGTGTGCCAAGCCCTGGGCCACAGGAGAGAACAGATTAATTTCCCTTCCAGTTTGGGCTGTGTGGGTGACAGTGGCCCTTGGACAGAACAGGGAGGTCTCTGCAGCAGAAAGTGCAGTGCAAAGCCAGGGCTGGATCTCTAGAGACAGCTCATCTCCAAGGAATGCTGGTTTTCCCTGCAGGCTGTAGGGCATTTGAAGAGCCGGGAAAACCCATCAACAATGACTGTTTTTTGCACATTAGGAAAAGCAGATCTTTTTTGCCATGGTGATCACTGGTTCTAGCTGCTTCCTCCCAGCCAGTGTGGGCTGGGACACCCCTGTGAGCATTTCAGTGCTAAAGCTTTGAAAAGGAGGGAGAACATGCAGGCAAAAGTTTTAACTAAACCCAAACTTGACAGTTTCTGCTTCTCAAGAATGAGCTTATTGGGCTAAAAATAATCAGTGCTTCACAGCTTGAGTGCACAAACCCCTTCTGCTGTTGGCATGGCAACACTAAAATATTCTGCCAGTACAAATGCTCACCGCTAAAATTTTACTTTTAGGAACAAACTGAATCATGAGAGGCAGAAGCTGCCTCCTCCCTGGGCAGGCTTTGCCCGAAGGGTGTATCTGGGCACAGGAGCACTAGGTCACAGCTTACAAACTCCTGCTTCAGGGGCTGAGTAAGAACCTCTGTCACGAAAACTGTATCATCTGCAGTGAGGGCTCCTGCTCCTTCTTCTCCAACTCATGCCTTCCCCATGGTCTGCAGGCAGCTTTGCGTTTATTACATCAGAATATCTAATCCTGGAAGTATGAGCTGATAATTTATATGTGTTGTCATTGGACAAGGCACAAATTTGGCTTGTTATTGCAATGAGACCCCATCAGCCATTTCCCTGCATCACCAGAAACGCCAGGGCCCTGTCAGGCTGTTCGATGCTGCTGGTACCACCCAACTATTGCACCCTCTCAGCTTCTGAGACTGTCTACACTCCCCATCTCAGAGCTTTCCTTTCCCCCTCTGGTGTGAGTGATGTGGACAGAAAAGGATGGGTGTGCATGCAGACATGCAGGCAAAATAGGGGTAAATGAGCAGGACAGCAACAGGAGGTTGTGCCACCCTTTTGCCCCACAGGGATATGCTTACAAGGCACTTGTTGTCAGGCTGCCTGTAGGAGTGAGCCACATCACTGCAGCTGTCTCTCCCCGGATGCCCTTATGCTGTGAAGTGCTACTATCCCTCTTTTTTGTCCCCCAACAGCTCTAAAAAAGAGAAAAAGCACACACTGTACCCTAGACTTCTCCTCCAGCCTGGTCATCATGACTATAGTTGCTGTTCTCTGTTCCCACACCATTCTCCAGAAGTCACTGAGGGTTTCTGGCAGCGGTCCCTGCGTGGCGATGTAGGCGTTCTGCTTCCGGTACCCATCAATGTAATTGGCATTGATGTAATCACTGCCTGGGACCCCTGCGGAGGAGAAAGAGGGCAAGAATTACTGGGGGCAGTCCACAGCCCTGTACCTATTGCTCTGCTGGGCCCTGCAGGCAGGGGAAGAGGCTGGCCTATTCACAAGGCTCTTGACAAGTCTCCTTTATGGGGTGATGCCAAGATCTCTCCCAGGGATCCTGCAAAGGACAGGGATGGAGCCTGAACAAAGAAGAACCCTTTGTAACTCCCACATTAATGCAACAAGCAGGCAACACCAAAGCAGAGAGACAGCTGCCACAAGAACACAAAGCGAAATTCACAGCAGTAATATTAAGGAGCTCATTCGGCCCCAAGCAACTGACTGAAATAATTGTCTTAAATTCACCAGCAATTTGTTATGGTCCTACAGCACCTTTTAAAAATGAGGCTGCTTTATTAGCTTGTCTCTGTTAGCAAGGGATGTCAGGCCAGGATGTCCTCCCATCCTCCTGCAGTGACGACTATCCCCACGGAGCCAGAGATCTTCCTCCCACCACCACTGAAACCCTTCAGTGTGAGACCCCCTCTGCTGCCTGCTGGCAGAGGCTGCTCCAGCCCCCACTCTGCCTCCCCACTTTAGGGAAAGGAATTTTCTGTGAAGGACTTTAAAATGCAAACACATAGTTACTAAAATAAATGCCGCAAAGCAGAGGCCTGGGGCTGTTTCCAAACGCTGCTCAGCACAGGCTGCCCAGGCTGCAGGGAGAGAAAGCGGCAGGAATCTCATTGTCTCCCCAGGAGAGAGCATCTGCATTTCATTAGAGGAAGGAAATAAAGCTGGGGGTCACCCCTCATCCTTTTGTCCTGGGGAAAATTCTACAGCTCTGTTCTACAGGTTTGAACAGTCTCCAGCAGACACAAAGTGCTGGTAGCTCAGGGGGAGCGGCAGCAGCTGGAGTGCAGTGCTCAGCTCCCTTGGCATGGGCGGCACGGACCTGGCAGGGTGTTTCGGGAACAGTTCCCAGGAAGGCACAGACACTACTTACAGCAACTGAGTCAGGCTGCAAAACAGGGATTCCCCCACGTGCTCACCCCACAGCTGTCTGTGAGGGTTTGCCCATGAGCAGACATGCCAGGCCTTCACATAGCTGCTGCTGCTTAACAGGGCTTGCTGTGAGGGACTGTTTGGCCCCCTCTCCTCTTGACGAGGATGAGTAGTGCATTACCATTAGAAAAGGCTTTCCATCCCCGAAAAAATGATGCTAGTAACTGCAGGGCCACCTGGGTGGAAAGCCAGGCCCCAGTTCCTTCCCCAAGCAAGGGGGCATTGAATTAGCTGCATCTTCCTCATTCTCCATCAGCAGGCTCAGATCTGGGTGTTCACAGCTGCGTGCTGGTTTATAAAACAAGGGGAATGGGTGAGTCTGGGCTCCAGCTGCTGTGTGTGCAAGAGGACTGAAAACATGTATCAGCCTTAACTCCACAGGTGTGGGGCTGGTTCTTGGAGCCATGGGGGTCAGTGCTATGGACACCAGGGCCTCATGCTCCCATGGAGCACAGGGATGTGTGCAGTCTGATGTCCCAGGGGAAGGAGCATCCCTCATCCTGTGCTGCTCTGGGCACTTAGTTGGGACCATATATGGACAAGCCCCAGAAAAAGATACTAGCCCTACAATTGTGTTGGGACAGAGGGTGGCAGTGGCACTAACTGTGCCATGTTTCACCATTTACTGAGGAAGGCAGCTGAAGTCACAGAGAGGACAGTGAGAAAGGAGGCTGTTGTGACAGACACCTTTGCTTTTGGCAGTACCAAAAGACAACCACACAGAACACACTGCTCTGAGGACACTGGGAAAGCTCTACAGTGCCCTTTCTCTTTTGACTAGCCGGAACACTCATTTGATCATGCTGATGGCTTGGTTTGTCCCTGCTCAGCTTATAACACAGAAAATATGGTCTCCTTGCTACAATCAGGTTCAGCTGCTTGATGGGGTGCCCACTCCAGTTAGTCTTACCATCAATGGAGGTCAGGATGACACGCGAGTGGTCGTAGGCTATCACGTTTGCATAGCGGTTTTTGGGTTTATTCACTTCCAGGTTGGAGTTCTCCCAGGTGAACTGCTGCCCGGGGTCAATGGACTGTAGAGAGAAAGAGAAGGAAGGAGCTGGGAGTGGTTACAGCACAGCAGGATGCTGCAGCACACTGGTGTTTCAGTCAGGAAATCTGCATTGCCCTGCACACCTCTCCCCAGGCCAGACACAGCTTCCATGGGCATCCACAGCAGCAGTGTCAAGTCAGAACACATTGAAAACCAGTTTCCAGTGGGACACACAACCCATGATCAGCAGGCAAAGCAGCCCCTCACTAGGGAAGCCTGCTGCAGATAAACGTTCATCTCCTCTGCTGCGTGCTCATCCTTTCCTCTGGAGCCACCCATCAGCAGAAATTTGGTCTTCTGCCAGGATTCCAGAGAGACCTGACTGCGCAGATCTTGACCTAGCAGTTTTATTAGCTGTTGAACTGCAGTCTTTTGAAATATAGCAAGCCCTGGGTGTCTTGTGCCCCAGGAGCTCTGGGTATTAGTGTCCTGCAAGACAGCCTATGAGCTTTTGCCAGGGAATAGTCATGAAAATTGATAGGTTACTATCCACTGCTCCAGCTACTTATGCAATGTAAACATCTCTCGTTTGAGTTAATAGAGTGACAAGAAACTATAAACCTGGAGAAGAGACATGGTTATAAATCTTGGCCTGCACACTACGCGACTGCCTGAAAAGCACACATCCCACTCCCACTTGGCCTTGCACACCCAGTGTTGTCTCCCACGAGCCATGCGTGGGTGCATCCAGTCCAGCTGCTCCACAGCCAGGCAGCCTCTTCCCAAAGCCTTCTCCATCGTCTCAGTCCATGCACAAAGCGAGGCGGACAAGGACCATCCCCAAAGCACCCCTCTGAGATAGGAGGCTCTTGTTGTCCAAGAGACATGTGAGGTACACAGATAAGACACCTCCCTCATGCAGGGACCTCCTCTGCATATGCAGCCATGGGCAAGATGGGGGTAAGCAGCTACAGCAGAAATCAGTCATTCCACTAACCCCTTCACCCCAAAATTAACAACACTGTCAAAACCTTCTTAAAATCTTAAACCTTTTTGGCCCACAGACAAAAACACTGGGCAACCAGGCCAGGGGAAGCACTGCATGCTGTGGTCCCTGTGGGCATCCACGTTCATCGCTTGGGCAGAGCTGTGTCAGAACGTTTCTCAGGCAGTGAAATGCCTGCTATCAGCTCTGGATCAGCTGTACGCAAAAGGCTGAGGTGGGAAGCACAGCTTCCTGACTGGGCTGACATGGACAGCCCTCATGGTCCCTCTGCTCAGTCCCATCAACCATCAGCTGTGCACAAGGTGACACCCATCGTTGTCCCCTCTGCTCTTGCATGGTGGAGCAGACACTTCCCAAGCAGCGGGTGCAGGCACTGGCTTGAGTATGGAGTATGGGCACTGCCTGCATTGCTGCACCAGCCCTCACGGCTTTGCAGCACACTCAGGGCATGGGCCAGTGCTGTGCCAGGTGGCAATTGTCTGTCCCCAACGGTGGCCCAGGCTGCCTGCAGGCAGAGGGGCCAGCACTGACGAAAACACACAGGAGGATGTGACATCACAGCAATGCTAATAGGTAGTTTGGGAAATGTAGGATGTAAATAGACATTTCCTACAGAAAACCTGTAATTTTCTATTATCAGTGTAATAAGCAGGCAGCTGCTGTGCTCAGAGGCACTGCAGCAGGGATGGTAGGAGTGGAAGCCGCAAGCACCACTTCTGGCTGCAAACCCATTGGCCTGGCTGCCACAGTCCCTGCACACTCCTCTACCCAGGCACAGAGACATCCCAGCACAGCTCATGGCTCTCAGGGCCAGTTAATTTCATTCAGGCACCTATATTTTGTTTTCAGGATAGGCTGCTCAGGGGATCAGTTCTTTGGATTCTCCCCACGCTCAGCTGTGTGGCTGGGAAGACTGCTACCCACCAATGGTGGGCCTGAATCACACAAGTGGAATGCAGAAATGGTCAAAGGGATGAAAAAATAAGAGAAATACAATATGAAAGGACTTTTTGGTTTGGAGTAGAGATAAGTAAGAGTGATTTTGACACCAGTTTGGTCAATAATGGAGCACACTGAAGGAGAAGCACAAATAGACCAACTAAGGAGGAAGATATGGACCCACCGATGTCTATTACAGACATAAATAAGAACAATTTTTTCAAAAAGATGGCCTTAGTCTGCACATACAGCCCATGCAGAGACCTGACTGGCTGATGGTGGAGCTGAGACAGGCTCTGAAGGTATCAGTGAGCGTCTTCTTGCTGTGAAGAAGCAACCCAAGAAAGCACCAGCCGTGCTTCAGAGCCATTCACTCTGTGAATGCTCTCAATGGGTACAGGTGGGTGCTGGAGCGAGTCCTCCCTCCACAACAGAGGCAAGCAGAGCTCAGTGCAGTTGTTCACGCTCAACCTACACTGCAAAACGCTGCCAAAAGGCTGCAGGGCTGCTACAGCTGTGGGGTGCAGAGTGCTTTGCACAGCAAATCTGTGTCCTGCCACAGCAGAGGAAAGGGTTATTTCCTGGAGGAGGATGAGGCTGCCAAGAGCCCCCAGAACGGAGGAAGAGCACCAAGGTGTTGCCATTAGGGTTAATAGCTTTGATGTGCAATGAGGATGTGCAGGAATGGTCTAATCATCATCAGCCTCTTAAGAGGGCAAACAGGTGAGAAAGTCAGAACTAATACAGCACCTGAGTGCAAAGAGGCTCTAATTAAATACTGCAAATTAGTGACTCATTTAGAAGTAAAATGATTTAATTTGAACTCTGGTGATGAATTAATGTACACCTGTTCCCCCCTTTAAGGCAAACAAATGAGTAAATAAACAGGAGGATGATGGGCTGCTTGGAGAGACCTGGAGCCCTTACATGGAGTAGTGGTTGGCAAGTCTTGTCCCATCCCTGTACAATGCTGTGCAGTCCCAGAGTGCAGTAGCATTGCCTTGTCTCTCCACCTTGGTCCACAACTGCTCAGGCAGCTGGAGTCTGCTTTTGTTCCTTTCTGGGGCTCATGGCAATCACCGCTTCATCCCAAAACTTGATCAGAGTAACACTTCCAACTCATTCTTCCTAGAAAGCAGAAGGACTGGGAAATTGGAAGGAAATAAGCCAGGAGCAAACTTAAAAGCACCATGACTTTTACTTTTGCTTTGCTTTAAAGTGACAGGGAGATGCTGTAAAGCAGCAAGTGCAAATTAAGAAAAAGCCCAGTTAGTAAAACTCCTCCTTCCCAGCATGGAAGTGCAAGGAACAATTTCACCAAAGCAGTTCAGGGATTCCTGCTGCTACTGCCATAAAGACAGAGTCAGAGCACTGTAAAGGGATTGGAAAAAGGCTCTTTCCTTGACAGACTCTAGAGCACTTCAAGAATGCCTTGAAAACATCCTTGGGTGCCAGTTTGACTCTTAGATACAGTCCACCTCGGGCTTGCTGCTGCCCTTCCTCCGTGTAGCTCCAAAATTTCTCTGTATGCAGAGCCCCTGCCACTGCCTCTGCTGTTGGCAGGCATGCAGAGCCCGGGCCGCAGAGCCCTGGGGCAGCACGGCAGCTTGGGGCTGCACAAGGGCATGGAGACAGGAAGGGGCTCAGGCAGTGAGTGCTTCCCATCCTCCTGTGAAACCAACCACATTAGCATGAGCATTGACCACTGTCAATCTGCGCTGTGTCTCAAATGAGGATATAATGTGCTTCTGAATCAATCGCTGGCAGCGCTTCAGCCTTATTATTCTTATTACCGGAACGTGAGCGTCGTGTGCCTGCCAGGCAGCTTCCCCTTGAGCCCATTAAACCCACAGCAAGCGGCTCCCTGGGTGCTACCTGCACCCTGGGCCCAGCACCTCCTGGGCTCAGTGGCCCCAGGGACCTTAGCACCTCTCCTGCTGCCTAAGCTGCCTTGCCAAGGCTGCAGGCATGGGAGATGCAAGGTCCTCAGTGGCTCTATGGGAAATGCAAGTGAACACAGGGTTTGGGCAGACCAGCAGTGTTTCTCTCCACAGAAAACTGTGAGGAAAGGTCTGCAGCCTCCCTACCACACTAGGAAGCAGGAGCACAGTCAAATCTCATACACAACCTGAAGATTACCAAGAACTAATATGTCAGGCAGTGCCACACTGCCAGGCTCTCATCACCTGCTCTGCTCTGTTCCTGGGAGCCATACACTGGATGGACATGCCAGATGGACTGGACATGAGGGGCAATAGCCACAAGTTGCAGTTTGGACAGGAATAAGGAAAAAATCTTCCCCTGGGAAGGTGATGCAGGATCGAGCAACACTACAAGGGAGCTGGTTGGAGCCAGCCTGTCCCGTGTTCGCCAACAGCACTGGAGGGGACAGCAATGCTCGGCTTGCTGGATTCCATAGCAAGAGTGTGAGATGTGGTGCATGTGTGCCAACCAGTTTGTCCCAGGACACGTATTCCTGCACTGTCCATGGGCAGGATGCTGCACACAGGCTGCTGCACACAGGATGCTGCACAGGCTGCAGCACGGGAAGGTGCCCACAGGAGGAGCTCCAACACAGCCACAGCGCCTGTCACCACCTGCACATCCACAGTCAAGGGGCTTAGCCTCCCTTCTACTTACTCAATTCCATTAATCCCACACTGTAAATTCACTGTAGCTTTCACTGAACACTAAAAATGAAATATTCTCCTGGTGCAGCCAGGCCAGAAGCAGCTGCCAGACCCTCGTGCCGGGCTCCCCAGCTTGCTGCCTGCCTGTGGAGTGTGGTGCGGCTGTGCTCTGCCCCATGCCAGAGCAGACGGCAGAAGCGAACTGTGCCTGCGGACGGCTCAGCTCCCAGCAGCTGCATTTCAGCCTCTCATGCCACACCAGGGGTACCAGGAGGAACAGCTGGGATGGCTCTCAGGTGCCAGGGGTGAGGGCTTACCCACAGCTCGTGAGCCTGCTCTCACTGCAGCCAGCCCACAGCTTGCTCTGTGCTGGCTTTGTCACACGGGCTGCATAGCCATGCAGGCTGGCAAACTGGCATGAGCAATATTATTTGTTCTCTGACCTGTGGGAATGGAGGTCAGATGGCTGTGAGAAATCTCTGCCACCCTTCCTGCCCCCTTCCCAGGCATGTGGGGAGGTGCCGACAGGTCTTGTTTTGTGTCACCTACGTCTAGGTTACTCTGCTATTGCTTGCACAGCCAAGGCAAGCGCCAGACTGATGGCTCTAGGCCAGCTGGCCTCAGTGGTTAAAAGTGCTGTTAAATATTTGCTCTCTGCCTGTGGTGCCAGTGCTCCTGGAATGTGAGCCATCTATAAACAACCCTGCACCCCACAGAGATGTTAGGCTGACAGGCTGCTCTGCAAAAACACTTAAAATGCAACTATTCCAAAGCACAATCAAACAGAAAATGGGCCTTGGGGGTTCACCTGCCATGTCTTCCTCTCTTGTGTCTCCCTGCTCAGCTGTGCTATGCCCAGCCTGGCAGCACTATTATGTCATGGGGAACAGGGTTGGGGCCATCACCTCTCAAAGTGCTGGGTCATCACCCAGCTCTGTGTAAGGCCTGGGGCTCACAGAGTCCCAGAGTGAGTGCTGGGACTGTATCAATGCTTACTGCAAATGCACAGCATGTGCCGAGGTGTGGTTCCGGTCTCTTGGGCTCCCACAGGGGCTGCACAGCCTGCTCCCCCACTCCCACCTCTATTTCCACATCCACTCTGCAGATTTCCATACTCAGCAGCACACACCATGCCTATCTTGCCCTGCAGCCCTCCTATAAAAGGGAGCTGCTGCCCTGCCAAACCCACACGTACAGGGACCAGGATGAGAGCAGACCCACTGCCGCAGCAGTCCTGCACAGGCAGCTGCTGTTCTCCACAAACTCAGTCCAGGATTCTTCTCACTGGCATTTCAAATGGGAAATGATTGTATTGATCCCCACATGCCAACAGGGTGCAACCCCTTTTGCTTTTGGGTCCATCCTAGTGTCAAACACTGTATGAGCCTGTCATGTTCAGCGATTTCCAGATGATGAGGAGTCAAATGTAGCAGAATCCAGGGGAAAAAATTATGTGCAACAATCAGCTACTTAATAGCTGCTTCAACATGAGAAGTACAACTGATTGGTGCTCTCAACCAGCCATGATACTCTAAAGAAAGAGAAATGAGAAGAGAGAGGCTCATGAAAGCAGCTAAGAGAATTTACTTAATGCTCATTTTTTCCAAAACAGCTCCCACAGCTCAGTATTATGCTGCAGGCTCTATTGAGCACAGGCCTAGTGTGAGGATGGGAGTGCAGAGACACTGGATCCTGCTGAATCCCTACCGTGCAGCAGAGCCACAGCCTGCCTGTAGCACAGTGGACAGCCCTGCTTAACATTTCATCTGGACTGGTAACAAAAAGCCCAAGGCAGACAAGATGTAACTGACACTTTGGCTCCACTGGCAGCACATACATGAACACACAGGTAACTGCAAGGGAAGCACACTATTCCTTTAAACATTCCCCAAGTTGCAATGTAATGCTGCAGCTCATCTCTCTGGTTCAGACAGCTGAATGCACAGGGATGCCAAAGCCCTCCACTTGGCATCCCAAAGCAAAAAAGAGCTCTGTGCCTTCCTCAGATACACGCAGCACACCCTTTGAACTAGCTGGAATTCGTCCCTTACCTTTACAACACAGAGATCTGCTTTCCCTTTCCTGGCATATATAATCCTACCTTGTGGGCAAATGCTCTGATCTCATCTCATAAATCAGTGTAGGTACGGTGCAGGAAGGCAGGAAGGGGTGGCCACAGGCACAGGCAGATAACAATTCAAACAGAAGCGATAACACATGCAAAGAACACTTCCCAAATTTATTCCCTCTTTAATACTAGTGGGGGGTTTATTTACAAGCCCCCTGCAGCTCAAGAGGACTCTGCATATAAGCACAGCAAAACATCATCCTGCCATTGCTGCTCTCATTGCTGGAGAGGAACTTTTCCCTGTTCTAAACTGTTTCAACCTAATCACGCAGCCTGGAGAGTGCCAAAAAAGGTGAGGCAGCCCTCGGGTAGGCCAGCCCAGCCCCTTCCCCTCCATATGTGCAGCCCCTCGGCAAGCTGTTCTCAGGGGATGACAGGGCTGGAGGGGGCTGGGCTGGGAGAGGTGAGGTGCAGGATAGAGGGGTTCACCAAATACCCAGCACATGCCTGTGTGTGTAAGCAAAGGCAGCATCAGTGGTGGATGCAGACCGTACCTACCCAGGGGCTCCAGCAGAGATGTGGGTAAGGGTGGGAGCATGATCCAGGAGTGCAGGCAAGTTTGCAGCTCACAACTGCGGGTCACAGCACAGAGAGCTCTGTGCAGGGAGGGGAGCTTGGACTACTTTAGGGCAGTGGACATTAGCAGACTTTCTAAGGGAAGAGATGCTGAATGGCACAGGCTAATGCCAGAACAGTCCAGTGGGAGATTAGACGGGGAAAACAGGAATGAAAACTCAAAATGCATGTTTGTTGGTTTGTTGCATCAGAGGATGGCACAGAGAGCAAAGCTTTGAACGCAGATGGAAGTGAATGGGCACCGGATACTGCAGACTGAAGTACTTCAGCCAGCCTGGATGGAGTATAGCCCTAGCAGAGCAGAACAAAGTAATCAGTGACAGTCCAGGTGGACAGACATGAGCTCCTATTCACTCCCAAGGCCATAACCATGGTGGGAGCATGGCAGGCTGCTGAGCATTCTGCTGCAAGGCCTTCTCCCTGTACCAGCCATGCTTCAACTGCTCAAGGTGAGTTCCCACCACGCTGGGGCTGGCAGGCTCCTAGGGCTGTCATGCGGCCTGCCCAGGCAGTGCTGCTGCAGGGGAGGCCCAGCTCAGATTTCTCCAGGCCCTCTCTGCTGGGGTCCTGGCCAGCATCACTCTGCCCTGCTGCCCATCCCACTCTTGGGCTCACCTCATACTCCTGGGAGAACTTCAGCCCATCGTTGGCCTTGAGCCGGTCGATGTTGTCGGCGAGGTCGGTCACGGGGATGGGGGGGTGGTCACGCATGCCTGCAAGCGAGACAAGGAGGGAGGAGGGAGAGGAGAACGGTTACGGCTCTGCATAGCCAAGGAAGGCTCAGCAAGAGCATGTGCACAGCAAACCCAAGAGGTGGGTGCAAGGCGGACATGTGTGACTATGTGAAACACCGGGCGGGATGGATGGGAAGCCGACGGGCTCACACGGCATGCGGCACACAGTCCCGGAGCACGCGGGGTGGTGAACAGAACACAAAGGTGGTGGGTGTGCAGAATGTGCATGACCGGGTGAGCATGCTTGGACAGTACAGCCACTGGGCACACAGAGCAGGCCACACAGCGGGCAGGGGCTCAGCCAGTCCCTGGCAGGAACAGGCTGAGGATACACCGTCACTGTGCTTCCCGGGCTCCTGCATGGGCTGAAGTTGAACACAGGGATCCTCTGGTGCTCTCATCACCAAGTGCTGGGGCTGATCCTATTGCTTACCCCCAACAATGGAATTAGTAACAAACTCTGCCAGACCTTCAATGAAACCTCTGTAGTGCATGTGTACAGCTTTTTGGGTAGGCAGATGCTGTCCCAGTCCCCAGGGCATTAGAGAAAGATGAGAAGGGCCCCCATGGAGGAACGGCTGATCTCCCGGTGGGACATTGCACAATCTTCTGAGAGCGGAGGAGCAGCTCTGCCCACAGCCGTATAACTCTTCAGTGACGCTCCAGAGGCAGAACCTGCTCCAGGGCCCAAAATTCAACTCCTTTGGGCTGGCTTGTGCAAGGCACCATGTGCAGTGATGTGCCCTCCAGCAGCTTCTGGGAGGCTGCTGTGAGCTGGGATACAGCTCAAACCACGACAGAAGTCTTGCCCTGTCTGAAGCAGGGATGCAATGTTATGGCTCATCCTGGCCACAGCAGAAGCCCTGCTCAGGAGAGAGGCCCAGAGGGGGGATCCCACAGATCCCACACAGGGGACAGGTACTGGGGCGGGGGGGGGTGTGCATGTGGGATTGGGAAGAGCCCTCCTGGGGCCCTGGGATTCAGATCTTAACTATCACAACCTCCTTCTCTGATGCTGAGATGTTGAACTGACAGGAACATGGTTGTGAAACATCTCATCCAAACTCCAAGGCTCGTGACTCCATCGGCTGTTCTGTGGGTTTCCCAGAAACCCCACATGGGTAATGATGATTATTAATAGGCTGAAGCTGTTGACTCACACCCAGGGAGACAGGCTGGAGCACAGCCAGAAGCTTCTCAATTGCTCAGGAGGCTGAACACTGCCACAGATGGCAGTGATGGGCCACTGAGGTGATGGAGCAGTCCCCAGGCTGGGAACACACATTTTACACGGTGGTGACAAGTCACGAGGTGATAACATGGAAGTGTTACACCTCAGACCTCTGCATAAAACATCTGACATCATCACTGCACACAGGCAAGACCCATCTCACACACACTCATCCTGCCATCACTTGGCAGTGCAGAGCTATCTATGGATAGCCTGAGAACACATGGACAAGCAGAGAAGGAAATAGCCCTATTCTACCTTGTGCTGAGGTCCTCCTGCAAATGGTCCTCTGCTTGCTATTTCATCCATCAGGATCCCTGAGGTGGCTGAGAAGGCCCACAAAGATGATGCTGATTTCAGCACAATTTCCTCACTCATGCCAGAACTCTGAGGCTGTAGCTCAGGAGCAGCTTTTGCAGAGCTGTCACTGATGAGCAACTGAATGATGAGAACAGCATGCAGCCAAGGCAGAAGTGTGGGGCTGGAAAAAGAAAGAGGCTGCAACATAGCCACAGTATGTGCTTTTCCTAGCGTGGTTATGTACGAAGTACAGCAGAGCCATGGACCACAGCAGAGCTGCAGATCCTCATTTCTGCTGAGAAATACAAGGTGGTCTCGCCAGACTTGTGTTTTGCCAGCCAGAGAAGCACTGCAGCAACAGAAGAGCTGCAAAAGCAGGTGGGGAAAAAGAGGTGGTTGGAATCCCATTATGGTGAACCTAGAAAAACAGCCACTGACAGTGCAGGGCCAAGATGGAGATTTGTACACAATGCCAGGACTTCCACAAGCTCTTCCAATTGCTCTGGCAAGAGGACAGTGAGCTCACCACCAGGCTAGAAAGAACTCAGAGGTCTCAAAATGCCTGCAGGGACACAGACTGCAAAGCCCTCGGCTCTGCTCCTGGGGATAGTATTTATCCTATGTACTTCCCCCATTCCTGTGTGCATACATAGATGCCTTGTACACCTCAGAGCAGAGCTGCCCTGCTTTTATGGTTGTTTGAGGATGAACTTGAAGCTCAGAAGACAAGTGATAAGGGGGCACTTTTATTCACAGGCTGGTACTACTCCATTCAAGCTGCTAGAGCAGTAAGTGCCTCCTTTGTGCCTGGAATTCTGGCACCAGCACTGCCAAGCAGACCAACTGCAGGCAGTTCAGAGACCATCACCATCCCTTGGCATGCGTTCTGCCTAAGTCTGTGACAGGCGACCCAGCCTCGGGAAACCCAGTTGCCCAAGATAGGAAGAGAGTGTGTTCAGCCACTGAAGAGCAACCTTCAATGTCCGTTCGGGGTTTTTAGTTGGTCATCCCCTCCAGAACAGCCAAGGTTATCAGTCCCCACACAGGGCCAGCTGCAGGCCTGGCACCATGGCAGAGCCTGGCATACAATGCTGAGGTGGCAAGCGCCTGAGAGCAGGCTGCTGCAGAAGCCTCCTGGTAGCCCATCACTCAGGACCTTCCCTTCTGCACTGGGCTGCGGTGAGCTGCTGTAGTGCCGTGCGAGCAGTATTGAGCCTGGCCGCACACATCATGTCAGAAAGTGAAATCATTGCCATTTTACAGTCTGCTGTGAGTGAAGGTGACCTTTATGACATTGAAACAAAAAATACAGAGACGAGAGAGAAAGGGAAAGAAAAAGCAAAAGGTGTCAAAAGATAAAAACAGGAGTTAAAACTAACTTGAGATATTCGGGCAACAGGGGACACTGGCACCTGCAAAGAAAAGAAATGGGGCAAGAACAGAAATCCCATTAGCCTTTAGTCATCATCACAGAGGTTCAGAGATGGAAAGACAACGAGATGAAGATGAAAAGGAAAGCACCATATGCCACAGCACTGGAAGCTTCCCCCCTGCAGAGGACCGACTGCCTGGCCCTGGGGGCTGCTCTGCAACTGGCTGTTACACACCAGGCTGTGGCCTCTGGCCAGTGCCATCCCCTGACACTGGCAAGCACATGGAGCTGGAGCTACTTGCAAGGGAGTGAATCCACAGGCCTTTATGTGACACCAAGAGCTACATTTCTCGCTGCACACCACTGGCCACAGCCCCATGCCCCAGGGAAGCCTGCAAGGGCCAGTAGATGGTAGGTACAGGGGGCATCTGTGCTGCTCGGTGGCCAGAGGGATGGCATTCAGCCCCAGCCACCTCTGCTCAGTGCTCCCGAGCCTCCAGCTCGCTCACAGCTCATCAGCAGCACAACTCAACCTCACTTCATGGTGTATTGGGACACTGTCTGGTCCTGTATCCTCTCAGTGACTTGGCACTGCAGTACGTTAGTACAGGGAGGCCAACATGGGGGAATAACCCTTGTCTGAAGTAAAAACCACAAAAATGAGAAAGCTTAATATTTAATAACAGTAGACCAATTAATTATGCATTAAACAAGTTTTCCCTGCTCAGCAAGCTCCGGCAGGGAGACCAGCTACCAGGGCTGGTGGCCAGCACCTCTTGTCAATGCATCCTCACAGCACTGCCTCGACCTCTGGCGGGTGACAGGAGCAACAGCTTGGGCCCACTGGGCTTGGTGGATTTCATGCGTCTCATTAATGAGGACAAGCTCGTCAGGAGCTCAACGGTCACTTCAAGCTGCACAACATCCACTTCCGCCCCTCAGAGACTCACAAAGAATGCAGTGGGCAGAAGGGGAGGAGGACACAGTGCTGTCTCTTGGTAGGGGAGCATTGTCTAGCAATGTCCCAGGGCCTTGTGGCTGTCTCGAGTGAATTGCGCACTTTGGCTTGGTTTTGTCTCTCCAGAGAGAGCTACAAACTTACCAAATGAGCAGCATCTTTGGCTTATCCTTCCTCACAGACAGGAAAAGAAAATTTTCTGTCTCTCTGATGGCAGCTCTTGAATCTTGCTACAGGTCTAGCAAGGGACATCCTTGTTGTAAACACCCTGACCTCAGTGAAGATGGGAGCAGACACAAGCCCGACTTGTCACAATCCTCCATGCAATGCAAACCACAAGCATACAGCAATGACAGCTTTTGTGCCCACATGGAGACATATCACAGAGAGCTGTCCCCATGCACAGCTGTCCTGGAGCAGCTGTGCTCCTCCTCAACAAGCTGCACGCTGTTGCTGACTGTGTGTGAACCCACCCTAGTGCTGCTCCCAGTGATCTGCCTGTTGTGATGTTCTTCCTCTGGCACAGGCACCTCCCTTGCTCCCCACAGTATTTCCCTCCCATGCTGTGGCACCATCCTGTGCTGTGCAGTGCGGTGGCCAATTAACATGCCAGCTCTGCTGGCAACTACCAGCCTGCTGCTGCTGCCCACCCGTGAGATCTGCCACTGGTCCTGCCTGGAAAATGCATTAACTATGGAACCCTGACAGCTGCCCTGGCACAGAAAAAGATGTGCTGGTGAAGCTCACCCGAGGTGTGAGCCAGACTGCTGTGAGTGGCAACAGGAAAGGCTGGTCTTGCCCCACCCCGCCAGACACAGCAGTTTTACATCGGGAAATGGCCCCTTCAAAACTCTCCTGTTAGATGAAAGCTCTTAGATGAATGAGCAGCAGGAGGAAAAGGAAAGTAGGTTACAGACCAGGAGGAGCTGCAAGTTAGAAGAGAGCTGTATGTGCCTCATTTGCTGCTGAACTGCTCCCTCCATCACAAAAGCCCAAGTGCTCCCTCAGTTCATCTAGGACTTGGACTCTCTGAAAGGCTGTGAACGAAGCAGGGTGAGCCTGTGTCTGATCACTACAATGACAGGTACTGTGCTTTTGGTGCCATCAGAGACGTACAGACACAAAGCAGCAGCACAAGACCTTTCTGCAGAGTGAAGTACAGTTGCCTCCATGAGCTGGCAAAGCTACAGCCTGAGGCAGCCCAGGCCAGTGAAAGCAGCATGCAGAGAATGGCTTCCACTGAACTATCATCCTCTGCACTGAGACCACCACGACCAGCAGAGCCCTTCAGTGGGCCACAGCACTGGCTGGGGAGCAATACAGTCTGCAGGTAGCTCTTCTCTTGACCCTTAGCTGAGCAGAGCAGGACAGTGAGCACACCAAAGATCCCAGAATGAAGCTGCTGGGACACCCTCAGCAGTGTAAGAGTTCTATGTACCTCCTGACCGCCCCAGATGCAGCCCATGTGGCCAACACTGTACCAGTGGTGCTCAGCACTGAAGCCCAGCCTGGGTGAAGCCAGCCAGTGCAGCACCCTGGAGCATCCCAGGTATGGACACTCCCAACTGTGTGAAGGCTCCTCCTGGCTCAGGACAGCTGCAGTAAGCTTCACACCATGTCTGACACACACCACACAACAGTCCAGCCCCATCCAGGTTGCCCAGCCTCATGGGCCTGCAGTGACAGGGCCAGGGAGAAGGATCTGCAACCCAGAGAGCAGACACCTGGACATCCTCGGTCTAAAGCTCAGTCTGTGTCACTGTGACTGAGAAAGTGTGGACCTCCTGGAGGGTGGGAAGGACTGCAACTCTGCCTCTGGCATGGGACATGGAGAAGGGGAACTGGAGGAGGCAGGATTCAAGAGGATGGAGCTGCTCCTTACCTGGAGTCTGGTAGTTGAGCCGCCTCATCTCAACTGGGTCAGATGAGTGGGCCAAGAGCGAGTCCTTCAGTCCAATGGAGTGCTCATCCTTGGAAGAGGGAGAGTGTGCCCTTTTCCTGTGGACAGAGAGAGCAGAGAAATGCAGGTGAGTTCTGGCAGAGACTGGCATGAACCACCCTGGGAAGGAGTCTGGGTCCCTGTGTCCCAGATACCCACGTCCATCCCAGATTCCCTGGGGCTCTGGGTAAAGTCACATCATCTTCCCAGCCTCCAATTTCCCATCTATGAAACAGGAAAGATTATATATAAAAGATGTCAGATGTTTGATTAGTGAGGCAGTTTTGAAATGTGGTATTCTGCACAGTATTTATTAGAGAAAATGCAGATAGATGCAAGATGCTGTTTCCTTTACTATCTCTAGGAACTATTTCCTGTAGTGGAAGGATATAATAAAATTTCTTTTCAAGTATTAGAAATATTTAAATATAGAATGCTGTAATATAATAGTGTAAAGGCTCTTCAGGGTGTGTTTTATTGGGCCATTAATACATGTCTTGAATGGTTGAAGGCACCCAAGGCGTGTATTAATGGAACAATAAAATACAATGTTGTCTCTTCATGCTATATTTATGCCTACAGCAATGCCACCACCTCAGGCTCTTGCTGGAATTCACAGGCAAAGCAGGGACAGATCCAATCAGAAAGTGGACAAGTGAATATTAAGGAAAATCCAACACTGCAAAAAGCGTTTCTAGTGAATCTCTAGGTCCCACTTCTGGGTCTCGATTACAAATATGGTGGGTATACCCATGGGGTGGGGAGGGGTGCTGGGCAGGAGCAGAACAGCAGTTCTTTCTTGTGAGCCTGTGCTGACCCTGGCACTCGGCCAATGTGCTGAGCATGCAGGAACACGCAGAGACTTTGTCTTTTGGCTACAGCCCCCAAGTGGATTTCGCCTGAACCCCTCTGCTGACCTGATGTTTCCTGGAAGAGAGGGAGCAGCACTGCTGCTCTGCATGAATGCTAGCACATTTACCAGCCTGCAAGTTGCAACAGTCAGTCTCTGCTCTGGACCCCCTTGTGAAGTACCTGGAAGGACACTGAAGGGCTGCCAGGTTCTGCACAGAGGTAGCTGCATCCCTGGATGGTGGTGACCCTGAGCCATGCATGACTCCAAATGCTCTCACAGGCACAGGGCACTATCACTTCCATCAGAGGCTGTGCATGCTGGGCTGCCACTAATGAGATGCATTTTGAGAAAATTCAGTGCATAAATCGTGAATGAAACCTGTATGTGTTCCTTGTGTGGCCCAGCCTATGAGCAAGTTCCATCTGCAGCGAACACTGGGGTTGTTCAACAGCAAGAATCAGCTTGTGAGTCTTACACTACTCTGAGGCATCTCAACATCTCAGAAGCCTTTCAGCTGCCTGGACCAAGACAAAAGAGCTGAAGGATTGAGAGCACTGACAGGAAGAAAGGAAAATACACAGGAAACAAATAAAGCTCCTATCAGGAGCACAGCAGGATGTGCAATGTGCTACTGTGTACCCTGAGCCTTCAAGTGTGGATGTACTGTCCTGAGAATTCTCTCTTTCTCATGAATCCTGCGAGAAACGTAAGATAAACTGAACTGTTCTCACTCTTCCTAATCTATGTTTTGGAACTGAGCGCTGTACAGGCTTCAACCAATCACCTCGGGGGGTGGGTAAACACTATCCAATCACAATTAGTCATGTAACATGTATATAAGGGATACTCATAACAATAAATTGCTCTTCTCTTGCTCACACACATCTCCGTGTCCTCTATGCCGTTCTTACTGCCGCAACAGCGACACTCAAGCAAAGTGGGCCAGCTTTTTTTGGGGAATGGTCATAGCACATAATTAAATTTTATCTCTGTCTCATTAGCCTAGTCAGGGTAACTGCTAAACCACCCTCCAGATCCCAAGCTATCCGCTGCCGCTCAGCTTCAATTCATTCCCATTGTACACTTGCCATTGGAGAAAATGCTTCCACAGAGAGGCTGGACAGCCAAAAGCACAGCATCAATCTGAGAACATGGGTGGTGCTGGAAGGGGATAAGCTGCTCCTCCAGGGGCTAGGATGCATCAGGGACATGTATACGAGGTCTGGGCACTGCAGGCTAGTGTTTCCTGGTGCTCCACCCACAAGACTCTGGGACAAAGCAAAACTAAGGCAAGGTGGGAATATCTTCTATGGGGCCCTGGTACAGAAATCCTCTCTAGGGCCATTTTTTCCTCCTTAAAGACCAGCAAACACATTGTTTCTTACAGTTGCCCGGTATTTTCTCAAATCTTTCTCACTAGAGACTGCAAGAATGCACCTGCACTCTCAAGGGAACAGCTCTCAGTCTGAAGTGACTGAGAAAACAAAGGAACCCCTATAACTGCTGTTATTGTTGTTTTTTTATTTATTTTTAATTTAATTGCAAAAACAGCCTGGGAAGTCTTTATGTTGGAACTCCTCCTGGAGAACTGTGAGAGGCTGACAACTGCTAGAAGGCTGATACCTTTGAGGAAACAAAGTCTTTGTAAACTCCTAGGGCTGGCATGCTCCACACTCCCAAAAACAAAGATGCCCCTTAGTAGCTTCAGGCTTGATTTTTAAAAAGGGAAATAGACTTGAAATTTTAGCAAAACAAAAAGATAAAATGGATTCGTACCTTTCTTGCTTACTAGATCCAGGGAAAAGCAGGAACAGAAGAAAGGAGATGATCACTGACAAAGAAAGGCATTGACTGCACATGCACAGCAGAACTCCATTTAATCAGACAACAAAGATAGCTCCCTTCCCCAGCTAGAGAGACATATGTAAATAGAGAGCCCAGGAGGAGCAGAACCTCAGAGCTGAGCTGATAGAGAATGACCTACTGTAATTGAACAGGCTACATGAACACATGCAAATGCAACCTGTGGCTCCTCTGGAGGAGTAACAATCATCTCATGCTACAGTTACAGGAGTGCTCTGTGAGGCAGAGGGAGGTGTCTGTTCCCACAGGGTGCACAGTGTGTGGATGGCTCTGAGCCAGTAGTCAAGACTGAGGCCCCAAGAAAAAAGCTCCACTGTCATTTCAGCCTGTCACATCCATGCGCTGCTCTCACCACCAAGGTCATGTTCCTTAATCAAAATTTGCAGGAGTGGGGGCGCCTGCCAGAGACCAAGCAAGAAATTTCTACAGAGAACCAGTACTAGAGAAGTTCCCAAGGCTTCCAATCCAAGCTGTGTGACCAGAGAGCAATCAGACTGGCTTTAGGGACAAAGCTGCTCTCTCCTCTGTCCCACTGCTCACATGTTTCTAGAATCCACAGCAGCTGTGTCCTGGGGCTGATATTAACTGCTTTCTGCATACCCAGCCCTTCTGCTCTCTTACAAAGCAGCCTTCTGCTGTGCCAGGTAGAGACCTTCCTCCTCCCCATGACCACCAAGGATTGTTTGTCACAGCACCCTGTATCTGAAGGTTACAAGGAAAGTCTTGAAGGTGCCAGTGCCTCCAGTGCTCATGCCAGAACTGCCATGCCCCAGATTGGATCTCACCTTTTGAAGAGGAGTATGGCAATGACAATGATGATGATTAATATCACGGCCAGGACAGGTCCCATCACCCACAGCATCTCTGGTTCATCCTGCTGCTTTGCTGAAGCCACTTCCATCACAATCTCATCTGAGTAGGGGCTGGCTGCATATCTCTTCTGAACAGTACAGGCAGGAGAGAGAGAGAAAAGTGAGCATCCATTATGCTAAAGCAACAGCTACATCCTTGAAATGATGAGGTTTCCCATTGCCTCTGATAGCAGAGAACGGTCATGCTTCTCAAACCCCAGCAACACAGCATGAGCTACTCCCTCCCTTGGCATCAGTAGAGGTCATGCTGTGGCAACAGTTTCTTCCTGGTGTGAAACATTCCGGATGCCAGCAACTTTGCTGGTGTGAAACGCTTCCAGTGCCAGCAACTTCACGGCTGACAAACCTGACCTGGAGGTGCCAAACTGGAACAGCCCAGCTAAGAGCCACTTGCCAGCCCTGGATTCTCTTGGAGCCAAATCACAAGCTTTTGAATCCCAACCAATTGTACAATGGGGCTGGCTGATGATTCCTAAGTGGTTTACAATACCTGCTGTGCTGATATCAACACATCTCTTCAGGACAGTTATATTAGGAAAACCCCTGCTGGGCGAGGCGGGTTTTCTTAAAGGAATGAAATGACAGGAACATTTTCTACCTGATGTCTCTGATAAACAGACCTTAGAAAGAGGCTCATTCTTACAGGCTCCCTTCCCTTCTGCAATCTGGCAGCCCAGTGATTAATAACCTGAAGGGACAGCTTCCTAGCCCCACCAGCTAGACGGAATCAGCAGAGACCCAAACCCTTCCTGCAGAAAAATGACACTGCACCTGGTGCTCTGCTGCTGTTGCTAAGGCTTATGGAGCTGTGTTGCACCTTCACAGCTGAGTGTTGCTGGGTCAGAAGGGTTAAATGCTGCAAAAACAAATCCTTTCCCCCTATTAGAGAGGGCCAGAGCTGTATCAGTTCCATGCCTATGGCTTTTGAGCAGCACCTGCTGCCAAGCATTAAGGAGCCAGAAATGCTCCTGCCACAGAAAGTTTTGCTCACAGAAGAGGTGCCTGTGGATCTATAAATCTCCTGCTTTAAGGCTGGAGTTTAAACATGCACTTCATGTCTCCACATATGTGACAAGAAGAAAAGGAAAAATCAAGCCTGCTGGTGTCACACAAATGCACATCTTGATCTACTCTCACAGGTGCCCTTGATCTCAGCTAGGCTGGTTTTAAATGTGTGGAGTACAGAAAATGCTCTTATCTGGGATATCCTTCTGGCAGCATGCACTAGTTCAGCATCCCAACTGCTCTCCTCAGATTTATCAGCAGAGGTGCCACTGTCTGGGTAAGAAGCGTGGGGGGTGGCTGCCACTTTGTGAAACCTTTCAGCCTTCTGAGATGAGATCCTGTTTCAATAACTGTGAAATAGCTGCCAGCTCCTGGTTTAATTTTGTTCCTAGAAGTCTGCACAGGATCACTGCAACCCATGAGCCTGTTCCTATACCCCCTTGTCCAGTTCAAACAACAGGGCAGGGAGTCAGCTACAGCTCCGAGCATGGCATAGACAAGAAAGCATGTGATTCCCCTTTCTATGGGCAAGTGGCTACACTGTGAGGAAGCACAAAGACTTTGCCTATGACTCCCCAGGAAAGTCAAGATGCATTGGTGGTGGGGGAGGGAAGGAGCTGATTTCTGCAGCAAGGTAATGTGTGACCATTTCCAAAACTTTGTGCAAGGGGCAAAGATTCACATTTTTTCAGACACACTTTGGAGGCATTGCTTTCCAAGGGAAGTCAGATGCAGAAGAGATCAGAAGGACTGTTATCTCAGTGGCATTTCCAAAGGCAGACTGTGAGGCACAGGTGCCCCTGCTCCCAGAGACAGTGTTTCAACCACACTCCCTCTGCCTTTGAAGAATGGCAATGTTATGCTCTCCTGCTGACACTAGATACACAGCAAGCCATTTCAGAGGAGCTGGGTGGCAGAGATAGTGCACAGCCGTGGACAGAGTGCCTCATATTCCCAATGAAAGTGGATGTAATGCAGCAGGGGATTCAGAAATGTGGTCTGTAGAAGGAGGGTATATAGGAGGTTTGTAGGAGCACTTACTGCTGGCTGGTGGTTTACTAGAGGGCTGTGGCAGGTCTATGATAGTGAGGAGATGATGATTATAGTTGGGATCAACTAGTTAGGGTCACCTCTTCTTGACAGGGATTGTCAGGATAGTTCATCTCAATGCCTCTGCCTTACCTTGCTGTTTATCTGTTATTCTCCTTCCCTCACCGGTGTGCACATCTTGCCACAAGAACACGTGAGCTGGATGAGTAACGAAGAACTCAACCAGCCCTAATGAGCCATTACAAGCAAATGAGGCTGAGGAAGGAAGCCACAGCTTGGAAGCCAACCAAAGGATTAGGTGTATCTCTATTATTTCCATTATTTACACACTGGCTGCTGCTACGGGGCACCACTCCTGCCCTGTGTTTACAGCTGGACATTGATGCCCAGGTCTTGCTGTGCTGCTCCCTGCTTATTGCATCAGCTGCTCCTGTGCCCAGGCCCCATGTGCTGCCAGCCTCTAGCAAGGAGATGTGCAGGAACAGGAATCCCTACATAGCAGACAAGTGTGCACCTTTGCCCTGCTGACAATCCACTGCGACGGGAGGCAGGTTTGCTTCTCCAGATGTCATCTGGAAGTGAGATTCTGGGCAGAGAAGGGCCTGTGAAGGCAGGTTTGCAGGGGGAACACCCTGTTCACTGCGGAGTCTCAGCGGGTACTGCGCAGGGTAGGATTTCATGGACTATTTTCTACAGACACTTGAACCAAAGCAGAATGAAAACCCATCCCAGCCATGTGCCAAGCTCTGCTCTGAGCACAGCCCAGCAAGGCACAACTGAGCTTGTGCAGAACGTGTGTGTTGACACTGTCCTCCACTCTCATCTGTTATGTGGAACACATGGTGCCATTTCCCTCCAAAAACACCATCTATCAAATCAACTCCCACAGCCACCTCAGCTTGTTCAGGCCAGCGATGCAGCCTCTCTCCTCCCTTCACAGAAAACTCTCATCCTGGCTTGCAGCAATTGCTCACCCTGCCTGCACTGAGCCCACCTCAGCTCTGCTAGGACAGGCTGTGCCCCCCACAGGAAAGTCCTTACCATGTCCCCATCCTCCAGCGAGGCCAGGACGAAGCAGCGATAGCTCAGGTCTTGAGACAGAGGCTTGTTGTAGAAACCTTTGTAGTTCTTCTCGTCCCCCAGGGTGAAGGTCTCAGGCAGCACATCCACTTGAGCAGCAATGTAGGGCTTGAGTCTGTCTGCCTGGCGTCGCTGCCGCCTGCTCTGACTCCCTTGGCTTATGGCCTCCAGCAGCTGGGGACAAACAAGGTGCATCACTATTGCTGACAGCGTGACACCGCCTTATGCCGTCACCTTACTGGCTGTAGGACTCGGCAGGGGTGAAGGGAAGGGAGGACGAGATACTGGGTCTGATTTGTATGTGGTGGTAACTAAGAAACCAGAGGCAGTATTATCCATTTAGGCATCGCTGGGGCATCTGTCTGCAGAGCCTCACTGCAAGAACCTCCACTAGGATCTCAGCTTTGGAAGCATCCTGAGTCCTCGGAAGCTGACATGGTGAATGTTAGGGCTGAGACAGCCTGGCTGTGACTGTCCCCCTGAGTTATGTATCCCTATGGGCTGTGAGGGAACCAAGCCATGTTCTGTGACCTAAATATTGGTCTGGACAGCAACTCACACTCTCTAGGGACACTGAATGTGAATTACAGCTGACGCTGATGTTTAGGGGAAAAGTGACATTTACTGCGTCTTTCCCTTCTGTTGGTGCCTTGGTATCTCACCTGCTGCTGTGTTGCAGGCAGAGCTTTGTTTAAACCACACAGAATGGTAACAGATTTCACGGGATGTTCACAGTAAAAGTGGCAAATTTCATAGTCACAAATTCATGAAAAAGGATATAAATGCACAAAAATCCAATTGCACTGCTAAGAATGATTCTCAAATGTTTAAAGATTTTTTTTTTTCCAACGAATAAAAATGAGTATCAAGTCTGGAAGGGAAAATTCTAATTCAAATTGAAGAAGGAGCCACGAAATACATTTCACACAGAAATGTATCAGTGCAACACTGTCAGGGCAGACAGGGAACATCAGAGGGCTAGTGTACAGTGATGTACACACAAAGTCACACTGCTGAGCTGGCTCCTCCCTGAGGAGGAAAAGCTGGGTAAGAAACCCCTCACTCTTTTCCTTCAACAGTCCATACTTGTCCTCTTATCAATACTCACATAGGAGCAATTAAGGAAAGCTATAGCTTGTCATTGTAATATCACCAGACAAAAAGGGGTAAAAAAAAGAAAATTTAAAAAAAGAGGCTGGAGAAATCTCAGTTTCACAAATGTCATTGTAATCCCACGGGATAAAAACAGAAAGACAATTTTTGGAGTGTGGAATTTGCTTCCTACTCCCTTGCAAGATCTCTTGCATCTGGCTGAGATTACTGCTGAGCTTTTTGGGGCAGAAAGCACAGCTCTATGTGCATGGACACAAAACCACAGGGCTCCAGTTATGGTTAAGGCTGCTGGAAGCTTCTGCCACTTATACATGTAATATTCAGCAAAAGACTGCATCAAAAAACTGCTAGGCCTGCAAAGTTCAGATCCTGAAAAATTAGAAAATTAATATTGTCTGTGCAAAATTAATTCAGCTGTCTTATGTATGGGCATTGTGCTGCACCCTTGACTGCATAGTCACAGACTATCTTTTCTGTAAGTCCCCTCCTTTGTTCAATACACAGGACAGACTGTGTTTAATCAAAGAGCAGATACTCCATATTTTGTTTTCTTCTTTGCATTATGCAGCCTGAGGCCTTGTTTATTGCTTACTATTCAAATCCAGCAATGAAGACAAAATTAATAATTTCCTCATGGGCTTTTCTATGATGCTGATCACTACACTATTACAAGTGCTTCACAAACATTAATGATCTTATCTTCCAAACACCCATATGAGTCAAGATAAAAGCGATTATCCCAATTTTACAGATGGAGAACAGAAAAACTACGACATTACTGTAAAAAATGTCCACTAAATTTGAATGTCAAATTGAAAAGACATCAGCTTGTTTTGTTTTTCAAGAAAACTTAGTATTTTCTTTATAGCACTGACTGTATCCAGCTCCTATTGACTTTCTCTGCAGCTGGGGATGCTTAGGCTTCGCAAATGAGAGCTCCAGGATCTCAAACTGAGCACTCCAAAAAATCACAATATGCAAGACACTGGCTGCTAATGAAAATTTTGGCTTAAATAATTTGCCTGAGGCTGGATGAGACAGACAGAAACTTGTTCTTTTGACAGGTTTCAACCACCTAAAGCTGAAAATCAAAACAACCTTCCTCATCCTGGTCTTCTTCTTGTGACATCTGTGATGCTGGAAAACTTCTGCAATGAAAACATGCAGGAGACCTGTGGGTGATGGTTCCCCATCACACAGTTGTGCTTCTTCATTTGCAGAGCAGAACCACCAATACACACTGTAGAGCTGGGACCTCATCAAAAAGACTGCAATCATGTAAATAAAGCCAAGGGCTGACTTTCAGCTTCTAACAGTTTGTCATTTCTGAGTGCTTCAAGTTTGCAACTTTGTTCTCTTAACGGATCTTTTTGTGGGTGATTTCTTGGGATTTTTCCTTTGTACTTCAGTGGTGCGTGTGGGGAAGAAAGAGCCCACAAAAGCCCTTGTGCGGGAATCTCCTGACACCTGCACACGTTCCATGCTTCGGGTGTCAGAGCACTCCTGCACAGGACAAGCTGCATCTTGGGGTAATGGATGGTGAATAATCAAAGCCTTTAACAAGCAAGTGTGAAGTGAGCTTTGCAGGTTTTGTTAGATACAAGAGTGAACTCTTTATCTACACTGCAGGCTTAAGTCCTATCCAGAGGAAAAAGCCTCCTGACAAAACAGCTTAATAAACTGAAACCAATGCTTATCTCTCCTAGCTTGTTTTCAGTATCAGCATGGTCATTCCACCTGAAAAAGGCCTAAAGGACTGTACGGCCTGTGACAGGATCTGTCCTAGTTGGAGCTCTGAGACATTCCAGTGTGATTTCCTAAGGGGGCACATTCTGGGAGGTGGCTCCTCCCTAGCTTGATTGCAGCCTCCTTCCTACAAGGTGTCACCAAGAAAGCCTGAGTGAGCACACATCCCCCCATCTCTGAGGTACAGCCTGAACCTCTGTCGTTGCATCCATGCTGCTGCCAGGAGGCCTGGGCAAAGTGTGCTGGGCTACTTAGGAATCACTTCCATCACAGCAGCTGCTACAGGTCCCTACCTGGTCCAGCTCCATCTCATCAGGCGTCCGCCACCGAGCAGTCAGGGTGCTGGTGCTCTGGTCTGCTGGCACAACCACGATGTAGTACCACCTGGGAAGGAAGGAAAGTGTGAGCACTGGATCCTGAGCCATGTCTTTGGCAGGTCTCTGAATAATGTGTATGATGTACCACCAGGATGACCGACTCCTTCCCCTGCCCTTTAAGCAGCAAAAGGGCTCAGTAAGGAAAAGGCTGGTTTTCCAGCTGCACCAGAGAAGAGAATACTGCCATTAGCACTCATTAGGATAATGAAGATCTACAGACTGTGTTCCAGAGGGTGATGCAGGAGCCGTGAGAAGGACATTTATATAATCGGATTGTAGCAAGAACCCTGGGGGAATTGTGCTTCAGCACAAGGATACCACAGTAACGAATAAGACTTCCACAAACTCGCTTTTTTAATCTCCTTGAGGCTTTAGGCATTATTTATTTAAAGGATATTATACAGTGTCAGAGAAAGTCCCTCCTGATCCTCAACTATATTTTTGCTGGTAGTATCTGGAGTATACGCACCAGGATGAGGGCAAACTGTCAGAGAATTGTCTTAATTTTATTACACATCAATATTTGCTCAGAAAGAGCCAACAGCGTGATCCCATGTTACAGGTAAATGCCTGCCTCTGTACCACAGCCTCCTTGGAAATTGAATCCCAGGTTACAAAATCCACAGATTGGCAGAGGTCTGCCCTGCCTTTCTCTTCTCACCCCTACCTCCCCACCCTGCCTTCTCCACCCAGGCATGGCACCTACCGAACTGGCACAGTGGTCTGTACTTTGGGAAGAGTGAGTGTGAATTTTCCTTCCTGTATGTACTTGTTTGTGGCGATGGGTTTGCTTTGCAAGACATCAGGAGCGGTGCGGATCGACACAAGGTGCTGGAGTCCCCCTGCACTGCTCCCACGGTTCATTAGCACAAAAGAATAGTCCGTGTCTGGCTGGAGGTCGCTTATGAGTTTCTTCATCGAGTGGCCGTCCACCTCCACACTCTGGCTATTGTACAGAATCTGAAACAGGAAAAGGACATGTTCATGCAGCTGACAGCTGCTGCTGCAAATGCACACTCAAAATAGCACGGCTAGAGATGACAGTTTGGCTCTGGGCCCTCCCTCAGGTGGTTTGGCTACTGTATGCTTTGTAAACAGCCACAAATCTTTAGCTAAAGAAGAGCAACCCCCAGCAGAAGATTGAGCTGTGCTCCCTGTGCCTCGCAGTGATGGAGCACAGAGGGGTCATCTCAGCCCAGGTGGCCAGTGCCAGCGGTGAGGCTGGTGGTGCCACATGCACTGCTTTTCAGCACCTACTTGGGGGAGGAATCCAGATGGCTGTGCTTCGCCCCAGCGTGGAGATGAATGGGTCTTTGTTTCTTGTCTCACGAGGCTACAACACGCAATAGGCTGGTGGTGTAAAATCCTGTCTGCTTTAAATTGGTGTCACTCCCATGTCTACCAGCTGATGCCTGGTTGGATGCTTAATGCAGATCATCCCCCTCCCAGCAAGGTGACCGGGGGGTTACACGCCTCACCAATGATCTGACAAATCTGGCACAGGGCTCACAAATTGGTCCCCAGAACGGCAGCTCTGCAGGTGTGACACCCTGTTGTCATGACAACAGATGCTGGCACCACACAGCCGTGGGCAGGAGGTCGGAGCTGCTTTTCCCTGCTGTGCCTGCAGCGAGGGGCTGTGGGCAGGGCAGGGCAGAGCTGTTGGCAGCCAGGGGCAGCGAGCAGCCCCACACACACAGCTTCCCCCTGTGGGCCCCTCAGCTAATAACATTTTCTCAATGTCCTGTTGTAGACATGCAGGATCCTCGCCTCCCCCCAGGCATAGCAGCCATGGGCACTGCTGGATTAGTTGCACCCAACAGCCCATCTACCCTGGGAACCTCAATCCCCATCCTGCTGAACAACTCCTTACCCCAAAACACTGGGTGCTGCCTCTGCAAAGCAAAACCTCACACAGTTCCCGGAGACAAATGGGGTGTAGACAGCCTGAGAGGACATAGGTTGTGTCCCAGCTGTGAAAAACCAGCATGTTTCTTTGCACCAGGTGACTGCCCAGCACAGCAGGGGACAGCTGGATTCCTGACAGTGGTGCAGAGACACAGCATGCCAAAAACTGGCAATGGCAGAGCTGGAGCATGTTAATCCATGGCAGCTATTAGGTGTTACAGACGGGGTAAAGTGTGCTCATTCCAACAGTGGCCTTGAGAGAGAGAGAACACAGCTCTGTGGATGAAAAATTACTTGAAATAATTTTTCACCAGCTGAGCCCACTGTTCAGGCTGACGCAGGCAGCAAGGGACAGACCCAACTTTCCTTCAAGTCCCCTTTTCAGCAGGTGGCAGAAATCAACAGAAAGCTGACAGCTTTCTAGGGCAAGGGCAGCTGATTAGCACTGCTCTAATGTTCAGTGCTGGAGCTGGGAGGAAAAGAGAGGCCCTGAAAAGAGATCTGAAGGACGGTGGAGCACGAGGACCTGGTTAGGCCTGGAATATGCAGCTCAGCTTTTGTGTTAACCAAACAGCAACACCCACAGCATACTTCAATCCTCCTCATGCCACTTTGCATGGCAGTCAGGATAGGAGAAGAGCCCCAGCTTTTTTGCTCTTGAGACTCCTAACAAGTAACACAGCAGCAGTGAGGAGCCAGCTACGGAGAAGAGATGCAATCAATCTCGTTTGTTGACATGCTTCTGTTTTCAGGAATGGACTACAAAAGTAAGCACCAAATAACTGAAGTAACAGAGGTTTGCAGGGACAAAGGCCCTGCTGCTGCCTTACATACGGGAAAGGCAGTCAAAGGTAGCATATTAGGATAGCCAGAGGGAATTGTTCGCTGTTGTGACTCCTCTTAACGATATTCTCTCCTGGGCTTTAATCCCTTTCTCCAAAAACATGTACATCAGCTGAGTGCTAAAATGAGTGAAAAATCAAAATGAAGAAATACTTCTTGCAGCACTGGAATATCTGACAGAGAAGTAGGCACACCAAAGCCAGGACTACTAGACTTCAAATCATCTTATCAGTTTTGCAGTCTGGACCAGCACCACCCCTTGCAATGACACTGCAATAGCAGAACTGCAGATATACCAGATACCAGTAAGTCAGGGCATGTCCTGGGGGAGCAGCCAGACCTCTCCTTCATGTGCTCCCATGCAGATTTGAACAAAACCAAACTTCCAACATTAAGACCTATGCTGAAAGGATGAAAAGCCCACAGAGTTCTGCTGCCTCTTGGCTAAGATTTCTCATTATGAATTCTTCCCTAACAGAGACATCACCAACTGCTTTTCTGTGTGCTCTGGGGAAGACACCCACCCAACTGCCTGCACATGAGTATGTGTTGGGGACAGAGGCATTTTCCTAGAGCAAGAGGAGGCAGAAGAGATGGTCAGGCATTTTAGCTCAGTTTCCCTGCTTGCTCTGCACTGCAACTGGCCAGGACACAGCCTCTGATTCAGTGCTGACACCAGATGATGATTTTTATTGCCATGCACAGGAATTTGCATCCAAAGACAGTGAAATTGGCATTTGCAATGCTTTCCTGAAGCATTCTCTGCCATTCCTCCTTTTCACAGCGGCTGCAGCAGTTCTGCGTCCCTTTACCTGCCACAACACATTGTATTCTCAAATGTTATGCACCATTACTTAAGGCCTCTACATAAACCTTACAATAATGTAAGGGCTCAGAAACAGTCATTCGTGTGCGGCTGGAAGATGCCCGGAAGCTCGAGCAGGAATGCTACTTAGAGGTTGCATCATGGCCCACTGGTAACTACTGGAGTCAGCAGCAAATCCGGCCCAAGGGCTCTGAACTGCCAAACAGTGCTGAGTAGCCCATGGATTGCTGTAAAATGTCATCTGTGCTGCTTCTACCCACAGGAGAAGATTTGCAAAGCTAGGTGGGTCCAAATGTCACTGCTGAAGGTCTCATGCTTGATTTCAAGGCAGTACAGAATGTATTGAACTAGAAGATGAAAAGACACATAGTGTGCAACACTGGGAGTGATAATAACTTGATGGAGAAGTAGACAAGGCTGGAGTATTTGCAAGCAGGAGTAATTATTACATTCCATGGGACAGACTGTAAGAAAACACTGTCCAGCATTCTTTAGGGTTATTTCCAAACCCGTATCATTATAATTTTCAAAAGGTGCTGTTCCTTCTCCCCATTTCTAAAATACCTTGTGATGCTGCCTTTAACCAATATATCCTCTGTCCCACTCTTAAGTTGAAGAATGTGCCTTAGGAAAATGCACCTTCCCCAAGGAGAAGGTTGTATCTATCTTACACTTTCCATGAAAGCTCCAGAACAGCTTTCTGCAGGTGGAATAAAAAAAGGAATAGTGACTCTGCTCCACAACTGCTGGGCAACATTTTACAAGGAATTTATATCCCGGGCCAGAAAAAGCTGTGAAAATTCCCCAAAGAGATCTCAAAACTTCATTATTGATTTGGCAGCAATGAAAAATCTTAAGGTCTCAGTTCATCCTCTAATAAAAAAAGCACTAGTCCTGCCTGTGCCTCACTATTCATTGTCGGAACAATATCTACTTTAATTAAATCTGTTAAAGTAGAATATGACACCCTTTGGGACATAGATTTAGCATGAGACTGTTTATCAAGTGTAGATAATACTAATTGTTCCCATGGAGATTTATCTGCTATGCTAGTTACAGTATTAAGCTCTGGCCTCAGCATCCCATGTGCTTGAATTAGAGGAGAGGTGAACCTTGTTTATAAAAATATAAAATCCTGAAGGTTAAGGATTTCTTTCAACTGGCACAATCAGTGAGTTAGAGCTGACCCTCTTAGCTCCTGGTCTTGACTCATGTGTGTCTGCCAAGTTGGGGAACATTAATACGAAGAAGACACTATTAGAGAAATATCCTTTTAACACTCCAGTTCGCATGGCTGCTCTTAAGTTAGCAAGTGGCTAATGCCATCTCCTGTGTCAGCTGAGGGTTAACCCACAGCAGGGGTTAACCTGAGTCACCCTGTGATGGCAATCACAGCTATGCAGCTAGGAGAGCAGACAGACAGGGCATCAGCATTACATCCCTGGCTCCTGGCTACCTCCAACTACTCCACCATCCCTGTGTGGTAGCAATGCTCCAAAGGTCACACTGTCCCTTTCCAGCACTGCACTATCAGACAGCAATGTGGGCTTTGGGCCACAAGACAAGGCAAGATGAAGCACACTGGTTCTGCAGCAGAGTGCCAAGTAACAGGGCTCTGTGAAGTTCCTTGCAGCCAGATACCTGTACACTGATCCTAATGTGCCCTACATCTGGGAAAGCTTTGAATACTACAAGGTCTTCACAAAAGCCTTGTCTGCTTCAGCTAAACTGTGTATGTTAACAAGTGCCTGCTATTGATCAAGGTAATTCAGCTTCAGGGTTTAAACAAGGAGAGTTAGTAACAGGGAAAGGGAGGTGCTCACACACTTTGATGTGGATGCAGTTCAAGATTTCTCCTCATTCCCCTGGCCATGGATCCCCCACAGCTCATGCAGGCCTTGCATTTGCACCTTAGGCACAGCATGGCAGGGGACACATACAAGGAGAAAGAGAAGTCACACTGCTTGCACCCTGGCCACCTTTGCAGAGGCAGCAGATTGGTGCTGAGAGTGGGAAGACAATCTTTGATGTGATGACATGTTGGTCTTGTTTCTTAATGGAGAGAAACTACACTGAGATCTACAAAAATTTCCACCACATTCTAGTCTTTTACCCACGTAAGTGACAAGTACTGGGGGTCAGACAAGAGCAGGAAGGCATTGGGTCATCAGTGCTGTCTGCAGCCTGCTGGATGACACCACATCCAGAACTGTACTGGTGAAAAGAGAGCAGCAGCCATTCCTGCGGAGCTCCTTCTGTACTGACGTATCTTGAAGTTTGATGATGCTTCTCCCCTTCATTCCCTGAGATTATGCATCTCCCCTCATGCTCCAAAGTAACTCATGAAGGCGATACGGATGTTTGAGACAGGACACTTTGCAAAAGGTGTTATTCTTAGTTTCATTCACTGGCTAGTTTTCAGACCACTTTGTCCCGCTAACTCTTGTGATTAAATCCAATTTATAACTTTTCACACTTCAGCTCCATGTCAGGCATCAGGATGAGCTTGTGTGACAACCATCACAGAGTTACAATGGTCAGCCCGACCAACAGGACCCAACTGATGCTGCTATCTACTGTCCTGCTCACTGCCACAGGTGAACCTTCCTGTCCTCCAAATCCCACTCTTACCTTAAAAGGCACTGCAGATTTATAGGAGTCAGGCACTTCCCAGCTCAGCAACACAGATGTTTTCATGACGGCATTGACACGGAAGTTCTTAGCAAACACTGAAATGAAAAACAAGACATTTGAGCACTGAAAAGCCAAGTCAGGAGGGAGCCAGGCAGCAGCTCGACTCCAAGTCTCTTTGTCTAACTCAGCAGCAGAGGTCAAAGAGTTCAGCTACAGCAGAGAAGTAAGAAATGAGGAGAAGAGAGCAGCAGTCTTTTACCAAGTCTACAGTCTCCAGTCGAATTCTGCTTTTTGACTGTACTTTTTAGCATCACAGAAAGGAAGTTGTAGGCTGAACTGCAGCCTTTCTCTATCCCCACTCCACTCACACTCTCTTGGCCCTTTGTCATGATCAAACAGCAGAGCTGTTCAGGTACTGTGTCTGCAGATGATCCTTCTCAGCCACCTGCTCCAGTTCAAGCAAGAACCTTTCATGTACACATAAAACATCCCAGTGTGCCTGTGGACGCAATTAATGTACCACCAATGCCCCTCTCCCCCCAGATTGCAACTTTAGAAAATCTTCACTGAGCCTCCCCTCATTGAAGTAGTTTTAGAGTAGGGAGCCACACAGTACCTGATCTCAACAGTCAGAGCAGAGGGGAGTGAAGCCTCATGAATCAAAGCAAAGGTCCCTATCCTGGAGGCAGAGCTTGCTGTTAGCGCTTGTTGGAAGGGCACTCACCTTGCTCTACAGGCATGGTCCGGGACTGGATGCTGGGGCTGAGTGGCCCAGCCCCCTTATTGGTGCGAGCCCTCACTTTGATGTCGTAAGTGGTATCAGGTTTCAAATTTGTCAAAGTGATACTCGTGTCCTTGGTGATGTTAACCAGGTCCAGCTGGCTATTTATGTCCCTGTATACCACCGTGTAGTTGACGATCTTGCCGTTCCTTTCTGCCAAGACTGGGGGGTCCCAAGCAACTTCTGTGGTTGAAGTGGTGAGACCCACCACACGCAGGTTCTGTGGGAAGCCGCTTGGCACATCTTCAGCAGTCGTGATCTCCTTCTCAAACTCCTCTCCTGGCCCAGCTCTGTTCTTGGCAGACAATTTGAAGAGGTACGTGGCCCCCTTGTGCAGGTTGGTCACAGTGTAGTGATGGTCTCTCTTCCCGAAGTCTATCGTGTTCATTTTTTCCTCATCCAGACGTCTGTACTGCAGCCGGTAACCCAGCAGCTCCCCTACCATCTCCTTGGGTGGGTGCCACTGGATGAGGGCTGTGTTCATGGCTGTCGTGCTAATCATCATGGTGGGCTTCCCCGGGACTGCAACATAAACACACAATGACCATCTATAGCCTGGGAGGAGGGGAAGGAAGGACCGCTTCCGTGCTGCTCAGTCCGTGAGGATTGAGGAAAGTGGGAAAGTTCAGACAACAGGGTGAAGAGGATGACAGACAATTCACAGGGATAGAGGCAGACTGACCCTAATCCGGTGGCGAGGGAAGCTGGAGCCAGCCAGCTCTTGGTTGCAATTTTCCCATGTGCTGCCTTTTAAACCGGAAATAAATTCAGCCATATCCAGCCCCAAAATTCATCCCCTTTTACAGGAAAGGTTTAAGGGACCTCAAAGGATCATATTTATCTCACAGAAGATCTGAATCCCGTCCTCCCAATCAGTGGTCTTCAGACACTCCAGTCAGTGCACAGCACCAGGCCACGCTGGCCCTGGTGCACTGTACCACAACAGATACCCCGATGCCCGATTCCAGCGCCCTGGTCTGTCTGGAGGCAGACAAATTTCATCCTGAAACCTTGCAGTTTTACCATCTGCAGAAGCAGCGAGCAGAGCCGGGTGGGCTGTTTGCCACCAGAATACATTTTGGTTTAGTTGAGGAGCAGATTCGTGATGTCAGTGTCGATGTAAGACGTGAACACAAGCATTCCACAGGATTTTTGCTTATGCTGCACAAGTCAAGGGGTGTTGCCGTCACTGGTTAGGAACTGATGGCTTTAAATTGATGGTTTAATACCTTGATCTCCTTCAGTTAAAAAAAGGATGCGTCTTCACATCAACTCAGATTCGTAAATAAATCAACTGATAGGGAAGATACTCATAATCAAAGGCATGGGGCCATTGATATGAACAAAAAAAGGGATTGCAGTCAAACCTAGTTAAATATCCTTGCACAGTTTTGAAACGTATAAGCCCACAGTTGAGTGAGCGCAAGAGAAAAACTGTATTTGCCAGAATTATGCCCCGATTTTGCCATCAGAGGGCGACACCAACGCTCCCCTTTGAGGTCAGGCCTGCAGCCGAGCCTGCACAAAGGCAGCTCTGAGGGCGGTTTTGTAGGTATTTAAGACATACAATTACATTCCCATTGCCAGTGCCATCCTCCTTGCACTCATAATACATTGTCTAACAACAGCTAGTATTAAGGGACACAGTATTTTCACAGCTGATTCCAAATATTAACCTTAAAATGTGCATCATAATATGGGAATATTGTGGTTTACAGTACAACACTGGGATGTTTAGGAAGCCTTTCCTGTTTATAGGACAGCTGTAGCAATTTGATGAACAGAGCATACATCATGGTAAGGCACTAGGGAGACAGCATTTGAAATTGTGACAGTGGAAACTACCTCTGGAGCTCCCCATATGCAGCGTGGAGGAGATAGGAAGCTGTTCCTTGTTTAAAAGCACAGGAACAAACGCTCTCAGTTTGCACAAGCTGCATTCCCATAATAACAAATAGTAAATACTGTTCCTGTGGCTGGTGTGAGGAAGCAGCAGGATTATCAGCTGTAGGACAGGTCTAGTGAGTGGAAAAGGTGAGTGGACAAGACAGGGTCAACTAGTTGGTGCCACTGCCAAAGGCAAACTTGACCACACCTGGAGGGAAGCACCTGATGACTCCTGAATGCCCCTGCTCCAGGCCGAGGCTCCTGTGTTGCTCTAGGCACAGGTATGATCTACTGAGACTGTAGAACCAAACCGACTGGGATCACCAGGACCTAGAAGTTGTGTCCGCAGCACTTCTATGGCAGATTTGTTGCATTCCAGGTTTTACCATGGCTCTAGGACCAGCCAGGCTCAGCTATGTAAGCCTGAGGAAACAGCAGGATCAACGGCAGGGAGGAGCTGAGAAGCACCTCTTAGGAGCCCTCTGTGCCAGGGGCCACACCAGGCAGCACTGCAGTCACCACAGGAAGCAAGAAATGGCACTTGCCTACAGGAACAAGGTGAGGACAGGCCAGGATTCCAAACCTGAGGGGGGGCCTGGACTTTCAGGTTTCCTCTTTCCAGGTCCTTGGACTATGCAGATGAGCTCAGACCCATGAATTTCACTGCTCTCTCACCAGCCCTGGCAGCATCTCTCCATCTGTTTGCTGCACTCTGCTCAGGTGATCCAGTGGCAAAGCCTGTAAGTATGGGCTGGAGATCACAAGAGTTTGTACCTCTGCAGTGTCTCCAACCCTCTTGCTTCCTCCTGGCCTTGGCCATACTCCCCACACACCTCTTGGGAGGTTTTACCACCACCCCTACCAAGCTGTGACACCTGCTCCCCACACTCACCTGCCCCTGTGGTGGTGATGACTTTGGGCTTGCTGCGGGCACCATCTCCTTTGGTGGTGTAGGCAGCAACTGTGACGGAGTAGGTGGTTTCTGGCAGCAGGCCTCCAATGACTGTCTCCTGGGAGTGCATTGACGAGGCAGAGAAGAGGCAAACGAGAAGAGCAAATACTTGTTACTGGAGTGAGTAAAAGGAAGGCACCAGGGTCAGTGTCTCCAACAGCAACACACTGACAACACTGACTGGCTCACACTCATGCATCGTGCTCAAACACACGTCGCACAGAGCCAGCAAACAACAACTGCTGCCACTCTAACACTCATCTGTCTAATTTCAACCCCTGCCTTTAACACTTGGCCTTTCCAGGGACCCACCAGCAACCCATGTCAGTAGCTGTGCTCTCCCATGGCTTCTGCCAAGATCTGATCCAGATATGGTCCTGTGTGAAAGCTAAGTAAGAGGACTACGGAGCTGTGAACCAGAGAAAAAGCCAGTTCACCTGTCTATGAGAATCTCTTGGGGGCTAATTCCAGGGTTTTTAAAGCTCTCTGGCAGCAGAGCTGTGGGGAGCACAGGGAGGCAGTGCAGGGGTGGGGGGCCCCAGGCAGGGAGCACCTGCAGCTCTAAGCATCATGTTCACCCTTCTTGCCAGGCACTGGGTTGCAGGAATGGGATGGGTCAGTGCAAGGCACTAGCAAGACCTGGAGGGAAAACCTGCATTGTGGGAGGTCTGGGAGGGGGCGGACTCACAGGGTGCATCCTTGCATGCCCTGGCTTCCTCTGGGCAGAAGGAGGGAATGGTTTCACACTTCAATCTGAGATCAAAGACGGGAGCACCACTCCTCCCTCCTGGCCTCCAGCAGCAATGTGACTGGTGCCAAGCCTGGCTGGCCAGGTCTGTGAACGAGTGAGCACAGTGAGTTTAGCAGCTCCCAGCTGCTCAGGGCAGGTACCCCTGAGCAGCGTTCATCTGTGGGTGTGTCTGGGCCATTAGCATTAGTAACCCACTGGGTCAGGAAGCAAGAGATGACCAGGCTGGAGAAGGGGCTGGGGAAGCTTTTGGAAAGGAGGCAGAGGCTCCGCATTGGTTATTTAACCATTCGGACAAGATGGAGAGGGTGAAGTCTGAGCTGCTGAGAACAGGTGGCATGGGCACTGTCAGAATCTGCTCCAGGGGTCTGATCTCTGCCTGGGGAAATCTTGCCAGCTTGAGGGGTAGGAGGGGTGCCTGTGGTTGCTCTCAGAGTGCAGCCAGTCTCCCATCACTCACTCACACAAACACCCACGCTATTAAACCTGCTGATTTCCAGTCAGTGCTGCTGGTTCAGATTACCTGCCCAGGCTTACTCATCAAAATCACCACATTACCACTGCAGAACCAGCCAGCCCAGAGAAGTATCAACAAGCACCAACAAGAACCCCGCCAAAATCACCGTGTGAACCAGAGTCCGATCCCAACTCCGCCCCTGCAGCAGGTCATGTGTGCGGGTGAGTGGACGCACAGTCTGATCGGTGCCAATGGACCCGCAGGGAAGCACTCTCACAAAACCTGCAGACTCTGAACATCCCAGGAGAGATCACACCTCCCAAACCCATGCAAAAAGAAATTCTCACGCAAAAGCATGCCACCGGGAGCAAAGCAAGCAAGCTGGGAGGAAGGGAGAGAGATGAGGGATGGATGAAAGAAGGTCTGATTGCATAATGTAAACACAGTGCTGTCATGACAAAGCCACTCTGAGCAAGAATCCTCCATATAAAGCAGGAGGAGAAATGTGTCGTGCTGGGGAAGCTCACAGTAGGGCAGGTAATTGAATTGCTGACTCTAAAAAGGTCATTTTCTAGTTTGTTCCTCCAAATTTATATCTCAGAATTATGTGGGAAAAATTGAATTTAACTGTTTAAATGTGATTGTTTTCTTATTACTATCTGTGTTTCAACCAAAGGTCATGGTTGAGGGTGTAGGTTATTTCTCATGACTACGATCAATATGGTTTAAAGATTATGTATCTAATTTTACCATGTAACCTGGTGGGCCAACTACTGCAGGATGAGCCTCCTGAGTCGATCATTTGAACCCGCCTAAAACTGCACCGCAACAAGTTGGAAATACAGATTATAGGAAATGTCAATTGCTTTTCTGCATTTAGGAGCAATCTAAATGCCAATTTTCTCTGGATTTGCTGCTTGTGGAAGGTTTCACAATGTAACTCTCCAGCCTCATTAAGGGAGTGAAAGGAATGTTTTGACAGTACTGTGTCTACAAAATTCACAAATCGATTTACCAAACCCCTCTCTTCCAACCTGGAATACACACAAGTGGTACTTACATGGTCGACGGAGTCCTCAGCTCTCCACTGACGGGGGAGAAAGGAAGGAGGAGAGAAAAATGGAGACACAGAATTTTAAGGGGCAACATGTAGGAAAGGGATGACAACGATGACAACAGCAGGGGTTAGCAGAACTGGGTTGGGGGAATTACAACACTTATACACAGAGGGTCACTTGGCACAGGCTGGGCCAAGGGAAGAAATGGCATAGAGCAATTTTTGACATGCTGCTAGCCTGCGCAGTTAAGTCTGAGATCATTCACACAAACAGACAAAGAGCTGCCTTCTCACTTGGGCAGAGAGGTCACCCCTTACTTTTCGTACTTTGCAGTCCTTTCCCTTTTCCTTTCTGGCTATGTTTGCATTTTTCTACCTCTTCCATGAGCAGAAGTAAGAAGGGGTAGGTTGTACCAACTAGGCTCTGAGGGTGACTGCTGCCCCACAAGTCACACACAACAGTTTTGTTGCCTAATCTCCAGTTTCTGTTCTAGTGATCCTCCAGCCATCATCTCTTGCTGAGAACCAAAGACTTCAACATACAAAACTCAGAGGGCACTCTGCAGGGAAGCACCAATGCAACAGTTCCAGAGCTTCTCTTTCCTGTATCATTGCAAGAAAATGCTCTGGGGACCTCAGAAAACTGAAAAGTGCCATCTGTTATCAACAGTGAAAGAGAAGCTGAGATCTCATCCAGAGCTCCACACTAAGCTGCTCCTCTCCAAGAGTGGTCTGTGGCTTGGAAAGGGATTCAAGCTCGTGCATTATGAGGAAACAGTTTTCACTCCCAATTACACAACACCAAACGGCAAACACTAATTTGGCAAGTCCAGCCCTGCAGGGAAGCTTCTACACAAACCATTTCCCACCAAAAGCTCACATGGATTCCTGGCCATGGCAGCTCAATAAGGGCTCTGAACTTTTCTGGCTGGATTTGGGGTGCTAAGGCATCAAAGCTGCATTGGGGTGGTGAGACTTAGTAGAGCTTGGCTGCTGCCATGCATGCCCACAGCAGTGCTCTTTGTGGTTGGTGCACCAAAGGAAGGCTTGCAGAGATCACAGTGAACTCTCTCAGCCAAGGTGATGTGTTACAGCTCACGTTACTAAATCTGCCTGGAGGAAGCACCGGTCCGTGGGTTCAAGCACAGAGATGAAAGTCAAGATAGGTATTACTGCCCCTGACTCACAGTGTGAGCCCTGGCAAACCTTGCTTCTGAGCCTGACCTGCCAGCTGTAAAACTGCTCAGATATCAACTTCCTCAGGAGCCTGGGAAGCTCAGCTAACACTGCTGGAGTGTTTGGGAACCTGCAAGTGCAACAGAAGTACTAAACAGCATCAAAGCTACAAGTTGCCTTTTGAACTCAGGCTATTTGAGGTGGCTTTTGCAGGCTGCAGACTATTACAGTGGCATAGTACGCACCTCAGCAGTAGAATACATGGCATACTTTCAAAATATTTACTATTTTATTCTCTAAATTCAAAGAGACGAAGCTATTGGAGAAACGTTCCTCTAAGATTTTATTATAGTTCACTTATTAGATGCCATGAGACTGTTGTACAATTATCCCCTAAACCACTTTAACAGTAAATTTCAACAGAGGTCAAGTTGCTCCTAAATACTTCTTATAAAGCCAAGACCCTCACAAAGTATTATGGTCACTAAAGGCTCTCTTTCCTCACACCTCTCAGTGCTATTTCCACTGTTGCACACTTAGCTCAACTCAAGTTAGTGCTGTTGATGCCCCACCCATGCCAGCCAGCCCACGCCATGGTCAACAGCCACACACTCCACCCTGCTGATCTAAAATCTGGCAGACGTCCTGCCATAGGAGGGATACGAGGCCTGGTAGCTCTTCCTCCAGGAAGTACACTTCTCCTACAAAAGCATGTCCCTGGTGGGTGGGAGCCATGTGGATAGGAACACCCCAGCCCACCTCCATGTAGCTACAGGAGCAGGTGGCACCCCACTGCAAGGAACAGCGAAGCAGAGCTGGGATCAGGGGGCCTCTCACACCATAGCAGGGAGTTTATCACGCACTAGGATTTTAAACAAAGTGTTTAATGCTCAAACTCTGTTTGCTCTAATGTTTCAGTGGACTTTAATCTTGCATTAGATCAGAGTGTGAAGAAATGCCTTGAGATCTCTGCTGGAGGAACAACTGTGGAAAGCCAGGCCTGCATAAATACCTTGGTAGAAATTCAGTTTCATTACGAAAATTTAATCTACAGATCTAAACATTTCCTTCCTTAAACTAGCTCAATTGCTTCTTAACTGTTTAAGGTTGGTCAGTAAGACAAATTGATCTGAAAAGCCCAGGAGCAGTCATAAAAAGAACTGAGAGAGGGCTGTGTTCATGAGGCAGGATGGCTCTGGGAAGTGCTAAAGCTAATAGTGTGTATTTATGGCAGCTGCAATGCTTTAATGTTTCATTTTACACTTCAACACTGCACAGTCATGTCTCACCAGGGAATGGCTGTTTTCCCTGACCAAGGCTCTTGCAAAAGACAGATTCAAGCCCTCAACAGTCCCAGTTATGGGAAGCCGATACTGGTTTTCCTGCAGATCCTTCTCTCTTGCTTCAGTGACTGCGGTGCAACAGTGGAACTCCAGATATAAACTCAAGTACTCAGTCTGTGAGATACAGAGGGGTCTGAGGGTATCAGAACTTCACCTTGGCCCCTCATTGAAGTGCCTCTTGGGTGATGCCTTGCAGTTTTGTTCCAGTTAGGAAGCAGAGAACATCCCACCTCCATGCCAGACTCTCACCTAGACAAGTACACATGTATGAGATGTTCCAAGTACATTCAGATAAAGATACTTGATTATCACCCAACGAAAGACGGAGGCTGTAAATTCCTCTGTGTTGTGCCTGGGGTAGGCACTGCCCAGGGAGAATAGAAGTCTCTGCTTTCTCCTTTGATGTCAATCCAATAGCTTGAAGTGATTGCCATTTCTTCTTCCTGCTCTTCTGGAGCAAGTTGGTGGGAAGTGCACCCAGTCTGCATGCTGGATAGAGAATTGCTGCCTGCAGAGACCACACCATCCTCCTGTAGCCTGCAGCCCTGCTCGTGGGCAGCACATACCTTTCCTGTGCCATGACCCTGTTTGCAGAGCAAAAGGAGAAGGTGGCAGGAGCCCCTTCTCCACAAAGCCTGACCTCTGTGTAGCCAGCTGTCCCCAGACAGCCCTGTAAAGTTCTCTGGGCAGGCCAGATGTGCAGAGGGCTGCAGGCAGCCAGGCTAACGTGCACACTGTGTCCCGAGAGCGATGCAGGCAGCACGCTCCCTGGCAAATATGCTGCACAAGTCAAAGGCTGGAGCAGTTGCTGAGGCTACACTACAGCATGGAGAAAAAGTCCCCCCTCAAGATGTTCCAGTCTACGGTGAGGACAAGGCTAGGAGCAGGACAGTTGACCAACAGCTAGATTCATGCAAGGTCTAGCTGCTAATCTTGTAAAGACCAAACCTGTCATACTCGCATGGGAACCCGAATGGGAAGCCCCATGTCCTCCACAGCCCTGCTGCCTCCTTTGTGCCCTGTGCTCCAGACTCAGCACTGCCACCTGGTGCTGCTCAGCACTGAGCTCTGTGGGCACATGGGATGGGTTCCTGGGAAGGGATGGAGGGGTTCAAGCCCACTGCCCCTCCTAACACACAGCAGCTGCCCAGGGATTGAAGACCAAGAGGTGGGCCATGAAGCCTAATGCTTGTGGCCCATGGCCCTGCTGTCCCTCGCTCCCTTGCGCTGGTGAGGACATGTAGTAGTGGTGGGGTACAGCTGAGCTCCTTTCAAAAGTCCTCTCTCGGGCCTTGGATGTGCTGTATGCAAGACCCAGTGCACAGAGATGAATCTTCTACCATCACCCACCACAGGACCCAGCTGAGCCGTGATGGGCATGGCCCGGGCAGGAGGTGCTGCAGGTACCTGATCCAGCTCTGCAGCTGCACACACCCTGGCAGCTTCTCCACAGGGCAGGGTCACATTTGCTTGTCCATCAGGCTGTCAGTAGGAGGTGAGAGCTCAGACTGGAAGGCACACAGAATCCTGACAGAGGTAATCAGTCACAGACGCAGCCACAGAGGGGAGGGAGAGGCCTCAGCTCCATCACAGGACTTTCTTAACAACTGATTACTCTGCCCAGGCAGGAGACTGTAAAATAAAATGTGATCTCTCCAGCACCAGGGCCCCCACGTCTCTGCTGATGTTTTAGTCTTTTCCGCTCAAACGGTTTTGAAAGCTCAGAATCCACATTATCTGCATAGCTAACATCTCCATTCCCTTGCCTTTTTCCTTTCATCTTCGTTTACTCTCTCTCCATTTCTCATCTTCAATAAGGAAAAATCATGAGTCAGCTTTAGTATCAGTGTCTTCACACTGTCTGCAGGAAGCAGATTATGTGGTACATACCTACTCAAATCAGCAGACAGCCTGGCTAGGCAGGAGGAGGGGCTCTGCCTACCTGTCCAGAGATTGTCTTCTCTGACCCCAAGATTTTCAATCAGTATCATTCTCTCCCTGTGAACTGGTATAAATGTTTGAGTGTTTATGAGTACTGAACTGTGGCCATCTTCATCCTACGACCTTCAGGGGCAGGTTTTCCAGTATGTCTTTTTGTTTTCTGTCATAGAAAAGAACTCTTCCAGGACTACTCGTCAAAGTTTCATCTGGCTGTTTGCAAAGACACGCACTGCTGTACTGAAAGATGGCAGCTCTTACAGGGCTCTTCAGCATCTGGAGCAGATGTATTTCATCACAAGTGCAGGTCATGCCTGGCTTCTCACTTTTTCGGGAAATAGAGATCTCTTCTGCCAAGTCAGTGAAACCTCTTCCCTGTGGGGTCATCATTAGTTAATCCCAAGAGTGATGTGACTCTTTCTGAGTAGTCACTTCTCTGCAACTACCATTTTCACTTCCACCCAAAAAATTACAGTGGATGAGTTCAGCACCATACACAGCAGGAAAAAATATCACAGAAATTAAGAACTTTCCCACATAAATTCACCAAATATGGAAGACTGGTAAGTGGTCTGACAGGCCAAGAAACTTCCAGGAACTTGCCTCCTTGATGCACACATTCAAACTAATGCAAAATCCAGCACTCCTTCAAAAGTTTCTGGCTCTGGCATCCTCATTCTGCACATTAGCATGGGATTTCTCTCTCTGAAATGTATGAGTAAGGAGTGAAAGCAGAACTGGCTGGGCAAGCATAAAATATTTGAAAACACCAAGAAGAAAAACACTGCCAACTTCGCCCACCTACACTTGGGACCAGCCCATTAACTCCAAACTCCAGCTGAACAACACAGCATCAATTGTTCAAACAACACAGAAGATTATATTCTCCTGGCTTAAGTAAAGGGCAGTAAGCAGCTTGTCTAACTATTAAAACCAAACCACATCTGAAACATAAACAGACATACCCCAGACAACACTGCAAGGACCCTCAAAGTATTTTCTCTCTAAAGTTTTCCCCTTCCACATTATTACTGAGTTTTATTCTTTGGAATATGAATGGGGAGTAAAGCTGCCTCTGTGCACTGCACTCCCCACTGACAAACGCATAAATGATTCACAGCTGCATTCAGGAGACAGATCAATTAATCGTTGCAGCTCTCCAGTATTTATATTGGGCATCATTCAAGCAAGCCAGCTCTGAATCGATTCCTTGCTGCTTCCAACACCAGCAGATCCTGTTCTTCATTTATACGATTATCTTTGTTGAGAACAGCATGGGTCATCCAGGATGAAGGACCCCTGCTCCAAAGAAGAGCTGTATTTCATTGCACTCAGGGCACCAAAATTTTCCCTGGACCTTGGATAACAGGCAACTATGCATTCCTGGTAGTCCAGGAATGCATAGTTGCACAGCAGAATGCAGAGTGCACAGCCACGCCTGGAGCAGTGCGTGGGAAGAGGGCTGCAGCTCACAGCCAGTGAGGTATCCAGGAGATCACCAAAGTATGAACAGATTATTGTACAGGGATTGCAGAGGACAAAGTCATTTACAGGGGATGTGGGCCTCCACCTCATTTTTTTTCTTCCTCCCCAGCCTTTCCCAGACTAAGCTGGCTTCACCTACAGTTTTGTTTTAAGAGGCAATGCAACACCAAGTCCCTGCCCTGCAAAAGCAGGAGGGAAAGGAGGCTTTGCTGAGCCAGGAGTGCTGTCCTGCCTGGCAGGCTGCGCCCATGCAGGGGTGCAGAGTCACCCCTGTGCCCCACAAGCAGGCAGCATGCAGGTGGACTCTTTGCCCTGAACATCATGACCACCACATGAGAAACAGACCCAAGGCTTATTTAAAACTTTCTGACCATTTATAAATGGATTGGCAAAGTGCAGTTTGCTCCAGCTGGAGTCTGCACAGGACATGGCAGGAAAAGAGGTACATCTCAGAGAAGGGGTAAGAGAGGAACATCATCCAATACATTATCTTTTCTACAGCAATCCTTGCCTGATTAAACTTTTTACCCCTGTGTAAGCCACAGTTTAGGGATAAACTGTTTGCCTTGCTCAGGCAGGCTGAGGCCCATACTTTGGAGCTGCAAGAGGAGGCCAAGAAATACTTGGATCCAGCCAGCCAGGCTGCCCCTCTGCACAGAGGGAATGTGCCATGCCCACCAGCTGGTGGTCCCTACTCTGTACCTGAGCTTCTGACAGCATGACGTCCTTGATCACTGGCTGCCCTCGGGGCTCGTTGTTTTCCAGCTTCACGTAGGTAACCTGATACCCGCGGATCTGCCCATGCTGCTTGTTGGAGATGGGCAGCTTCCAGCTCACCCGGATGGCAGTCGAATTCACAGACTCCACCTCCACCTTTCGTGGTGGGGCACTGGGCACTGCAACACACAAGGGACAACAGTCAGCAGGTACCACACAATCACTGTCACTACCTCACTCCTTTGTTACCTTCCCCCCACCCCACTGTCAGGCTGGCCCCGCTGGCACGTGTTTCCTGTACCTGCCCAGGACATCATACTGCAGTCTTTCAGCATGACCACATCCCTGAGCCCTTCCCTTCTGCTACTCTCAGTAGGAAAGAGCATAATTGTAATATGCAGGAGCATCACTAATAAAAGTCATTGTGCTGAATCAGACCCAAGCTCCATCTATCCCTCTTATCTCCAGCAGTAGGGGAGCAAGGAAGAATACAAGAACATAGCAGAATATAAAGAATATGGAGACCCCCTGCAGCTCAGGGTGCCCTGGGGCACAGGCAGGGGTTTTAAAGCCTTCTTTGCATCTTGCCTGACTCTCAGACCCATCTGAACACAGTCCAACAGCCCCAGGTAGCCTGACTGGGTGCTGAGCCTGTTTTGCAGGGATCCCTGGTACCGGCCACCAGCCAGAGTGCACACGTGCTCTTCCCCTGTGACAGTGAGAGGTTAATGAGGGGGAAAAGCACCATCCTAAAACAATAACCCAGAGCTCAGAGACAGCAGTCACTGAACTCAGCCAGATAAAGGGGCCTGTGGGGATTGTGACAGCTCTGGGGACTGTATTTCATGCACGGCTAGCTGAATGCTTTTTGATAATAAAATGAAAAATTACACTGCCCAGAAAATATCAATTTTCTTGCAAGGTGAGGCCCGTTTAAAAATGTATTTATACCCTATTTACCATTTGGAAAAATTACCTCCTTATTACATTTTGCTCTTGCATTGACTGTGACAAAAATGTCAATTCTAAAAAATTAGCTTCTCAGTTACTCCTGGAAAGCTCCTTCTGGCTGAAGCAGCTGGAAGCAGAGGTGCACAGTCTCTGTGGAGGATACTGATGCTATGCAAGAGCCAGGTACCAAGTGAAGGACTCAGGCATCATCCTATCACCTCATCTGCAGGTCCCTTTTCATGTTCCACTGGCCTGGGAAAATCCAAAGGTTTGGAACCTCATATGCCCCAATTCCCAACACAGCAAGAAATCAGTATTAGATAATTAGGGATGGATAGCTGACAAGCAGATGTAATAAGTATTCCTATTTCAACCAACTAAATGGGACGAAATAGCTACCCAGCAGGTAAGCACAGTTTTTAAGCTGCAGGGCAATTCATTATTTTTCCCCAGATGACCTTTGTAATTGTAGATAATTTAATAAAACAGAGAAAGGAGGAATGGAGTATTTTAGCACCATGAGGCCAACTCAAGGTATGGGAATGGAGGGGGTTGTGCTTAAACAGTTACCCCCTTCTTCCTGGAGCAGCCTACGCTGTAATCCACAATTCACTTAGTGCAGTGACCTTGCACAAGCCACAGGGCTCTCCTGCCCTGGCAAGACACCTGCCCACACACACAGCTGGGAGTCCAAGCGGAAAACAAGATCCTCCCTGAGAACCAGACAGAAGCTGTGTGTCAAGCTCTGCTGGCACGAGAAGGCAGGAGGCCTCGGCAGGACATGATATGGGGAAGTTGCAGGGACACAAAAAGATGCGAATATGAGCAGACCACAGCGTTTCAAGGAATTCTGTCCTACCCCAATACGGGGAGTATGTGCTGCATCTGAGATCCAAATAGGGAAAATTCAATTTGTTTTCAGACCACAGTTTAGCATTTCTCATTCCTTCATCATGAGTATCTACTGAGCATCAGCATGTCAGAGGAATATAAAATCACTCCTGACAGCTAAGCTGAAATGTCCAACCACGGTGCCCAAAAACTAACTGAGAAAGCTTGTTGCGACATTTCTGGGGTAACAGCTTCCCCTGGGCTACAACTCTGCTGAATGAGAACTGAAGCAAACAATACAGGCAGCAGGACACACACAGATGTGTTTGCCAGCCCAGGAATGCAGTCAGCAAGCATTCCCAGACGCCACTTCCAGAGCTATGGAGACATGGGGGACAGTGGCAGCCCATTTAGGGAAACTGTAACATGTCTGGTTTCAATTTCCTACACTGATTGGGCAATGCAGAGATCAAGCTTTCTTTGCCTGGACGCTCCATCTCTTTCTTCTCCCATTAAATCTGCAGCTTTCTTGGGTCAGCATGATGCCACGGGAGCTCCTACTGTCACCCTGAGCTCTGGCACTTTCAAAGGAAATAGCTTAAATCATGATGACATAACTGACAGCCCTGCTAATACAAAGCAATTTCTCTTTAAAGCTGTCGTATCCAGTAAAGTGCTCTGTATGTGTGGTATTCTGACTCTTGAGTGGAAGAGCAGCTTTATATAAGCTGTGGCTTGCCTGGAAGCTGGAGCAGGAAGCAGCTTTCCTGCAGTATCTACAACTCTGAAATGGATTTCTTTTCCCCTCTCTAGTTTGCTGGATTTCAGGTCAACAAGCAAACTTTAAGTCCTGATCTCACAAGAGAAGCCTTTGCCTGGGAGAGCTCATTCTACCTTCAGTAAAAAGGAATCCACCACCACCACCCAGTCAAAAAACACAATGGAAAGCAGTGCAAGGCACAGGAAGCACTGCTGACACAAACAAGACCCTATGGGATCATGCTGGGACACCTGATACAGTCCGGAGCTAGAGCAAGGGCCAGCAGAGCAATTCCCTGACCCCGCTCCAGGGCAACTGTTGAGACCCACTCCCTGTATCCCTGCTCCTTTCCCCCCACTTTCCAGCAACTCAGCTAGGAGAGTCCTGGTTAACCCATGGCAGTCGCTGAAGGAGCCGTTCAGTAGCACCTACCATCCTCGTCAGTGCGCACGTGCACAGGGATGCTCTCCGGTCCTGGCCCCACATCGGTGTGAGCCCTTACCCACACCTTGTACTCGGTCCATTTCTCCAGGTCCTTGATCTCCCAGCTGGAATGCTCCCGTCCAATGCCATCCACCACATGCTTGGTGTTGTCATCTCCTTCCACTGCCTGGTAGGCAATGGAGTACTGGGTGATGACCCCATTGCGGCTCTGGGCGGGCGGTGGCACCCAACTTACCCGGATGGTGGTGGAGCTGGTGCTTACACACTCGACTTCTTGGGGTGGGGCGGAGGGGGCTGGGGATAAATAAATGAAGTGGGGAGATGAAGGGAAATGAATGGAAGGACAAACCAAAATGCACAGGGAACTTTTACCCAGCCAACGGAGTACTGAACATCCACATGGAAAACTGCCTGCCATCCTCACAGATCATCAAAAATGGTGCTAGGAGGGCAATTTGTATTTTAAGGCCAGACGAACAGCATGGAGATGAAGTGCTGTTCTGCATCAGAGAACACCTCTTCCTAAAGCAGTTCTGGACGCTCAATCTTACCAAACACAACAAATGGCAGTAAGGGAAGGGGGGCATGTGGAGGGTGAGAGAGAGAGACTGGTAGGGAGAAGACACTTTCAGTGAAGATCTGAAGCAGATGGAAACCAGAAGAGGTAGAAAGCTGCAGAAGGCAAGAGTGGCAGAAGGGAAGCTCACACACCAGATTGTATGAAGGCTTGTGAAAACTCACTCCCAGACAAGCAGAGGAAACAAAAGAGGATAAGGAAAGCAGGTGACTGAGGCTGGAGGCAGTTTTTCCTGAAGGGGTTTGAAATATGACCATCAGGTGTAAGCAGCATCCTAACCAGGTGGGAGCCAGGCACTATGTGGGAACAGGACCTAACATGGTTGTGCTGCTTTGCACATATCCCTGGAATCTAGGACTGACTGCTTCATGCCTGCCAAACTGGTTACCTGCCACAGTAGCTTCCTGGCCTATGGATTTGTACAGTGGAAGGTAAGCAGGTCTTGCCCCTCCCAGGCAGAAAAAAGCACCTGCAGTTTGCATTAACTTCCAAGCCCTGGCAATGCTAACTGTCTACAGGGGGAGGAATGGGTTCCAGGTAAAAGTTGCTTCTCATTGGGATCACTAGTAGCCCCTCCCCACAGCACACTGGGGAAGAGCAGTAAAACAAATCTGGGTGGGAAGAGAGGGCTGAGGAAAGGAGATGACCTGGACAAAGCAAAGCATCTCTAGGACATCTGCCTAGTTCATTCTCTTCTCCAGCCTTCCAGAACTGCTGCCTGGTTGCAACAGGGCTCTGGCAGCATGGGAGCCTTCTCACAGCAGCATCAGCCCCCTGTCATTTGGCCTCATTGCCCCAGGATGCTGCAGACATCAGGCTTGCACAGAAGGCAAAAGTGGAAGTCTGGAGAAAGGAAGGAGCCCACATTGGTCCATCCCATGGTGCTCAACCAGAAGGAAACAGCTCTAAGCAGAGGGGCCAGGGCATCATGACTAAAAAAAAAAGGTGCACACTCTTGCTCTAAGACTAGGAAGCTGTTTGGCCAAGCAATAATGGAGTACAAAGTATCTTGCTTTGCCATGACAGGCGAAAGACAGCTTCCATTCTTCACTGCAACCAGAAACCTAGAAATGCCTGAAAAGACTGCTGTCCTTCCCCATGCTTCAGTTCTTGCAGCCACCAGTGCATCAGAGCCAGCCGTCCTGGAGCACACGGACAAGGCTCACCACTTGTGCAAAGGTGAACACAACCTACATGACTCCATGGCAGCAAGGACCTCAGGTAGTTCAAGCACTCAGCAATGGTGCCTTAGCTTTGCTGGGCACAGGTTGGCACCAGCAGAAGACCTGTGAAAGCAGAGGGCAGCAGGACCTCCCAATGCCACTGGTGACCTCTGCTTTCTGGGAACAAGGCCCACTTGCTTGCAGAAACAGTTGCAGACTGCATGTAACTTTTAATGCCCACTTCTGTGCTCAGGGAACAGGGAACATTCCTGATGCTGGGGCTGGGATGCCTGGAGATGAAGGAGAGTAAGTAGTGATGGAACTGTAAGAGACAATGCCTGAGCAGTCAGGCTGCTGCTATGGGAGCTACATTGGAGTAAAGAGAAGTCAAAGCAATGCGTGGAAGTAAACAGTTGCCTATGTGAGGGAGGCAGCACAGGATCAGCCCTGCCATCTGGTATAGTGAAAAGGGAGCAGGGGTAAAAAGTGAATCCTCACACTCTTTTGGTTAATCAGCAGAGAAGTGGCAGGGAAGAGAGTAGGAAGGTACAGCACCAAAGCAACGCCTACAATGGAGGGTGTAATGCAGACAAAGTGCCTGGTGGCAGCCTTCAGACAGGACAGGTGAGACAGACACAAGGAGCTTGGCAAGGATTTCCTTTGTCACTGTCTGTAGACAGGCCCTTCACAGAAGAGACTTGTTTTGACAGAACCTCCACAGCTTCCCTTCAGATGCAGCAGTGAGCTCATTCTCCACAGGCAGCTTTGGATGGCAGTGTGGGCAAGTCAAAAGTCGGCTGTTGACTGGGTAAGAGTCACATATGATGTGCAAGGCAAAAACTCAGATTAACACTTAAAGAAAGCAAAATAAAACTTGATAACATGAGCAGGATCAACTTAAAATGCGCAAGGAATTGAAGTGTCCCTCCTGGGGCCAGCAAAGAGCAGACTGGGTGGCCAGCATGCACCCACACATGCAGATGTACCCACACACGCACACTGTGCAAACCTCTACTGCCTCCAGGCTACTCACGACAGCCTTCCCTGACGGCCCACAGCAGCTCTGTGCACCCATCCAACCCACCTGCTCCTCAGGCTAGGGAAAAGGCAGACTCAGGACCCACCTTAGTATTTCAAGGGAGAACAGCATTTTAATGCCAAGGCCTAATGGGCACAGAGCTGATGCTTCTCTCTTGCATCATTTCGCTTGCCTGAAGCACTGCAGACTCTTGGAAAACTCCCCCGTGCTCTTCAGGCCCTCAAAGCAGCACTGCTTGTACTTTCTGCAGGGTGCCCAGCAACTAAGTGAACAGCCTAGCAGGAAAGAGAGCCTAGAAAGAAGCTGCCTGCTCAGGAGATGAGGTCTCAGCTGTGCTGCTGAGGGGTGCAAAGGGGCATTGCCTCCCTCTGACCTTCACCTACTACTGCTGAGCAAGGGTGCCACATGACAAGCAATACCAACATCCTTCTCCAGGCCATTAGTGACTCACTGATGATCATGGGCCTCCTACCTTCCCCATGACTGGTTTGTCAGGGACAGGAATAGAGACTGAAGAGAGGCTTTTTGGAAAGCAGGAATCTGACTGCTCCTGCAGTTTGTGTCCCACCTGGACATGTCAAGTGCCATAATCCAACAGCCTTTCTCAGAGTAACCAGCTGGAAAAGTGCAGGAAGGAGACCAATTTGAATCTGGGAGCTGTACTGTTTCTATATTAGTAAGTTCTAAGGCCAAAGGGGACCAATCCAACCATCTAATACAAGGTCTTGCTAAGTAAAGACTAAAGGATTTCTGCCTGGAAGTTGTGCACTGTGCAGACAACTTCTGCCAAGCTAAAGCACAGTTTTCTGAAAGACCTACATGATTTTGAGCCCCCCAGTACCCAAAGCTCCACAGTGCGTTGGGACTGTTTAGACAGTGGTTTGTCACCCTCACCGAATAGCTCAGCAGTAACTGCCAATGGCTTCTGTCATAGCACAGAGTGACATCAGAAATCTTGTCAAGTAGGGGCCTGTAAACCGAGACCCAGATAAGTTCTTGGATAAATCTAAGAACTCTTAGGTTCTTCAGTTTGAGGAGGGCTGCACTGGTCAAACTAAGGTACACCTGTGGCTAAAAGCCAAATCTTTTCCAGCCTATGCACACTTCTCTCACTAAACAGATGCTGGAAATAGTCAGCTACTGCACCACTGGCCAGTGAAGTGACAACCTTAAAACCAGACTGGTGTGAGATTCCCTGTGAGCAGACAACAGGTAGAGTAGGTCATGATTAGATGTCTGCCTTGATGAGTCCATGAAGCAAATGTTTCTCTTACTTGGACTGTTGTGAGACTCTGAAGCACTCATTTATGCATGGAGCTGTCTCTGATTAAGTGTGTTCAAGGATAAGAGCATCCACTGATGGAATTAATTTACATGGCAGGAGAGTTACTTCAACCTTTGCCTATCAATACAAAAGCCATCTGAAACAGGTATACAAATCCCCATATTCAGAATTTGTTCTCAATGTTCAAATATTTATAACCGTATGGTCTGAACCTTTCTCCATTTTCATACCTGTCTATTGTGCAGCTCTAAGACACCATTAGCTCACTTAACGATGTGGAGGAATGCCTGGGACTGGTATGTTAATGAAGCTGAGTTTTCCTCAAAGAGAAGGTCATTCTAAAAGTGAGCAGAGCTGCTCTTCCCTGCCAGAGCTCCCTTTCTAATGGCCATCTCACACTCCTGGCTGCTGTGCATGCTGCTGCCCTCCCTGCAGGGAATGCTGGCTGCCTGTGCCAACTGCTCACCCTACACAGCGAGTAAATCCCAGACAGACGGTGCTAACGGAAATGTCTTTTTTCCCCCCTTTTAATACTCTTTGCATAATGGCAAGCCCAAAAATCGTTAGTGAAAACGAGCTTATCGCAGGGCCCTTTGATAGCCCTAATCTGCTTATGCGCAGCACTTTGAGCTGCCAATCACAGCAATGCAAACTCCCGCTCTGTGATCACACAGGGCAGAGCCAGGATGAAAGTGATATTGCCTGGGTCACCTCATTATTGAGCCTCTCTATTAACTCATCTGCAGCTTGTTCAGGTTTCCTCTAGCACTGCAGTCCCAGAAGCAGCAGCCTCACTTGCTCACACAACCCTAGCAAACAGCCACTTTTCCAAAATGACTCTTCCAGCTGCCTGACACACCTGGCTTCACAGGATGCCTCACCTTGCAATCAACTCTATGGACCAGGGATGGACTCCTGTGTAAGAAAGGTGGCTGGAATGGGGAGTGAAGGGATGAAAATCCAATGCTTTGGAGACAGTCACATTTAGAGCCAAATACCCATATGCTGCTTGTCCAGACAGCTTGTCTGCATGGGAGTAAATTCATAGAGATGCACAAACCCACTCAAATCCATCTCTCCAAAGCAACTTTCCAGCCTGTTTTACTCCTCCATCAGTTTTTATGAATCTACCCTTAGGGAAAGACAGTATGATCAAAGGGACACGAAGAAACAACTTACCCCTTGGGTGCACCCACTCTGCCAAAGAGCCCTGATTCAAACCCCAGCTGACTTTCCTCATAACTCCCTTTAGCAAACTCCATGCCAGTATCCTTGCAAACTCATAAGGACAGAGGCACCAGGCTTCTCCGTGCCCAGGCAATGGAAACTGGACTGCTTTTGCTCTGTCTTCAGCAGTGTTGAATGTCACTTACTGGATTGGGCAGTTCTGGCTTCGACCGTGGGGGTGTAAACTCCAACCCCCAGCTCTGAGCGGGCTCCCAGACGGAACTTATATAACGTGTCTGGTTTGAGACCTTCCACTGCATATGAGGAGGTTGGGTCAAATTCCACCTTTTGCTGCCAAAAAAAAAGGAAACACAGATTATTTGGTGTAGTTGGAGGATACAGAAAAGCTGGTGTGCAGCCATTCTGGCCACACAAAAAGTCACAGCCATGCTGCCAAACTTGCCTGCAGTCCTGCAGGACTCCAAGGCATGGAGCTTCCTGGCTGACACACCAGGACTCTGCAGAGAAGCAGACCTCTGCAACAGGCAGGCTACACTGCCTGTTGTCCAGACTCCACTCACTGGCCTGACAGCTTTGTGGGAATGCTGGGTCCAGCTATGCAAGTTCAGACAAGGGGCACAGGACTCACAAGTTTGTCTTCTCCCAACAGACAGTGTATTGCTTGTGAAACAGAGTAAAGGCCTTGTCCTGTAGCAGCCGGGATCTCTAATGCACTGAAATACTGCTGGTAAAGGGCTTGTTTTGCTGACACTTCACCTGAAGGGCACTTATTTCTGGCAGCTCTCATGCCACTATAATAAGGGAAGAAGGAGTGGACCATGGGGCACTGTGATGCTGTCATGGCACAGTTCTTGCTATGCTGTCTTGAAGCCAGCACTACCTTTGATGTATTTTGAACTGGACTTCCTTTAGGGACCGGCAATAAATGTGGAAGGGCTCTCTTCAGGCCACCTTCAATCTGCTTTTTACATGTAACCAGTCCTGGGGCCAGAGGCACATATGGGAAGCCATTTCAGACCTGCCGAGAAGTGCTACTGTTCACAGGCACCAGCAGTAAGCATGCCTCAGGGATGCTGTCATGGCATTTTGAGCCTTTCCAGTCCCAAACCAGTCACTAGCTACTTTGCTGGCATTAACTCGCACTGTTGAGATCACTTACACAGAAACCAGACTATCACGCTCCTATTGCACACCTCTGAGGCAGAAGAAACACAAAGGAACAGTCCTGTTACCACCCTGGCTTAAGCACACATCCTTCCCAAGCTGATGAATTGCCATGTCCAGCCCCAAGAGCTGCCGGGCAGGTTCCTCACCTGAGTGCCATCCTCCCCTTCCCAGTACAGCAGCTCATATTTAGTAATGCGTTCCTGAGAGGCGGGCAGCCACGTCAACAGGATGCGGGTATCAGACTCTGCTTCTGCCTGGAAGTCAGCTGGCTGGGCAGGAACTGGAGAACAAACACATGGTTAGTGCCAGAAGAGGGGAGAGGAGTCACATGACTTTGCAGAGTCAGCGTTTCACCTTGTGAGGATCCTCATTCACTTCTGCCAGAACATCCCTTCTCCCCTCTTCCCTGTACTGTGCTCTTGGAACATCCCAGGCCACAAGCAAGCACCTCTGTTACTCAGGCAGCTGACTATGGGGATCGTGCTCACTTCCAGACCCTGAATGCATCCCAGATCCTTCCTTCTACATGTGTACTCAGACCCCTGAAGGGTTCAGCAGTTACACAGGTGACAACATCCATATCCAGGACTTTGTGTCAGATTTTTAGCCATTGTATCTCAGACAAAACTGTGCGCTGTTACTTGTAGAGAGATTGATACCAACTCCCCAGGACAGTCTGACAGCTTAAATTGGACAGCCCCCCACCCCATGGTGACATGCAATCATTTGAGCACCAAGTGCAGTTGTGATACCTAGCACAGGTCAGACACTCAGCTGAGCAGCACACCGCTGGGACAGACACGGAGCTGTGCTGCTTCACTCCATACGTACCCCCTTGCTGTGTTTTGACCTGGATGATGTCCGAGGGGGGTCCATCTCCCACCGATGTGAAGGCCAGGACACGGATGCTGTAGGTGGTGCCTGTGATGAGGCTGCCCACGGTGGTGAGGTGGCTGTCGTCAGTGTTGTGTTTCTGCCACATGCTCAAAGGCAGGTGTGGGTCAGTGGTGTAGTACACACGGTACCCTCGGATCTGTCCATTGGGCTCCTCCGGCTGCTCCCACTGGACCAGCATGGTGCTGGCGCTCAGCATCCGTGCCTGGACTTTGAGGGGTGGACTTGAAGGAGCTTGCTCTCCTGTCCGGGCCTCGACCAGTTCACTGGGGGGACCCCTGCCAATGTTATTGACTGCGATGACCCGAAACTCATACTCTGAGAAGGGGCTGAGCCCACCTATGCTATAGCGGGTTGTTGCCACACCATCCACCTCCTGGAACTGACCCTCCAAGGATTTGGGCTTGTACTGGATGACGTAATATGAAATGGGGTCAGAGTTGCCCGAATCCCAGGTGAGGGTCACGCTGGTAGCTGTCGTTTCAGTCACTAATGGCTCTGTTGGTGGTTTTGGCAGTGCTGCAATTGGAAGGCAGAGAGAGGTGTGATTTAAATAATTCAGTCAGCTCAAACCCTGCAATGTGCACAGGGATAAAAATGGAGCTGCCACCTCCCATTAACATTCTTCTTTAAAAGGCAGAAATCATTTCATACTCTATAACATGCATTTTTATATTACCATATATTGCTTGAAGTGGTTCTTAATGGAAGGATAAACAGAGCAATCATGTTATTAGATGTGCTTGACGCACTTACCAGCAGCAGGCTAAATAAAGGTAATTCAACGGGGATGCAGGAATGTTTCTGTCATGGGGGTTCACCTGGCAGTGGGAAGGTGCTTGCTGGGCTGGGCTGGGCTGGCCCCAGAATCCAGGTGCACAGCTGATTTACAAAGGGATACAGTAAAGCAATCAGAGCACCTAAGTAATCTGGAGTTAAGCTTCTGTTTCCAGAAAAGCAGTATCTTAGGCTACAGGGAGTTCATGGATAGTGCTGTTAGAAGGGTTGATGGGGCAATGCTTTGTCAGTATTACAGTACATGCAGGAGATATACAGCCAGAGAAATTACCAACTTTCATATCCACTATTTCACTGGGTGGTGTGTCAAACTGCAACCAGACAATAAACTGTTACACAAGAACTCTGTGACACTGACATCTCTGAAGTGTTAACGAGAACGCAACTACTGCATGCAAACATTTCCAGATTTGCCATTTTACCACAAGAACAAAGAAAAAGAATGAGTGTGTGTGAGAGAGATTTGCAGAGTACACAAATACTTTAGGACAATGACTGAATTAAAAGTCTACAGTAAGTTTAAACCTCCTACAAACCACTCTAAAGTTGTTAGTGACTTGTAGTGCAGCCGTGCTTCACAAGGAACCAGGGAAAATGTGCACTCCAAATTAAAATCCTCAAGTATTTCATTCTTTGGCAAAGCCATCAGGTTTTTACTTTCCACATGGTTTAGCTAAAGAAGGCAAGCTCCTTAGCATAGGGCATGCCTGCCCTAAGTGCCAGAGAGAATGCCTTCTCCAGTGCTACTGCAACATGAATACTGAGAAAATCACCAGGGGCTGAACTGGCATGGGAGAGGAGGGCACACAACCCACAACCAGATACCCCACCACTACCCATGGAGGACTCAAGGAGGGCAAACCCATCCTGCACAACATTATGACCTGAAGAAATGTATTTCCTACAGCATCCTAGAAACTGGGAGCCTATCTCAGGCTTTCAAGGACAGATGAAATGCCTTTTCTTTTGAACAGCCACAAGTTTGACTCTTGACAGCTTTTGGGTATGCAGCCTCCATGTGAGCAAGGTGCAGGTCTGGTAGTTTCAATGCACTTAAGTGCATTCAGTTCGGTGCTATCTTGCTTCACCTGTCTACCCTGCAAATGGTCTGCTTGCCCAAGCACAGGAGAAGCAACACTAGGTGAAGGAGTTTGGGACAGAGGCAGTAGGATATCCAGAGTGAAGGTGTAGAAAAGGCAGACAGGGACACAAGGAGGAAGGTGAAGGGCTAAAGGAGCTGAGCAGATTTGCTCCCTGTCCTGGGGCATCACATCAACCAGTGAGGGAGCGAAGCAAAGTCATCCCAGCTACATGTACAGAGGTAAATGCTGGGAACTGCAACAGTGCAGCTCCCACCTCTTCCCTCCAAGTCCAAACCACCATCCCATCATGTCCCTTTTTTCCATACACTCTTGTGCATCTACTATAGCCACTGTGCTCTGTACAAAAAGAGAGGCTGGAAAAGGCACAGAGGAAGAGCTGTTTTGAGGAATGGGAGCAGGGTGCAGCTGAGGTTAAAAGCATCCTCTGACTAGCCAAGAGAATTTGCTGTTATCTCCAGCAGGTCAGAGAGGGTTAACACTCAATTTTGTGATTTGTTAAAGCAGGAACCCTGTGCTAAAGTTAGCCTTAGTGCAAGAAGAGGCCTGCAAGAACAGACAGACTCAAAGGATGATGTATCTCCGGTAATATGAGCTACAAATCAACTGCAAGGAGAGAAGGAAAGGGATACTGCGGATCTGATAGGTCCCAGATGGGAAAGGTAGGACACCTTCAGCCTCCTGTTAGTGGGTGGGCTGCCCTGTGGTCAGCAATCAGCAACAATATCCTCTTTGGGGCAAAGCTACCTGTGAAATGTCAGCAGGAAGCATGGCTGAAGGACAGCAACACATGAAAACAAAAAGGAAAGAGGCAGAGAAGTAAGGGAAGACAGTTACAGAGGATTATGTAACGATTTTCAAATGAACATACAGCTTCTCCCTGCAGGGAGGGAGGATGCTCATTTTGTTGAGGGTCATGGACACTTCACATTGCTGGGATTAACCTCCTTGTCCTACCCTTACTGCAAAAGGACATCTCTGTGCAAACAGCTCTCTGACTGCAGACATCCACAGACTGTGCCCAAGACAGCCCACAGCCCATCACTGTGCTGAGCTGATCCTGCTGATGCATAGAACAAGCCAGACATTGTTGGGATAAACACAGACTCAGTAAGGTTCTCTCAAGGCATAACAAGGACCCGGCCCAACACAAGCTTGTCTACCATGCCACTTGAAGGGAGAGAGAAAATGACCTTCAGAGCAAATACCATACTATGAGCAGGAAAAAACAAAGTTGTGCGTTTGGGAACCTCTCTTGCAAGATGGAAAAGTCACAGAAGAGTGCAGCCAATTGGCCACAGCCCAAAAACTTTGGCAAAGGGCTACAGTGTTGAAACTCAAGTAGGAGCACTGCAAGGAATAATCCTTACCTTTGACAGTGATCTGGGCTGTGGCTTCGATCATGCCAAGGGAAGAGATGGCCACACAGGTGTAGTTGGCAGACTGCATGATGTTATTCAGCTCCAGGACATTCCTACCGACGGGCATCTCATCTTCTTTGGTCAGTTCCTCCACACCAGCCATCCACTTCACGTAGGGCATTGGAGCACCTACTGCCACGCACGTGAGGTTCACGCTCCCCCCAGGCATCACCTCGTGGTTGCTCGGAGGGATAGAGAATCGAGGAGCAACACGCCGCACTGAAACAAGGAGGAGACAGCTAGTAGGGTCACAGAACCAGCAGACAGTACTCAGTTGCACTGCAGGGGTACATGATGGGGGGTTCAACATTTTTGCCTGTCTATCCCTCAGCACAGATAAAATGAAGTGCAAAAGCTGTTCACTACTTTGCCAAATTGCACACACTTTGCTCTCCTTCCTTAGCCACTGGCATCTTATTAGCAGAACTCATTAAGAGATGGCTCAATCCATTCCCTCCAAACATAGCCTTTTGAAATCATATTACTAACATAAAACATTCCTCCATTTAAATTACATTTCTCTAATTAGAGAGCATGCACAAATGCCAGTCACACACTTTGTGCAGGGCCCACTGAAGCTCTGCAAAACGGAATCACCTGCTCAAATTTATTAGCTCTGGAGCAAAGCAGCCCATTCCCTAAACCTCACAGGGTTTGGGCAGGGGCAGCAGAAGGGTTTCTTTTTGAATTAGCACACGTGTGCTGCTAAATAAAATATAATTCCTTTCAAAATGTAACTCAGGTTCTACCTCGGCTCAGAAAAAATAGTCACCAGAGCTGCATGACATTGTCAGGGCCTGAAGAGATCACCTTGCTGGGCAAGAGAGAACTAATCCTGACAGATGTGAGATCATATCCATTTTGACAGAAGAGAGCTGGGTTGGCAGAACCTTTCCCACCTTTGTGGCAGCTCTTTGGGAGATGTATTCCTCCTTATTGCATTGCACAGCTTCTCTTCATATCAATCCCTTGCTGGGTATTTCATTCAAGACTTATTTGTAAGCAACTCTCAGCAACAATAAAGCTCTAAAGCTGCCTGCCATATGCATTCCCGTCAGGAAAATGACACTGAGAAATGAGGTCCCTTCTTCAGGGTTAGTGTTATGGGCCTATTTAAGCAAGGGTAGAGAAACAACTGTGCTCGGTAAATCTTCGTCTCCTCTGGGCAAGCTCATTTTAGTCTGTAGTTAAAAAGGGAAACTGCTTGAACGTGTCTCGCCCAGCAGCCCTGTTCTCTAGCCTCCTCCACCGGAAAGGCAGCCCCCAAGCAGCAGCTGGGGTCACGACTGACCAGCTCCAAGGAGCCTCTCCCTGACAATTATGCTCCTCCATCAGTGCCCTCAGCTGGCGGAGCAGCCACTGCCGCAGCGCTGGGGGCAGGTGGGAATGGGGCAGGATCCTGAGCAGTGCCAGCTCACAACAGGCCATGGGCACAACCGGCCCCATGGGCGACGGGGGCCTGGCTCCTGCCACCGCGGCATCTCCGCAGACAGTGAAGCTGCTGACAGCCCCGTGAGCCGCAGAGGTGTCTGCTCTGCTTGCCAAGCTGGCTCTCCCCAAATCAAATTCCACTAGTGCTCCCTTTGATGATTCATCCCCAAACTATCAGGCTTGCAGAAATAGACTGAACACAAAAGCCTCCACACTAGCATGTACAACAGAGCTAAGACTATGTGATAAATTAGACAATACTGTCAACATTGTGTGTGTACTACACATTGTCTCAGTGACAAAACAGGGCTCATTACTTCCTTACCAGCCAGGGTAAGGATAACTTAAGGATAACTTCATTTGCCTTTTTTTTTGAGTATATAAATCCAAAGTCTTGCTGGATGCTTCTTTTAATCAATTATTAAATCTCAAATCAATACCTACATGAGCAATCACCAGTGAAGTATTACCTGACCGATGGGGCAGTGCTCCCCAAATGAGACAGAACTGAAAGTGTACTCAAATGCTATGCAGTCATGAGAATACAGACTTAACCTGATGGACATGGCAATGGTTTAACATGATGGCATGTATTTCCCACCAAAGCATCCCAGCACCATTTGTTAAGAGTCAGGTTTATATTTCAACAAACATGGCGTCGAATTATTCCAGGTAGAAGCTGTTCAAATTCTGTCCCCATGAAAGGACCAAACCCACCCACCCCAGCTGTATTAAATCAGAAAAAAACCACCAAACTCCGAGGATAAAGCCATAGGTGTGCACAGAGTACTCACACACATGCACAAGGCAAACAGGCTAGCAGGCACCACTACAGAGTCACTACAGAGTCAGATACAGTGGTGGAAGGGCAGCACAGGGACAGGGAAGGTGCACAAGTACTCACATACAGGGACCTGGGAAGACAAGACATGGGACGACACAAGGCCATGCAGAAAGGTCAGAGCCCAGCATGCACAGATTTTCACTTCCAGCCCTGAGAGACCAGAGGCAGCACAGCCTGCCACAGACTCCCCTGCACCCCACACTGTGTCCTCATGTTAAGTGCCCGCTTTCAGGGTGCTCCTGGGGCTGTATGAATCCCATTGGGGCCATGTCACCCTTGATGTGTCCTGCAGAGGCAGGGCCTGTGGGGGCTGTACCGTCTCTCCCCAGGGACATCAGCAGCAGACCATCCCCTTGCAGGGAGGGGACAGGCACTCCACTGGGGCTGGGGCCTTCTCAGCAGTGCTCCACAGGGTGATGAAGTCACTCTCCCCTGTGCCACACACAAGGGACTGGCAGAGGCAGTTGGTGCATTCCTGTGCCTAGAAATAGGATGAATGGCAAGGAAAACTCTCCTCTGGGTCAAACAGTATGAGAACCCCTCACCAGCCTCGACACGGGCTGTGCCTCCCGCACACCGCAGCCTGTGGATACCACAAAGTCGTGTGGGGCCTCAGCTCTCCCGCCTGACAACAGATGCGTGCTTAAACAGATTTCTGTGGTGCATTTCTGCAACCCAGAATGGCTGAGCCATCTTCCCCTCATTTGCACACCAGCAGAGCTGCTGAGATGGGCTTGCTGCTCTGCACTAGAGAGCAGCAGTGCCCGAGGCACCCAGCTGCTAAAAATGGATGCCCTGTGTAGGGGTCAGCTCTCTACATGGGAGGTGGGAGAAGGTCAGGGCAGTGCCTTTGGTAAGAGATCTGGCCCAGACGATGCTCTGTCAGGAGCATGTGCAAAGGAAGGAATGGGCTCCATCAGCCTCCCATCCTCTTGGGGGATAATTGGCAGCTTCTTGTCCCAGTCAGTACGGAGGGAGAACGGGAGATGCTGTCAGTTAGCATTAGCAAGAGCTGGCATGGCTCACACAGCAGCTTGCAGAGCACCATCAACACATTCCTCAAGCTCAAGCCAGCGATTTAAGTTGCTTGCTTTTCTCGCATAAGAGTCTGGTAATAATTTAAATTAGTATAACTCCTCAAAAAGCAGCATTCTTGGAATTTCTGTCCAATTTACAAGTCAAATCACATGGGTTAGCACAGTCCATGATGCTACCTTAAGTGCTCCAGGAAATTTTGTTGTTCTTCATTTTTTGCAGCAATTAAATTTCCCTTTTAATTACAGTTTTGACAAGAATTTGCAATAATTTTTTTAATCCTCTTTTTGGATAAGGATCAGAAGAAGGTGGTTCGGACGTTTTGCAAGAACAGCACAGGGAAAATTGCTGTGAATATTAAAATTATTTCAACGGACAATACTATAATTCAGGGGTTTAGTTAAACCAGCAGACTGTCAAAAATGAGATTCATTATAATTCATCCTGAGAACAGGCATCGTAAGGGCTCTGTGCTGCTCCACCATGCAGCTATACCTCCCCGTTGAGAGCATTCCTTAGGAAGTGATGCGAAGTAAAGTGAAACCCGAGGCAGTGAGCAGTGAGTGCAGTGCAACCTGAGACCGTGGCCTGGATCTCACAGGACAGGAAGAAAAGCCAGTGTGGAGACTGATTCTCCACTCACACGGGACTGCTGGGAGGAAGGAGGGGAGCAAGCAACACTAGAGCCACAAGGGTTGAGAAATGTTAATAATTCAGCATGCACTAACATGCACATTCCTTGCCTTGAGAGTAAAGAGCTTCAATTGATTGCCTGGCTCCTTTCAGCACAGGAGTGGCTGTGTCCCAATGTCTCAGGTTCCCCCTGAGGGTGAAGTTACCCCTTTGGAGAACCAGGGACACCTCCTCCTTGCTGCTGTATGCAAGAACTGTAGGCTCTAAGCTCAGGGCCCTCAGGCTGGTGCTGTTAGTCCCTCTCATGTGCTGAGACAGTGCTGGCATCCAGTGAGGCTCGGCTAGAAACACAACAGTGCCAGGAGGACTGCCCAGGCTTCCAAAATCGTGCAGTACTGCTAGGGAAGGGGAAACCAAATTCCCAAATTTTCCTGCTGGCTGCCTTGGCCACAGTACAGCTGAGCAAATGACAATGCTAACACCCCTCCCTCTAGTTTGCAGAGATCCAGGCACCTCGACTTGCCTGCTCCTGCTTCTGGGTTTCCTTCCTACCATGCCTATTTGGCATCTAATTCTGGGCTGCATCTTTCCCCTTCTTGGCACCCCTTGGCAGGCTCAGTGGGTGTTGTCCCATGGTGATGGAGAACTGTCCTTGTGCTCTGCACACTTCTCTGCTCCTCTCTGAGGCAATTCCAGCTGCTCAGGTTCTACACCACTGTCCTGACATTCTCTCCCCTTTGCTCATCCTCTGCACAAGGGAACAGCAGCCTGAAGTCCCTTTTGCCTGAAGGAGAACTAGGACTGCCTGGTCTGCTGCACCTCCCCAGTGCCAGTACAGACAAGGCAAGTCTGGGGAGCTCTGCTCTAACCTCCCAACTGGGATGAGCAGTAGTGTGTGAGGCAGGGGCACATCTTTGAGAGTGTGAGACCATCCAATTTCTTTACTCCAGCCAGGCAAGCTGAAGGATCCCTGGTGCACAGGGTGTGTTCTTGCCCTTGCCAGACTGGTAACCTCCCACCTTCCTCAGGAACCACCTCCTCCAAGTTGGAAAGGAGTGAATTTAGGAGCTATCCTCAAACATGATCATTGGTCTGCATGGTTTACTCATCTGTAGACACCTTTAATATCTCCCCAGTGCTATCATTTTACAAAAGGACTTCAAATGGAAAGGCAGTTGCTGAAGTCTCACAATCTATTGACAGAACCAACAGCAGGAGAAGAAAAATTGGAACCAGAAAAAAAGCATTTACAGTCTAATCTTGTGCTCAAACAATGCTGTACTATTTATGCTCCCAATGTATCCTTGAGTGCTGACATTTTATAGACAATTTCCAAAACAGGGCCTTGCCATTTTTGGATTATATTTCAGCTATAACTTTTAGGCCTAATTATTTGTGCTGACAACCACATATAAAAGAGGATATATCATTACAGTGGTGCAGCACTGGAGACACATCAGCATTCAGCATACTGACGTACTAATAGCAAAGTAAAGGAGAGCAAGATTGTGGAGCTCTGCAATTTGCATTTGGTCTCAGAAATTTCTCTGATGAAAATAACACAGCATTAAGAAGGGGAAGAAGAGAAAAGATCCACTGTATCAAGATAAAATAACTTGTTAATAAATAACCTCATAGCAGTCACAGAGCAATAATTAAATGCATGGGTTAGCAGCACACAGTTTTAAGCAAAGCTGGAAAAATGTAAGATGTAATTATCAGTGCCAAACAAATTATAAGCATGGCAAAGCCCAATGGAATATTTAGAAACTAATTTCTGGCTTCGCATTAAATATTTTTGTATGTAGGTATTTTTGGTGGAGTGGGAAGGAAGGGTCAACACAAAGAACGAGAAATTCTCCACTCCTGCTGGCTTATATCCATTCTCAGCTGCCTCCCCTCAGCTAAACCATGTGGCTAAAACATTTAAGTGCTCTGTCAAAGGTTTAGTCTCCAGAGGTGTCTCAGCCATCACAGCAGTGCTCCAAATTCACTGAAATCTGGGAGGCTTTGGGCCTTGGCTTTAATTTCTTCTCTTTTCTTCCTTGTTCTCATTTTTCATCATTTTCTTGGGCTGAAGTAATTTTATCCTCTACAAAATCTATTTTTAGAAGGTAAACAACAAAGGTCCCGTGCCTCAGTACAATCTAAATGAGAGCATGTTCCAGGGAGAGAAACGGGATTGAACTCAGTGTACTGGAACAACTGCTACGATAATTTGTTAAAACTTGTTCCAGTGATGATCATAAGACAATTCATCCAGGTGCCTGACAGTTTGTGTGAGATGAGCCAGTGTCTCTTCCCCACGCTGCCTGGGGAGCAGCGTGAGCATCCCTCACATCCAGTGCATGTGGAGGGACAGACCCCCATAGAACCTGTTTGGTGAAGGAGTAATTTCTGGAAACTAACTTCAGACTTCTGCCAGAAACACCAGCTTTCCTCAGCACGAAATCCTGAGTGCCTCAAACTAGGTCTGGAGCTAGATTTAATTTAAAGCCTGGAGTTGCCTTTCACTACTGTCCTCTATTTACCTCTGGCTCTCTGAGAGCAGCAGGACAGAGCAGAGCAAAGCACAAATCAGGTTTTGCTGAGTGGCTATGAGCTTCTGTGCATGTCACCACGGGCCTCCCTGAGCCATCTGTGGTATGGCTGCGGCCACTGCCAGAGCTCCCTGCTCTCCTGCCCCAGAGAAGAAAGGAGAGGCAGACCTGCTCGTGCAAAGGGCTCTTGTCTGAGTATGGAAGGAGCATGGAAAACGGGCCACCCCAGGGCAGGGACTGCCAAGGAGCAGGGAAGCTGCCTCAGCACAAGGGATCTGCATCTCAGCCAGCTGCCCCTCCTGTCTTGTGGCAAGGGAGGGCAGCATGCTGGGCTCTCCTCCAGCTGAGATCAAAAGTAAGGTTTTCGCCTCTAGAGAAAGTTAAAACTTTTAAAGCTACAGGAGGAATTGAGGAACCCACTCTCCGTAGCAGCTTGTAAGAGGACTGATCATTCTGATCTCTGCTTCCAAAGACAGCTCTGGATCTCCAGCCAGAAAGCAGCAGCAGCTTAGAGGTATTACACTTGCACCTAGCACAGATAAAGGGTTAGAGAAGGACCCCCCACACAGCAGCATGCACTTCTTCCTACCCTGCCTTTGACAAAACTGCCCTGGCTGGTATTTGCATGCAGAATATATTCTGTGCAATTTAAATCTCAAGCAACAAAGGCATGCAAGCAAAGTATCAATGCTATCACCAGAGTCACAACAAACAGTAAGCAGATTTCATCAGGCACACTGTGGCTGTGCCTGGAAAGGAACCAGTCTGCAGGGCCCCCTCCCCTTTTGGGGATGGCTCTCCTCTCCCTACTGGAAAAGTCCCATCTGACGTGGCGTACTGTAGATGGATAAGAAGTGAAAAGGACCAACCTTCTCGCTGATCTGAGAGATGAAAGTTTGTTTTGTTTGATGGCAGAGTGCGATGAAGATGAGGAGGGAATAAAAAAAGACAAGGAAAAACACAGAGAGTAAAAACAGGCCAAGCTTCATCTGTCCGCACACCACTGAAACGACAAGACAAGACTACAGAGGTCAGCCATGACTTCCCACCGTGCACACACCACTCCACGGCAGGGACAAGAGAGGCTGCACTCGCACTGCTCTGGCCCAGAGCAAGGTCAGCCCCTCTGCCTCCCTGACCCACTCATTACTCCTGGAGGCAGGGCGGAAGGGACTGCACATCCCACACATCCCCACATGGAGGGTGCCTCAGGGATGGCCCTGCTCTGTGCCAGATGCTCAAAGCACAAACACATTTACATGTGCAGAACACTCACACACACACACAGAGCAAAGGACTCCAGCCATCACACAGACTGATGTGCTCCATACACCCACTCCAGCTACAGAGATGATGGCAAAGGCACTTTAAACTCATTGACCACACACAGGGAGGACCATATATGTAAATCCGAATTTTATCAAGTATGAAAGAAATGCTCCAAGTAATGAATCGAAAAATCTTCTACCATGAAGAGCTGTTCCCCCTCTCCAAACAAAGAGCTAAATGCAGCAGAGAGGTATTAGGCAAGTGACAGACATGTGCAGTCTCAGATGGGCTCAGTTTTGAGAGAGCCTTATTGGTACATTGTGCTGCAAGTCAGAGATGAACAAGAAATCAGAAGGACAAAAACACCCAGAGAATTGAGCAGATCCCAGTTTTTGTTCCTGCGGGAGAGACAGCAGAAGGTTAGTTGCATTTTCCTTAGAGACAAAGGAGATCTTATTTCTTTAGCAGGAGTGACCTCACTCCAGCTACAGATCTGTGGCATACCAGCTGTAATCGAACCCTCACTGAGAGAATACACAAATGGATTTGATAGTTAAAGACTGCTTATGAGTCACATTTTTGATGGGGGAAGGAGAAGGTGGGGGAAGGAATTTGCTTTCCTGCAGAAACACTGCAAATTAGAGAACAGCATGTGGCATTATACAGTGCAACAGTACAGTAAGCCATTTCCAGCAATCAGAGGACAGGACTTTAACCAACACTGACACAGTACAGGCGAGGTAACAAGCTACCAATAACAGCTACCGCAGTGGCCTACAAAGTGTAATGGGGCTTGCCAGAGAACAGCAAAATACTTATTTACATTTTTTCAATTGAACTGATACCAGGGGACTTGAACCAGCCAACTCAGAGCTTAACTGGCCCATAAGTGAGGGCAACGTCCAGTGAGGAGCCCCACCAAGACATCCCCAAAACAAACAGTCCTAAGCTTAAGATCTAGGTTTTCTTGGTCCTGCTTTAGAAAGGGGATTTACCTTTTGGTCTACAAAACATTAGCACAAGGTTCATTTGATCCTGTGAGCCCCTGTGATGGGAGGGAACCTCTTTATTGCTGCTCCCAAGCCAGCGTTTTATTTCCTAGTCTAATGGGGCGTATCACATCTGCATGGCTTCAGCAGACAATGAGGGGCTCCTGCCTTCTGCTCAGCTCCTTCCAACAGGGAGAATTTGTTTCCTGCCCTTGTCCAGGAAGGACAGTGCTTTTGGCAAACCAGGTGTGCCTGCAGAAGGCTGCATTTCTGGAAAGCAGCATTTACATCGCAATAGAGCAACACAAACTCCAAGTACTGACAGTGTGGACCAACCTACTGAACCCATTGAGACCGTGAGACTGAAGGGCAAGAGGCTGGCGAAGGGTGTGAGACTGAGGAATGATGCTGGAACAGCTACAGGAATATCTGTCCTTGCTGCTGAAACCCCCAGAGCCACCCCCTGCCCTTGAGAGGGACTGACGGACCCCAGCCATACCAAGGGGATTCACTGTGGCGCCACTTGGCCTGCCTGGGGGCAAGGTGAGGGGTGCTGCTCCAGCTGTGGGACAGCCAGGAGGTTTGTTTTGGGGAATGTGGCAGGGATCGCACTGCATCAGTGGGCATGGACAGGAGTAGGCTCCAGCAGTGGCTTTCCCCAAGTGTTGACACTTCAGATTAGAGCTGGAAAGGTGAGGAGACCCATGTGAAACACACTAATTCAAACAGATTACTTTCTGGTTTGTCAGACATGAACAAGTTTAGGAGCTGCTATTTGTCATTAATTGCTGGATTATCTCTTAATCTCCTTTTATATTAGTGGTTTATAAGGAATAAAAACCAGTAGCAGGCTATTCTGGAACAGCTGTAAAGCAAGAGGGAACACCTGGGCAGAAACTTCTCTCTGCTTTTCCTTTAGTTAAGGCTTAAACAGCTGCTGCTTTATCTGAGATAAACCTGATAAATGGTAAATTGAAAGTTTCATCTCTTTACAGGTTCCATTCACATGGTCCCTTATCTCTAGTTCTCTATCCATGTCACTCCTAAGCTAAGAAGCATGTTTTATCAACAGTTTTTCTGCTTTTTTACAGAACAAATGACTCTGAGCAGTGATGGTACATACCATCTGACCCCCCCCGCCATGCAGGGACACAGGCAGAGGATTTAAGCCTGGTGTTACCCAGAGTATCCCCTGTGCAGAATAGCATGGCTCACTAGGCACGCTACCACGCTCACACGAACCTGAGCTGCCAGGCAGCTAAGATGAACATGCCAGTCTAAGTGCAAGTCAAGTCACAGGAGAAAAGCCATCAGAGGATAGCAAACTCCAGAAGGTAAAAATGGGGCTCCATTTGAGATCCAAGCTGAAACAGCAAAGAAGCAAAGAGCAAGGCTGTATCAGAGATGTGTCTACTAGTCCTGACTGTCAGACGACTCCAATGCTCTACAGGCAGAAACTCCTGTGCTGATTGAATTTGGCTTTTACTGTGACACAGATGTGCTTGTTTGTGCAGCAGCAGCAATACTCTAACCACAGCAGCTTGCTGGAGGAAGAATGAATTTGGTTTTATAGGGGCGCTCTGCTTTTGAATAGTCTTAGTCATTAGCTGCCTGAAACAAGGCAGGGGGCTGTGGCCAGGATATGAATGCACAGGTCTAAGAGTTTAGATCACTAGCTCAAACAAAGGAATGCATTTCCAAAGCTTTGCTGAGTGGGAAGCTAATACTTCCCTGAAAGCATCAACAAAGTTCATTATCCCAACTGGCTCTGCAATTCTACCGGGAACTGCCAGCATCTGTCCTGTGCAAAAACCCTCTGGTGCTATGCAAGGCATTAATATAAAGGCAACCCAGACACTGTGGAATCCAAAAGACAGAGAGGTTAAAAAAAAACCAGAGGGGGATGAACCTGTTCCTGCTTATCTCCAAAAGCACATCCTGTGTCTCAAGGACTCCACATAAATCAAATTTTATCCTTTACAGCTTTTAGTGGTGTAGAGGAACAAAAGGAGAGATTGTCTTTTTTACGCCAGATTACATGAGAATAAGACAACCTCCCATTATATCCGATGAACAATGTTCTCATGCCACAGTGATGAGTATATTCCATCCTAGAGAGACAGACAGGATGCTCAGGGTGCCCAACCATCCTTTCCCATTCATAGTGCACACACATGCATGCACGAATTCAATTATGAGCAGAAAATCTCAGAGCACCAGAGATGTATTTCTTAGTCCTTTGTGCAAGCGGATATGGAAGGGGAGGAAATGGACATTTAGTTGGCACAGATATGCAGGCCTAATTGTTCCACAGATGTCTGTGCAGGTCATGTGGGGAGGAGGGGGAGAAAGGTTTTCAGGTACATTTCTGTGTTGCATTATCATACACTGAGCCGCCAGTCACTCTCCTATTTTCCATAAAGGTCATTTCACAAATAATCAGACTTGAGCCTTGCAATGCACTTTGAACCATCAAAGGACTTTGCAAAGGATAAAACTGTTAAGCTTATTTAGCTGAGTTCTATAAAGCACATAGAAATCTTTAGATGGAATGTGCTAGCTGAAGGACAAAGACCTACTGTTTATCAAACCATGATCATTACAAGCATTACAGCATAGCAGAATGCTCATAGAAACACACTGATGGTGAACACACTTCCTGCCAGTAGAAAATATGACAAAAATATTCATAGTAATATTTGGGGAGGAGAAAACTTGGCAGAAGGCTCCATGCGCTTCTCTGGCTGTGCAGCTGGGCAGCTCCAGTGTGAGGATACACAGTGACAGTAGCACGAATCACAGTGCCCGTGTCACGTGTGGCACAACCCAAGCCTGCTCACAACCAGCCAAGGTGCACCTGTCCACACTACAGTTGCTCTGACGTGAATTACAGCAGCACGGCTACAGCTTCAGCATGGAGAAGCACTGAGGGGGCAGAGGAAATGAAATTAAAAGTACTGAAATTTCACAAAAAGGAGTGCACTTCCTTCACCAGTGTCACGGGTCTCTGCAGCACTGCTGTACTGCAGTGTTATCCCGAGGTCAGGGCTGTGCAGGGTACACAGGGACATCATGGACCTTCAAACCCGTGGCCTCCTCAGCCATGTACCAGCTGCTGAGGGCTACGCTCTGCGACCTCTACCACAGCCTGGTTTTGCTTCTTCTGATGGTCCAGGGCACACATCTGTCCAGAGCAGCAGTCAGGGTCATCCAGTCTGATTCAGCTGCTGGTTTGTGTTTCCTGTCATCCAGGCATGTCCCTCACAAATCTCTCCAGTCTCTGCTTGCCTGTGATCCCTGCCAGGCCCTCAAGCACTGGCAGTGCCCCTCTCTGGTCAAGTACTGTCACCCCCACAACCCTGAGGAGAGGCAGGTTTAACGGAGCACATTGCCAGAAGTGTGCATACAGCTGGGTTGTAAACAAATGTATTCCCTTGTTATTTACCCATTTTTCAGACATCTCCAGTTTTGGTCACTGACTGTTCAACCACTGTCCTCAGCTTTTACTCTTCTCCTGGCAATAGCCTTGAGCTTTGACTGCTGTTGCTATTTTAGCTGCTTTAATATTACATAAGCAGAAAATGTTCTTTTTAAAGGCGTCAAATCTTGTTGCTCCAGGCCTGTGTCAGTCATTCAGAATTATTATTATTTACACAAGGTCCCTGCTGCAGTAAGTATCATATAGCCACAAGTAGCCATTTCAGTGAGCTCCCTCCGTGTCTGAGACTAAGCTACTGCCAAGTTCTCAAGGGTAAAATGCTGCAGAGGCCAGAGAATTGCTGCTAGGGACAGAGCCACAATCTGAATTTCATTTTGGGTGATGGCTCCTTGGTGAAATTTGGCAAATAAAACTTTAGACTCCAAGCAGGATTCCCTGCTGCCAAATGAAATACTAGCCTGGCCTTTCAAAAAGCAGATCAAGAGAGCACAGATTTTTGCAGTAATGCCATTTCTATTTACTGCAGTCTGATTTACTAGTTTGCAATTTGGGGACAAAGCAGATAATTCAGTTTTAAATGGCCTTTTTAAAAAAGTAGCCATGTTCCTCTATGATATGTGTAGCATTTTGGGCTAGAGAATTCACTGCAGTTGCCCCACTGGGCTGTGCCTTGAAGGCCTGAAAAGCAGCACTTAAGAAGAGAAAACTGCACAGCAGATTTCTCACCTGATGGTGAGTATGTGGCCAGTGCTCCCGGAAGTACTATTGTAATAGCACTGGCATTGCTCACTGCCGTAAGCAGCACTGGGGAACACACCTAGTGAACTCCACAGGGTATTCTCACACACAGTCCTCCAGCTCATCATGTGTAGAGAAAGGAAAGGGTAGAAAACCCCCTTCATACAAGGAAAGAGTAAAATAACAGTGCATCTATTGAGGGGTGCACCACACAGGCCACCATCTTCACAGACATCTCGTAGGACAAAAATTTTGGCTGAAAATGTTTCTCTTTGTGCAGATGTCCCTGAAGCTGTACGCAAATGAAAAGTGAAATGTGTTCATAAAACCCCAATAGTATAGGGGTTTCAGTAGAATCAGTGCAATTACACTATACTCCCAGTGAGCGTGACCAAATGACACAACCTTTTTTTTCCACACTAGGTCCAATCTGCCTTCTTCTCTTAAATCAATTTCTTGAATGTCTTGAATCAACGTCTTGGATCTTTTGCTGCTAAATTAGACAGTAAGCTCTCTGGATTAGAGGAATCACATCTTCCATATGTTTCTATTCCCTTTCCTTCTCCCTGCAGCACCATCAAGTCCCAAATCTAATAATTGTTACAATGTACTGTGGTAGATGTAACCATGGACCACAAATGGATGAGTGTTTCTTCATGGTGGTAATGATAACATCCAGACCAGCACTGGCAAACGTGCTTGTGGTTAAAGGGCAGGATACGAATATGCCACTGTGCTCCCTTCCAAGTCCCTGATATGCCCCAGATAGCCACCTTGCCCTGGCATGCTCCCTAATCTTGCTTTCACCCTGTTCTTGCTCCTCTGAGGGTCTGGATGTTTTGTGCCACCCTCCAGTAGTGGGAGGCAGTCAGCTCCCAGTGCTGATCTCCAGCCCCATCCCAGCTCAGCAGCCAGATAGACCCATCAGTCCAGAAGCAGAGGGCTTATGAGGGTTGCTTTCCAACACACTTAGTAAGATGAAAATAACAGCTCCAAGGAAAATGCATCCATTTTCCTTTACAAATCCCTGGTGTGGAAATGTTTTAACTTTTAATGAAGTCCATCTGTGCAGAAGTGCTAGCTCTAAAGGATTTACAGAGACAAGACACGGGTGTAGCCTGCTCCTTCCTCCTCCTGTTTTTTCATTGATATAGAAAGCCCTGAGCAGTGCCTGGATACTCCTTCTCAGCACCCAGTCTCTTCCTTTGTTAGCATGAAAAGTATAAAGATGCTAATGAGCCTGTGCTTTCTACAGCCCACTCACAAAGGATTACCTGGGAGGCTAGGAAAGGGGAGAACATGATCAAAAACACAAATCCCAAGAGTCAAGAGACAAACAAACATTTGAACTATTAGAAAAGCAATAGGCTGTAAATGAGAGCAGGCAAAAGCAGTCCTGAGAACTACACAGGGTGAAAATTAGTGCTGCTGCTCAGCACTCAGCCATGCTTCCCCAGGAAGTGGACGACTCCTTAGGTATTCACTGCAATGAGGTCAATCATTATAAAACCACCAAGCAGTGGCGGTGCAGCCCACAGACTTAATTTCCACTGTAATTTAGCATTAATTAATGTCCTCTCTAGTGAAGATGCAGGCACTTTCTGAAGATCCTACTGCAAGTCACTGATCTGTCTAATGATGACCCTGTAGGACTATCACAAGAAGAAAGAAACAGGGATTCTTTTATCCTGCATCCCAGACCTGAGAAAGTAAGATACTTCTATCGTTTAACTTGCGTTAAAGAAATAAAATACTGTTTTTGGTTTGAGTAACTTTTTGAAGTCTTTAACAAATGTAGTAACAATAAGACCCTTTCTTTTGTAGAACATTTGCTATCAGAAACTGCTAGCAAAAATACCATCTAGGACCTAGTATGCACAGGAAATATCATCTGATAACATCATCATAATTTATGGGGTGTCATGGCTTAAATATACAGCAGGACTTTATCAGGATCATGTAAGTTGGAGACTCACATTGTAAAGACTAAGTGCAAGAAAAAGGCTTGTTCCAAAAATTTATGTGTAAAAAAGTGACAGTTAACAGCAAAACATATGTCTAAGAACACGCTTTCATCGGTGAACATCAGGATCCTCTCACATGTGCAGACCACCCACAGCCCATGCTCAGCCCCAAGAGGGCAGATGAACCTTGTGGAGCAGCAAGCCAAGTGTAAAATCCAGTACCCTCCTCAGTCCTCTGGGATTCATTTGCTAAACAAAGAGCATTCATTAGTAAGAAATTGTACAGTTGTTAAGAAGAGGCTTTTCTACCTCCTAAAGCTTTCGTGCCTTTTTCAGCCACATGTCTACAGAAAATAGAACATTGACAATCTGAGCATGTTACAGGAAGCAAAAGCATCCCAAATACTGCAGCAATACAGCTGGATATCCACACAAACCTATGCAAGAACAGCCAACCTGGTAACTAGAATCCTTCCTCTCAAAGTGCAAAGGGTCAATCTGGGATGAGTTTTAGTACAGCTTGCCTGAAAAATGAAATTGCAAGAATACAGGGAATTCAAAATCATCCATAAGTACATTATGAGAGTGAAATGAGTGATTCCGCTGCACAGATACAGCTTCATCTTCTGAATATGCTTAATTGGATACTTCAGTCTTCCAAAGACTCCTATAATCCAAATTATGCTGCAAAATAAAAAAGCAGTCCCCCATTATAAGCAACAAAAACAATGCAGAAGCCACCCCTACAAACAAACACACAGCATGAGAAGACTTTGTCATTCTCATGTCCTTTTTCCATACTAACCAATGCATATACAGCCTTAAGATTGTATTTTCTTTCTTCAAATCAGAGGAAGGAAGAAATGAATATGAGATTTTATTATTAGTCTGTTGATGTACTATGTGGAAATAAAATCTGGTTCTAACTTCCTAATAAGCACCAGCACAAGAATGTCTTTTCTTTTCTTAGGAAAACCTGTAACTACATTTCCCAGGGGTTCCTGACCAGTGACTCTGGTTCTACAGTTTCATACGAAGGAGCCCATTCTTTTTCTTGCTGAAATGAACAGAAAGTGTACAGGGAATTTAGCACTTGCTTCTCTCCAAGCTAATTCAAACACCTTCAATGTAGAGCAACAAAGCTGCCAGGAGACTATCCTAACATAAAACCTAGTTATTCTGGTATGTTGAAAACAGTTTTAAATTGGCAACATAGCATAACCATTAGAAAAATTGCCTTACATGAATTGTGGCTAATTTCCAGCAGGATCCAAGTGTGAGCCATTAATACCCAGAGGCTCAATCATTGATGCATGTAAGATGGATTAGGACAACTCAAAAAAACTGTTCAGTTTTTAAAAGTACATATTCCAAAGCAGAGACCTAAATATTGGCTCAGTATAGCTGAGCACCTCTGGCTCATCAGAGTATGACCAGTTTTACACTACTCCACCAAAGGTTAGTTTATACTGAGAGGATTAAGCATCCTTTGATCCCAATCAAGGTAACTATGACACAGAAGTTAAGGAGTTCAAGGGAGAAAGGAATTCCAATTCTGCCCATATTTCAGCATTTTACATAACACCATATAAACAGCAAAAACAGATTTTCAGAAATGTGAGTCAAACACAATGTGGATCAAAGATATCACTGAATTTAACTTGCTGGTTTTTGAACAAAAGGCCTCCATCACACAATTCTCAGTGTGATCTGGGCATGAAAGCAGGGAACATACTCCTTCACTGAAAGCCATGGAGATTTTGGGAAGGAGGAGAGTGACCTCCTTGGGTGGAAACTGCTCTTACCTCGAACATAAAGGTTGGCTGGGGCAGAGTAGCGGGTTCCTGCGCTGTTGGTTGCAACACATTCATATTTGCCTTGGTCTGATTCCTCACTGTTCTCTATTTGCAGAGCTCCTGTACACAAAGATGAAACAGATAATTCAGGTTATGGCAAATATGGTAATCAAACTGACAGCTTCTGAAAAGGAAGGCCATGCCCCACACTTTTAAGGTATCTTCCTGGATAAATATTTCATCATGTTCCCTGGACCCACAAGGTACCAGCATGGAGCCAAAGGTACCCAGTCTGCTGTTAGAAACTTGTGAAATTGATTACTGTTATTTTTCTATAGGGGTTCTGCAGGGAACCAGTTACTGATTTATTTCTAACCACCCCAACCACTTATATTCTTTGCTTCAATAAAGGAAAAAAAAACCATACACATACACACATATTAATTACAGCTTTGTATGGGACTCCTGTCTAATAAAAGGACCTTTAATAAGTCTTTAATCAAAACAGCCAAGCACAAAGCACACTTCACTGTAGCTGTTTCTTATCTGATTCACACAAAGCCTAGCAAACACCCAACAAATTGCGACCTTCCTGCAGAAATTGGCAGAGTCCCATCCCTCCCACCTCACCACTCTTCCTTCCAACAGACATCTCTTTTTGAGAAAACACTTTGCCTTTCGTCAGCTTTTTCCATGTTAGTGATCCCTGTATTCTTTCAGATTTCATTACACATGACATAAAAAGATTAGAAACTCAGTCTGAGACATGAAAGATACACACCAATGCAATACACCCAATTTGCTCCACAATGCTCAAGTGAAGGCCACTCTCCCTTTGTCCCAGCACTGCCTGCTCCCCCAGCTTTGGGTCAGGAATAGTTGCTTATCCCAGACTACAGTTCCTTGGGACATGATCTGATCCCATCCCCAAAGTGCCAAATGCATGAGGGGCACATCTAAATAATGGCAGTAATTGTCAGGGCACAGAGGACCAATTTACATGGCGAGCCTGTACAGTACCTACGATGTGGAAGTGAGCAATGGTCTAAACTGGTTTCCTCTCATCTACTCAGCCTTCCACTGGTGTCCAGCAGCACTCAGGCAGACTGGCCTTTCATCCAAATTCTTGCCCAGCACAGATGACTGCACAACTGGTCACACCTGAACTCCTTTAACTGGGCTCCATATGCAGACTAAAAGATGGAGATGCAGAGAAAGAAAGGAGGCATATGACAGCAACCTGGCACTGCAGGAGTGTGTGGCCTCTGGCCAGACACTGAAGTGGCTGCTGCTCAGCCTGCTTTCCCCAGGCATTGTGGGAATAATTTTTTAAGTGCCTCCAAGTGCTCAGATTCTGCTGGTTAGTACTGCCTCTAAGAAGGGAACTCCACTCACAAGCCATATACTGAACCATGAAAAAATTTTAACCCCTTTGCTTGTAATGATCTGAACTCATTTCTGCCTGCCACAGTTCAAAATGACCACTGAGAGCCACACTGAGAATAGCTGGTGAAATTGCCTTCTCCCTTCTTGCTGGTTCAAGCTGCAGAGGTCAAACTCAGTTTTTCATATCATCAGAACAGAAGAAAAACTAATGTGAATCAACCACTGCCACCTACATTATTTAGAAGGATAAATTGAGACTGTAGCATAAGCCTATATGTCATGGGGAAAAATGAACTTCCCTGGGTTCTGCCATATAATAAAAATGATCTACAGAGCCCTCCCTATTGTTGCATTAGTGCTGGAAATAAGGCTTCAGCTAGACAGAGAAAATTTGTTTGCAAAAGTCTTTCCACCTACTAACAAAAGGACCTGCCAGCTTGCCTGGCCACAGCACTCTCTGGACACCTGCAGGCTAAAGCCTACAGAGCTCTGCTGCTTAATTCAGGGAGAACAGTGAATTTCTACACACTGTCTGGGAAAAACATCTTCAAGCAGACAGCAGCATGATAGGCAGTGGAGCAGGACGAAGCTTCCCAGCATTGACAAGATACAGAGAATCAGAGAACCTAGAAATGGTACAGACCTATTAGGTTACCTTGTGCATCCCTGGGGGCCAGGGCAGGATTGCTCCCTGTTGTAAATGTACTTGTGTTCTGTCCAATCCCATTTTAAATGTGCCAATTTTCACCACTTCCTCAAGGAATTGATGCCACCGCCTGGTTATGCTCTCTGTCAGGAAGGTTTTCCTGGAACTCACCATACACTAACCCCTTTGTAATTTCTGCTCATTACTCCTTGGGCATGCATGTGCTGCAGATCTCATTCCAAGTGCTTCCATCAAGCTTGTCTGGGAAAAGTAGTCTGCTGCACAATATACCCAAGCTTAACAAAAAACCCAGTTGGCTGGGCTGGAAGCAGAGCCAGCTTCAAGTGACAGAAGTGTCTGCCTAGAAAAAAAGTCCAATCACTAGATAATTCTGCCATGAACACATACCTTTTTATATGACCCTTTTAGCCATTTAATACATATCACTGGTATTTTTACCCTTTATACTTATGATCACCATGCCTCTTAAATGTCAGTCGAACTATTTTTTATCTTTAGGGACCTCAACAGCAGAAAGAAAAAAACTTAAGAGGATGAAGAAAATGAGGGAAGTTTCAAAAGAAATGCTGTTACTGCCTGTCAACATGGACCAATTTCTAGAATCATACTATAAACATGCAACGCGTCAGCAACTGCCTGCAAGCTGCTCAGGGACATCGGGCAAGGGACTCTGGGTTCGTCTGGGCTGACACAACAATTCAAACTATGGTATGTCAGGAGGAAGACAAGAACCCAGAGCAGAAGGAAGTTAACGCAAACTTCTCAACTGAACCAGAAAGAAAACAGGTACTGCAATAAATCATCATTAGACAAACATACAGATCCTGCAGCATAGCTGACAGCCAGCAGAAACTGGAAGGATCATGGTAAACTGATGGCAGTCAGCAAGGCTGCAGGGGTTTTCTTGAAGGACAACCTACAACTAAGTGACGGATCCAGGAAAGTTGAGGGTGTCTGAGAGTACAAAGATTTATGAATAAAGTTAAGAAGCTCAGACATTTATAGAATCAGAAAGCTGGAGACAGAAATGCATCTGAGACTTGGAAAAAAACTTCCTATAAAATGCTCTCAGCCCTAGTTCAGTGATCTCAGCAAAAGACATCATTTCTTGGAGGGTTCATGTCTAGGCTGGACAGGACACAAGGAGTACAGAAAAGTTCAGAACTGAGTCCTGAGTAGCATCTTTCCCACAAAATCATGGAAGCTGCATCCAAAGATGCTCAAAAGCACAGTGAATTCTTTGCCTTGACAAGTGCAAAGGACCTGATTTCTATTCCTAGCCCTGTCAACATCTCACAATCTTCTGCGCCTCTGCAAACCAGGGCTAGGAAGGCTGATTTACTTTTATTCATTACTTTGGGACTCATGTTGCACAAGCTGCTGAGTGAGGTCTTGTTCACACAGGATGTTTACCACAGACTTCTCACACAGCCTCCTCCAGTGCTCCCGTGCCAGGTGCCTTGTTCCCGTTTGCATGGCCAGGTCCTGATGCGCAATCAGATAGCAGGGCTTCAGTGGATGCATGAGGACCATCTACCACCAGGACATGGATACAAGTACACAGCGGAGCAGTGAACAGCTTGTTTGGGAGCTCGTGGGAGTCCGCAGCAGCACGTGCACATCAGAACAAAACCTGTCCCTGCTGAGCACCACTCGACCTCCGCTGTTTCTATGCACCTGAACTGCAGCACAGCTCCAGAGGAAGAGTGGAACAATTCCTCACCGTGCTGCCATGTCACGTCAGTCTTGCTTGTACCTGAGACCTGCTCCTGATAACACATCTCAGCTTATCAGAGAGCTGACAGCTTCTGAGAAAAACCTCTGGCTGCTCTCCACTGCCAGGGAGAACAGTGCCACGGCAGAGATTTCTGGGGCTGAGGGTAGAAGTCAGCCCTGCTGACTGACAAGTGTTCCTTATTTTATATTCCTTATTCCTCTTTACTCTGTGCCGGTATCTCCTTGCCAGACCCTCCCCTCCCCTCCTAGCTTTTCTTTTGCTCTTTAACTCGGGCACAGACAGCAACCCCGTTAGCAGCTTTCCAAGATCATTATCTATTCAAATATACTTGTGCTCAGGCAGAATCATTAGTTGTAGTGATATTGGTTAAAAGAAGCATTTTAAAAGTGCACTGTAGAGAGAAAGCATGGGGAAGGCAGATCCTGATAAGGCATGCTTTTTGGCAGAGCTGGGTACTGTTGAGCCATGGAGGGCATGTCACTCTCTTCTCCAGGTGACAAACAAATGTAAAAGGTTCTGAGCTGCCATACAAATTATCTCTCTGAAATCCTGCTCTATAGCTCACTGGGTGCTTGTGCTCTCTTCTCCCAGAGAGCACCGCATGAAGCCAAATATGCGGAGCCTGGGACAACAGTTTTCTGTATCAGTTCAGGTCAAAGCTCCATCCCCAGTAGAGGGAACAGTTCTTTTACTCTACCAGGGCATTCACAGCCTCAGTCCTCCAGGCTCACAACAGGGGGACTGACTTTTTGCCCTGGTTATAAAATCAGATATGGAATTAAACACTCCTGTAAGTACCTAAGAGTCAGAGAAATCAGGCTGCACACACAGCACTCATCTAAGGAAAGGATGTGCAGTACAGATGTAATGAACCCAGCTACCTGACCAGGGCCCTTCCTCTCAGCAAAGAGGTAAATTTTGCCCACCTGCACACTAGAGCACATGGCTATCCTAAAATCCTCCCTTTTCTTTCTCCCTGCTTCCCACCAGCTTCCTTCACATAAATACTGCCTGATGTCTCCTCCAGCAGTGTTCTTAGCCTCCTCTTCAGCCAGTTCCCTCTTCAACAAGTGCTCAGGTGTGGGTCCCAATCCCTTTTGCTAAAAGTTCCCTCCTAGGGAAGGAGAATTTCTCTAATAAAATCCAGAGAGCTGCAGAGCAGAGTCAGAGACAATCCCAGACCAAACAAGGACTCATAAATATGAATATGGCGGACAAAGAAACAACGTGAAGCCCTGACAATGGCGGAATTGAACTCCAACATCCTGGCTGCCGCCTGAGATAATGAGCACTTGCTGTGGGAGCTGTGAAAAACCACCAAACCATGTGAGAGTCACTAAAAATGAAAATAAGCATTTCCCATATTCACTATTTTTGGTAATTTATAACAGCAACATCTCCCAGCTGTTATAGAGGATTGTACCTAGCCTCCACCAGCTATCGGCACTGCCAAATATGCAAAACAAGGTAACTACAAATATATTTTCATTGTTAGTGTTCATTATGGTTATTATGCCTGTGAGGATGGGGATTGGCATACAAGGGGCCTGTTCTGGATGGCAGCACTGCTGAGAAATCACTCTCTTGAGCACCAGAGGCAGCTGCTGATAGCACCTGACTGCTGCCACGAGCTGGACTCAGGCAGAGAGGGAGGACGGGAGACCCAACATTCTCGGCAGTGTGAGGCCTCCTCTTAGACAGCAGAGTTTCAGGATGCTCTGATCTCTCACTAGCAGGTACAGGGAATCTCAGGGGACTCTGCCTCAGAAGCAAAACTACAGCGCTGTCAAAAGCACAGTAACACCTCTGTGTGCTTCTAAAGGGACATGAGTCAATCTGAACGTGACAGTAAGAAACATGGCATTACAAACATTTCCAGGCACTACCCCACCCAGCCTCCCCCTGACACTTCTCCTGCAAGCAGATCTCATTTTTAAATTGTTTTTCTTTTGCTTTCTTTTGGTGACTGGAAAAGCTCAAGAAACAGGAAAGAAATCCTATAATACACAAAGTGCAACCAAATGTACAAACACATACTCAAAAAGAGACAGCAAAATTCTTTTAGCTTCCTCTAATCTCTTTGGATAGCTTTATGCTCCAGCTCGCAGGATAGCGTCGAAATAATGGAGCTATATTTAAACCAGTTCACTTGGGACTGGAAAGGGTTTAGCTACAGCTATACAGAAGTTGGTGTGGGTGTTTACCTGGCTTCCCAGACAGCTTCTGACACCCAAGTGAGCTGATCTAAAGTTAATTCAGACAGACCTCTGCTACGCTGACGTCTGCAGGGAAGAAATACTCTTATGTATAGGAACCTCTGATATTTCCTGTGGTGACAGAAAAGTAACAAATAAATCTGACTGGAAAGGGATAATGCCTGAGATGATGATATTTCTTTACCTCCTCATGTGTATCCGATCTAGTGCCTGTTCAGTCCAGCACCCACTAGAAACACAACTGCGTTCTGCTCTCTCTTACAGCCCAGGGCAGGAAAATGCAGCCAGGTTTCGCAAAATGTTGAGTGAGTTAAATTGCAGAGCAATGCTGGAAATGAACATCTTACATTCTACTTTGAAAATATAAATGGGGCAGAAGTTGCTTCAACATGGATTTGCTGATACTATCTGCGGGTCACCTTAAGAAGCCAGCTCTTGCCTAATCTGACAGGCATTTGCCAGCTCTGTGTCTTTCTGATGAAGGAATAGGGATTTCAAGATTAAATTACTATCTGGGACAGACCCAGGGGGGCAAAGAGTGAATCTACAAACGGAAATTCTGAACTATGGATGGGAGCTCCTCCCATTTCAGGGAAGCCAGAGATGTCTTGGACAGAAAGGACCAAATATGTGGGGGCAAGGTCAAATGAGTTTGTTTAGAGATAAAAATTTCCTCCTGTTTGGAGGGGTGTATGGTAGAATTTCTCAGGTCGTCCTCTCTCTAACCACACAGTTTCCTCCAAGTGGGTTTGCCACCCAGAATGTCAGAAATGTCTTGGATACCATCCTGAGAGTTCCAGACACGCAACTCCTAGCGACACAGTCACAGCAGCAATGAAATCAAACCAAAACCACCCCTTCCCCCCCAACATTATTACCAAAAGAGTTCATTAAGAGTTATTAGTTCACCCTTCCTTTCAGACCAAATTAATGGATTCCAAAGCATCAAACTTACCTTAATGAGGAACAAGAGTGCAGCTGGGTATAGAACATGGCAGAACAGTCACTTCTACATGGACACAACCTCACCATCATAAAAGCACTTTCATCTAATCTGTCGTTATCTTTAGAAATTCAATGACCTCCATTTTAAATAAAAGGCATCAGGCTGACAGAAATCCTCTAGGAGAAGCCAGAGAGCAGCACGTGGCTTCTGTTTGCTCTCACAGAAATGTCATCTTTGACATTCAAACAGGACACATATATTTTAAATAATGTCAAGAACACTCTCAAAATACCTCATCAGGACTCAAATGGGGGTGGGAAGGGGGTGGGGGTGAGGGGAACTTATGTTTTATGAGGTGGATGGTTCTTTTCACAGAGATGCGATCGGTTCCCAAGCAGGACGTATGGAGCATCCATGTGGTTCTGGTGCTGAGTCACCAATGTCATCAGCTAGGACGGGCATGCAGCAAAGCACGCGGGGAGGCCCTGGGATGCCTGCACACTCAGCGTGCTCGGCCAGGAGCTCAGAGCGCATGGCAACTTAGCATTCCATCTGTCACTTCATTTTAGCATTTGAGGTAGAAATAGGAGATGAAGAAATAGTTTTAAGGAGTTTGCAACATCACAGCTGTCAATCTCCAGTGTTCCAAAGGGAGGAATGACAGATATATAAGCCCATTCATATAAAAATAAGGTTTGCAGTCTTTTTTCCTGACCCAGATTTGCTACAGAGGCAACTTAATGCAAATACATATCAAATAGCAATTCACATTTACTCTAAAATCACTTAACAGGAGCTGAAAACATTAACCCCCAGCAACAGAACCAGTTCCAAGAGTCAGATTATTAACTTCCAGCAGTGATTCAGGGAAAAGGGGGAGGAAAAGGGAGAAGGGAGAAAACTGAACGAACGAGGTTGTGTTGATTTATTGGTAGTAGTCATTCTGTCGAGAAATCCAGAGGTCAATCAAGAGGGGTAACCAAAATCACAAGAGAATTCAGAAGGGCCTTAGCACATAATGCTGATTAACACGCTAAAGTTAATCTAAAGAGACAGCTTTGAGTGTTTAGGCTAGAAAAAAACAACACTCCAATTGGAAAGTCATTACTGGTGCATACAGGCTGTGAAAACTAGCCAGGGACTGTGCACCAGACTGGGCTGGGCTGTCAAACCAGGGGTGGGTTTAATTAATAAAGGCTTAAACAGCCAGATGTGCTTCTGATTTACCTGTTTAAAAGAAATCTTAATGCTGCAAAACAACATCAGCATGTCCAACTCAAGAAAGGGGGGTCTGGAGCAGTGGTTCTCCACTCTGTCTTCCCATTAGAGGGTGAGTACACTTGAAAGAGAAACATGAGGAACACCAAGTTGCTCCTTATCCCAGAGTCACAATTGCTCAACCTTTCAAGAATTTTTCTCCTTCCAATTAGTGTTTCATGACCATCAGCAGCAGAGATGAATTTGACTGTTCTCTTGTGAAAATGTTACCTCCATACACTTACACCAAAGCAATCCATCTAAAATCCCTGAGACACAAGACCTCAGAGGTCACAACTGTGTGGGAAATTCAGAGACTTTCAGGAGCTGCAAGAGACATCAACTCTCCTGTGGTGGAGGCCTAGGACCGTTTTCCAAACTTTTGCAAACTTTCCATTGAATAACCCCCTTTCAACCGTGCAAAATTGCAATGGATGAGTCTACAAGAAATCACGCTAAAACCCAACTGAAATGAACACACTAGTGGGAGAGTGCAGATGAGCGAGAGCACTGGCAGAGTTAGGGCTGAGAGTAAAAGCTGGAGATGAGAAACACCAGAGGAGAAGGGACAAGGCAGACAGGAGATGGAGTGACGTGACAACTGGAGGCACATTTCAGCATTCTTACCTCTGATCGGTGTACCACCTGGTGAGGTAATTTGAATGCAAATAAGATTAGAGAGAAGCATTAGTACAAAGAGGAAAGGAAGAAAATTATAACTAAAAAGCAGAAAGTTTTTTTAAAGCTAGAATTTGTATTAGCGCAACAGGAATAAATAAAAAGAAACTGATGTGCAATAAAAGTCAGAGTGACACTCTCAGGAGGTTAGTAAAGCTCATTGCTTTCAGGAGTGCAGCATCCAGCCCTGCATCTTGCCATTAAAGCCCCCACCCTCATGGAACAGGGACCGAACTAAGCTGCCAAGGTGGCACTGCTGGCTGGCCTCACCACTTGCATTCACCCACACCACTGTTCAAGCAGTTGAGATGGAGGACACTTTGGGGAGATGGTGCAGTGGCCCTTCATTCCTCATACAGAACAAGGAGGGTGTGTCCTGGGGCTGTGTGACTGTGAGTGTGCTGGGCAGGAGGGGTGGAAAGCGCATGGTTGCGGGCACTCGGTGCAATTCTGCTTTGAGGTTAGAATGACCAGTGGGACAAAATCTGCTCGCTTAAAGACATTAAACTAAGGGGAGAGTGTAATAAATCAGTTTTGAGTCATTCTCCACATTCGCATAACCCTTGCATCAGGTTCCCTCTGGCAAAGAAATTGGTGTCACAGAGAATTAATGTTACATACAGTAATATTTTGAAATGAAGTGGTTTCTGGTAATGTAACAATGGCACACTAGCCAGACCTCTGTTCTTCCTGCCTAATTTGGATGTTAGCAGAAGAAACCATCTTTATAAGGCACTGGAGATAATTTTACATGCTGTAATGAAGAGTATCTTACAAAGAGGGCTTCTCTGGGGGTGAAGTTAAATTATGATGTTGCAATAATCTATAAAGGTTCGTTTTATGAGGTCAAGGTATTTATCAAGTGGAGGATCCACTGGTCAGTGCCTTGAGTTCAGTGTACAATCAATACTGAAGCATGATGAAGAAGCTCCAGCTGGGCAAATTGGCAGGGAACCCTTCTAATCCCCACTTTTGTCCCCTTGGTCTTAATTTGCACATATGAAGGCTGTTAGTATAAGGGAGAGATTCATGCAAATTGAATCTGTAGGCAGTTCATGGTATGTGTTGGTTTTATGCAGATTTGTAGGATCTGAATACCAAGCACTTACCAAAGAAAACTGAGGAGTTTAAACAGACAGAAAAATAGGGTTAAACAGGACACAGTGTGTCAAATCATGTTCAGTGTATTGATTAATAAATACCAGTATGCATACAAGAGTGTCGTGTATCTCAGATTTACAGCTCAATCCATTATCCACAACAATGATCACCCAATGGGAAAGAAAGACAGAAAAGAATTTCTGTAAATACAAAGAAGGCGTATTTTAAGCACATTTAACTTGCCTCTTAAAAAGTAATTACAGTATTTATACTTATTCTTTTTCTTTCCTAACTACCCTTCCTTTAGGCAGAGTCCCTTTTTTGAAGCAGGAGCAGCAATTCAAAATACTCATTTTAGCATTTTCCTCTGCCAAGATGACATTACCCCATTTTAACTTTGTCTTGTTTTATTTTCTGACGTTTTCTACCCAGAGATGACTGAAGCATCAGGAAAAATCTTAAAGTGACTGAAGTTGTGGGTAATCTCTCTCTTGCAATAATAAATCTGCTGCTTACTTATCTATCTTAGTAACCACTGCTATCTTTAACAGAACAGTTATACCCAGAGATACTTGCATGGAATAGCACAGCCATGGAAAACAGGGTTATTTCTCTTTGCCTGTTTGGAAAGTTTGCCAAGTGATATTTTTGCTCTGCTTGGTCTAGGGCTTTGGCCCTCTGGTGTATTGTGTGTCCCCCGCCCCATCCCTTCCACAATTTTCAGAGTTAAGAAAAGCATCACCACTGTGTGTCACTTCCCATGGGAATGGTGCAATGACTTTGAGCACAAGCCCAGGGGCCGAAAACATGACTTCCTTATCTCTCATCTCGCTGAAATAGGGTTTGTTGCTCTGTCCTAGAACTGAAAAGATTTGCAGGAAATCTTTAAATCTACTCCCTGTAGAGACTCAACCCTTTCTCTATTATGCCCGTTGTCTACACGGAGCTCTAGAAGCAACTGCATGCTTGAAGCAGATTCCCTAAAATGCTAAGTGTGGCCAGCTTATTTTTTCATGAGTTAAATTCCAATCCTCCTGGCTTCTGAACGCAATCCAACTGTTGTGGGAGCAACACAGAGGTTTGCTGTATTTACTGCAGTGCTTGTTTCATGTCTCTCTCACCTTTGCAAAGTTAGACATTCACTTTTCACTCAGAGGACACCATAACAGAGTGTGCACAAGGCTTTTCAGTTCGACTCCAAATTTCCTTATCCAGAAGGAACAAACAGAGTTTCCCTTTATCCTTCACATCATATGATGATTCATCTCTGGCTGTTGTCCTTTTAGGGTGTCCCTCAAAGGGACCAAATCACAGCACACAGGCTACAGACTGCCACCATAACAGAGTCCATCAAGTGACAGAGACATCATCACTCAAATGGTTACTGAGGCCAACTTGTGCCCTGTGATCACCAGGCTGCTTTATGCAAAGGGCACCCCCAGATCAAACTTCAAACCCAATTGCTTGTGTTTGAAACGTTCGAAACACTCATAAGGAAGGAGAGTTTATTTCCCCTTCATGATAACAGACACTGAGTAACACCCCATGCATTTACCTCAGTCAGGAATAAGTGCTGACCCTGACATTCTTTGTGTACTGGAAGCACCCAGTCAAACACCCAAAGCAAGGAAAAACATAGGATGATACACTGGAAAACCCCCTGGGGTTATTTGTGTCAGTATTTCCCAGTGTGGAGAAGTTCTATTGGAGAAGGGACTTCACTCTGCTGACAAACTCACCACAGGCTTACCAACACATCACTTCCCTTGTAGGAACCTAAAATACCAAAAAAAACACTCCAAAGCATGATCAGCAGAGAAACCAAGGCTCATGCTGGCTGTGAACTGAGCACCAGAGCAGTGCAACACTGCATCCCAGAGAACTCTGACAGTGCTTTTGGCTACTTCTTAGCATAGGTTTAGGGGAAACTCTTTTCAAAAGTCAAAGTACTACAGGAAAGACTATTTGGCACCAGATGCCCCAGGGAGTCTCTGAATGTATCCCACGACTGCTGTGTGCACCTCCCACAGTGAGGCCCAGGTGTGCAGTACAGGTTCTTCCAGGAGACAAAACTTCAGCTGTCAACTGGCCATTGTTGGCCACTATACTGCTTCAACCCTTTTCCAGTCAGTTCTTTCTGAGAGAGCATCCATCCTTGTGTGGGTTCCCTGATCCTTTTGGATAATACTATCCAATCCTCATTCTTTTAGGCTGTTTTTACATCTTGTCCCAAGTCGATGCCTATCTGATGTCTGGACTCAAAGCTGTTCCTTGCTAGGAGTTGAACATCTTCTGCTGGATACTGACTGCTAGCTATTACCAGTGAAGCAGGATATGGACATCATGGCCACTTCACTGGGATAAAGAGGCACCACCTCTTTTTGCATGTTGGGTATTCCTTTTGTGGCCAAATAAGCAGTGCTCCTACTGACAGGATCAAGCCTAAATGAAAACACTTGCTGGTAACTCTGAGAGCAGAAATGCAGTAAGGTGATATGGTGAGCCAGCTCCCACTGCTTTGTTGTTAGAGGCACCTTCACTTTTCCAGAGAGTGACTGAAGTCACCTGTAGAATCCTCTCTAATACTTTACTTGCAGTTAATTGCCTGAAAGCCACACTAGGATCCAGGGCATGGTTCTGTAACTCAGTTAATTAATGGCAATTAAGAGAATGATACTTTTTGTAACACCAAGTTCTTTACTAGATGAAGGATACTGCTTTCTGAATTTCTGGAGTTTCCTTATATAGCAAAGATATCTGTATTTTAACAGTCAGAATATTCTAATTTGATATTTTGTTCATAAATTTTCTGATGAGCAAGGTAGAAGAGCAGTTCTTCAGCTATGAAACTCAATGGAGACATTTAAGAACTTTGAGAGTATGAAGTCCAACTGAGTTGCTTTGTACAGAAAAACTGTGATGCATCAGCACAATCTGATCTATACTGAGAGAGCTTCCGCCACATCATTAACTGATTTTAAAACACGGTTAGAGGTACAGCACTGACTCCAGCTGCCAGAACTCATGTGTGTATCACCTGCAACACTACAGTGTCTGGACAGTTTTAAAATCAGTTCAGACAAACAAGTTTTAAATGTGTTAGCATGCAGGGGAGGTTTCACAGCCCAAAGCTGGCCTTAGATCCTGTGACACTCACTGAGAGGCACTGAGTGAAGCTACACACCCTGGGGGGAGAATAGGGAGTTGTCCTGAGTCACTGCATTTGCAGAAAAGCAGTCTCTCCACAAGAGGTGGGACTTATTAGCAAGATGAACAAGGGAGAATTTTGCTACAACCAGCATGAGTCAGAGACCTTGCTTTTGCGTTGATCTGTGATAACAGAGATGAAACCCTGTATTTATTTGTGCTCTCATTTCTATAGCTATTAGACTAACATTTACTGGCAAAACTACCCAAGAACTGGACCTAAAATAGAATTATGCTTTACTTGGGAAGAAAAATCTAAGTATTGGTGAGAAAAAATTTTTTATTGGCTTAAAAAAAGCCCTCCAAATATAAATAGTTACACTGCTAGAAGGTGTAGTAAGAAAAATGCATATACACACATATAGATATAATTAGTAAAATGAGGGAGAGTAGGAATCAAGGCAGATTTATAAACTGTCCATTTACTCCTGACAAAGACACCGGTTTGCTGGGGGTTAAAAGAGTCTAAGATGATGGCTTGGATGTTTTAAACCACAAACTCTAGTACCTTCACAGAAGATGAGCAGAAGTCTAGAAAGTGATGTTCAGAGCCCCCTTGGGCACATGATCTGACTTCATGCAAGTTCAAAGACCTGCCTGAAGCCCCCAGAGCACTGCCAACCCACATAATTGTGAGTGTCAGAAGACAGCACCTTTCCCAAACATGCTGCTTCTTCACCTCTATTTATTCCATACTAGGAGCCTGAAGAAACAAAATTATCCCTCAACCCCCCCTCTAAGTCAGTCTCAAAAGCTGCGCTGACCTTCATGACCTATATTTCGTACATCTGAATACTAATATATTATGTACTCATTGAAGGTCGGACACTTTATACACAGTATTGGGCTCACAATGCGCTGTAGCTATTTTAACTATATTACATCTGTCTAGCTTTTATTGGGTTTTAATTAAACTAAATTAAATGAGCGTATATTTAGATTGAGATAGTATAAACTGACATTCATGCAGATATGCCAGGCTGACTATAAGATACGATCTTAATGGAGCAGAGACTTTGCAAACTATTAAACTCTCCCATATAATGAGGTATCTATTTAAATACTCTTTTCTATGAAAAACAACTCTGCCCAACTATGGTGTAGTGTTGGAGAGCTCAATTAGCACCTTGCAAAACTAATGGGAAACTGCCCAAGCCATCACATTGCTCACACAGGGTGCTGCAGTCACCTAAGTGGGACTCAGGCACTTCAAAGCACAGGCTCTACTTTATGTCCACTACAAATACTGGGAAAAGCCACAAATGCAAGCAGGGGATGAATTGCTGGCCCATGAGAAGCTATAAACTTCATGCTCCCCACTCACGCCAGGGTGGAGCAGAGCCTTGGTGAATCTTGGCATCATATCACCAGACCCCTGAAAACAAAATTTCAAACTCATATTTGGAAGTCCCTTGCACTGAACTGTAGAAACCTCCCATACTACATTAGAGAGCTAATCAATTTCTTTTGTGAGTCTGAGGATGTGTGCTGCTCATTGATTTCTAAAAGACTCCCTTGACACCTCCCTTGGTAATTACTGTGTCTTCAGCAAGCAGCCAGCTCTAGAGTTTGAATCCCAGGTGAAATATTCAATTGAGATGTTGCTCGAGAACAGCGAATCAGAATCAAAACCTGGACGCTGTGACAGGCTTTACTAGTTTGTTTTTAAACTTTCTATCTCACCAAACTTGTGAAGCAGCTGGTAGAGAGGCAGCCAAGTGCCTGTGAAAAGGAGGCTGAAGAACGCACAGCAAGTGCATCAGAGGCTGCCTTGCTGCTCATTTATGGTAATTTCTGATGCTGATTTAGTCAGCTACGAAGTGAAACACATCCATGTGCACTTTCCTATTGCTGCTTCCTAAACCTTTTCAGAATAATTAAAAAGCGTGGTATTTTCTTCCAGCACAAACAGATCAAGATTAAACCACGTTGTGGGGGAGATAAGCTAAAGGTCACTAGGAAATTTCATAAGCTATAACTGCATTAGTATAATTAGCGTTCACTGGTACATCAAGGTGGGATCAGGAGTGTCAGGCTGGGTTCTATTTTTGCTGAGAGTGATGTCTCACTTACCCACTCCTCCAAGCACAAACCTACTTCTTATCATCCAAGCATCATCAGATGCATGCAAAAGGCTCCTGCTATGGGGAAACGTGTCAAGACATTCACCTTGGTAAGAAGACGGTGATGCCCTGGCAGCAGCATTCGTAACAAATGGATTTTGAGTGCCCAGAGCCATTCGTGGCCAGGCAAGGTAGTCTGCCTCTTATTTAAGTGTGGGACCCTTCTAGACCAAAGCTGTCCCAGCTCTATTCCCTTCTGTACTTTGTGTAGGGTACGGGGAGCTTTTTTCCCCCAGAATAAAGCCGCTGTGTAGTGATGCTGTGCATTGTTAAACAGCCACTCTAATTCACACTGGGGAGCTCCACTTCATCAGTGAATAAAGCAACGTTTTATTTTCTTTAATTCTCTAATGGGCCTTACAGTCCTGGGAGACTGAATAGTGCAGCAGAAAAACAAGAATTCCTTGCTAAAATGAGTGTATTCTTAACCACCCCCAAGAACTAACTGTCTGTTATTTCAAAAGCTAGTATTTGGCTTGTCAAACAAAAGAATAAAAAAGAAATGGTGTATTTCAAAACCGTGTCCACCTTCCTCTGAAATCCACGGAATTGCTACTTTTTGGATCTTTCTTTATTCTTCTGGTCTCACATAGTAAGGATGGTAATGAGCTCAACAGAAAGCAGAGCTTATATAGACTGGAGAGTCTATATAAGGAGTAAAGGTGCATATGACCGCTGATTGTAAAATTGCAACCGGTATCTCATTATCCTGATTTCCACTGTGCTTCTATTAAAAAAATAACCTGAGACCCACTGAGTTGGCAGTGAAATGTCTGAGCCTACCAAGGATTTGGGACAATGTCAAGACGGTCTATTGAAGAAGATATCCAGGTGATGCTCCAAAAGGCATGTCCGCTCTAATGTCTCCTTTTAACAAGCCACGATATCCTGCCAGAGAGGATCAGCTCCAAAAACTGTTTTTACATTGTAAAAGAAACAAGCTCACAGCAGACTGACATTTGGGTTTAGAAGAGCATTTCATCATTTCAGGGAAAAAATAATAGCAGCATGTAAAGAAAAAAAGAAGGAAGAGTGAAGAGGCTGGGAAGGCTTACTTGCTTTGCTACCTTACCCGAGCGGAGCTGCTTGATTCTCCCATTGCTGGTTGCAGTGTCAACGGGCAGGAAGTCTTTGAACCAGGAGATTTCGGGATCAGGGTTACCACTGGCAGCACAGAGCATTGTGGCTGTGCGGGCCTTCTCCACCACCTTGAGCTGTGGGCCCATGTCAATGGTAGGGAAGCCAGCTGGGAGGTGGTCTTCTGCAAGAGATAAAAACACACAGGGTTATAGGGAAACACACCAGTGTGGCAATGGGATACAGTTGCAGTGACAGCAGTGCCACCGTACAGCATCTGTGCCTCAGCTAGAAAACAGCAGCCTGACTTCCCTACTGAGAAGGTTATCAAGCCCTTAAAGCACATTAGGCTCTATAATGAGCATTCATTACACCAACAGAAGCTTCCACTAAATTTAACTCCATTTAAATCAATTGCCTTGGGAAATGTCCATAATTTTCTTTGATACATAAGCTCCATCCATTGTTGTTAATAATTCAGTAAAAGCAGGTATTTGACTTTTTGTGGGAGGACTGAGTTGAAGATAACAGACAAACACAATGCCAAATAGTTCAAGGCATCTTGAAAAACAACAACTAAACAATAAAACCCCTTAGAAAGGTCCAGAGAGGCCCATTTTATCTTTTTTTTTTTTACTAAGAACATTCTGTCACATTGGTAGGATAGACTGTAAATTTCTTCCTCATGCCTCCAAATCTGATTCCAAAGGCTTTTAGAAACTAATGAATGTAAAGCGAATGAGCCACACTCTGCTCATGAGCCGCCTGGCCAGTCTGTGCCATGGCAAGCTTCTGGTGCATTTTCTGGGCTGTAGAGAGCAACAGAGGCATGCGAGAAATGGCCAGTGCACGCTCTGGCACGGACTACTACAATACTGTGAAACAAAGCACCCCCTTAACTGCTAAAACCATTCATACAGCAGGTAGGAAAAGAGTTAATTGAGTTTGCTGCTGCAGAGCACGCTCAGGTAGGCTGGGTGGAATACATTAGGCAGCCTTCACTGATAAGCCAAGGCATGCTCCAACATCGTCATTCAATAGCAGCTGCAGAACTGAGCTCATTTATTCATTCTGTGGCAAGATGTACTGTACTCTGCTAAGCCTGAACTGCAATCAAAAGAACATACTTTCACAGAAAAAAAGAACTTGAAGAACATTAAGAAGCTTTTAAAGTACCAGAAACTCAATTATTTTCAGTATGTTTCTTTTTTCCCCTGTTTTAAGGAACCTTAAACAAACTTCTTCTTTGGCAAATCTGATTCTGCAAGGCTCTGAGCTCACTGCAGTGTTTAAACAAACAAGGCCTTAGCATCTGCCCAAGTCCCAAAGGAGTCTGAACTTGCTGCAATCTGATTTTTCCTGCTATCACTGCACATCTGGAACTGTACCCCTCACTCCTCACAGGAAGATACTAGCAATAGGTCACCTCAATTGCTTCCTTCTACCTCTACTGCCACACCTGCAGCACGAACATGGCCTGTGGCAGCTAATCTTACATATTTCTACCTAAGATCTCAAGAGAATTCCCAAGACCCTTGACTTGTTTGAAAATCAAGACTGTAGCACAAGGCAACATCTGCTGGAAACAAAAAAATGCCTGGGAATATAATTTAGATGAGAGTGACTATGAAGCATCCAAGATTTTCTACAGGAAAAAAGGTTCCTGATATTTATTAAAAGCACAAACTGTATTTTGTCCATCAGATCGACCTCCTGAGAAACCTCTCTCATCATGAGCAAACATAAATGGAATTCTTTTTTTTTTAATGAAAGGTACTATGAAAACCAGCTCTTTTAGAATTTGCTCTCTATTGATTTTCAAAGACAAAAGGTACATAGAGCTTAACTGGAATGACAACCAGCACCAGCATTCAATAGCAAGCAACAGAAGCACTCAATACTGAGCAACTACAATGCATACTCCTACATGGCTGAAAAGAAACAAAAGGAGGGTACACACAAAAATACAACATGGTATAGACTGAAAAGGAAGATACACAGAAAAAGCAGTAAACAATGACAGTCCCTTGGATTAAGGCCAAGTTTGCCTACAGTGCAGCACCTTGCTATTTAAAGTATTGAAAACAGATGTTTACTCTGGGGAGGCTGAAACCCTGAAGTGATCTAATCTAATCACCATGATTACCATTGACAATCTTCTCTGGTTTGCACAAGATTTTACAAAGAATGCACAGAGCTAAGTATCACGCAGTTATCTTCATCCAAAGTCTGAGTGCAGGCTTTGCACATAGCTAAAAGCAAACCTGAAACCAGCATTTGTGCAAGAAATCCCTTCCTGTCTGCAATGATCCTTGGCCTACAGACAGGAGAGAGGCCACAGAGTCCTTCACAGTGTCTGATCCACAGGTACACGACCAGTCTGCTGCACTGGAGTGACTGTTCAATCAAAATTAGCAGTTTGTGATGAGCCACAGACCAGGAGAAATTACACAATCTAACCTTGACTTCACTGAGTACAACAGAGACACTGATTACAGACACCCAGCAGCAAAGCTACTTCTGCTGTACTAGAACTCTTGGCTCAAGCCTTTTCTAGACTCCAAAGCCAAATACAGCGCTGCTCCCACACAATCCACCCCCTGCAAGGCCAAGTCATTACAGAGCCCAGATGAGAACGCTGGGCACTCTTCACCTGAACAGAGGGCACAGGTTACCACCACCATGATGATGCTTGGTGCCCACAGCCTGGACTGTGCAGGACACAGACAAGCACAGCCAGCCATGCAAAGCTCATGCAGCATACAATCTTTCCCCTCTTAACTGCCCACAAGCCCCAAAACTATTGTGGCAAATGACAGCAGCAGAGAAATGGTGCATCCTTTGTAGTCAGAGCCACAGCAGATTCGCTGGGCTAGCTGTGGTACTGGTACAGGCCAGTTTCCATGCATGCCTGGAGCCTGAAACCACCAAAACTCCAGCAAGCAGTGCTGGCATGCCTGCATCTATCTAGCAAGGACTTACTTGATCCCTTGTCAACCAAACACAGAGGTAGCACTGGTGTTTAAGAGCAGCAGTGTGACTCCAGGAGGCTGCAGTCCCAGGTCACATCACTGTGTGATGAGATGCCTGGGGAAATCTGACAGCTGGTCTCTGATGACACCTCAGACACCCAGAGGCTGGAGTTCACCTGCTGTTAGTTCTGTGGTAGCTTCAGGGGACATGCACTGGGGACAAGGTCAGAGAATCCGGGACTGTAGCTCAAGGGGAGGACAAGAACCTTCTGTAGAGGTGGTCCAACGTATACCTGCAACACCATGAAATGGGGAACCCCAACCACTCCAGAGCTCCCCTGTACCGTGTGGCTCTGGCAGCCCCCCAAAACCCTCCTGGAAAAGTGTGGCTTTGGAGAAAACCTGAGCTGGTCACACCACAGAGCACAGCCCAGAACAAGCCCATGCCTGCCCTGTCAGCAACACTCCTGTAGAGATAACAGGGCTTTGTTCCAGGGGGCTTGGTGCTGCTGACTTCACCGGGACAGTGAGGGATCTTGCCTTGCCTTGCCCTCAGGCAAAAGCCTAATCTAAGTATAATTATGAGGCTCAGTCATGCCTCGGCTCCTTTCAGCCCTTGCTCACTGTACTAACTTGTGTGCACACAGAGCTTGTCAGTAATAGCCAACCTCCTACTGCAGCCAATATGAGGATACCCTTATTCAAGAAAATGAGTTTGTCAGCACTTGGTTTTATTCGAGGATAGCCAGTGTGCCTTCGATGCACATTAGAACAGGCTATGAATCTGCTTTCAAGTGCATACCAGCTAAACCAGTTTTTCTTTCTGGGTTTCAGGTACTTTCAGAAGGTAGGCATTAGGTTAGAGTGAGCAAAATGTAGGCACAACAGGAGTTTTTGGGGCAAGGCAAGCTCTAACTCCCCCTATGGACTACAGCAGCAGTAGAAGAAACGACAGAGGAAAGCAGGAAGAGAGAAGAGACGCAGTAGGAAAGGAAAGGGAAACAAAAACAGAGAAAAAACCGAGAGGGTTTTGCAGTTACAAAGTGAAACTTGGAAAATCCACAACCAGGCTGAGGTCTCGCTAGCAGTAGTCACCAAGGAGACAGGAATGTCCCTCTGGCATCTAGCATGACAGCATGGGCAGAGGATATCTCCTCTCACTTGACAGCTCCCTTTGCTAATCTTCTTTCTGAGGTGACAGAAATCTAACCCCTGCTCTCATACAGCTCTTTTGTGCCACACATTTCTCATCTTTAAGGGAAAAGCTAAGGTAAGAAACCTTCCCCACAGCCCCAAACTGGAGCTGAGACCTCCTTTAGGGCAGCTACAATTACATGGCTTGTTCCCCAGCTCCCCAGAAAACTACCTTTCATGAGGATGCTGCTGTGAGAGACATACCCCTTGGTGTGTCCTTATTTTCTGCATCACTCGAAATATCAAGTGATGATAAGGGACATGGAGGCAATTGCAATTTACGTCTTACAAGAAGCACAGATCAGCCCCAGCATGGAATGGTGTGTAGATAACAGCTGCTTACAAAAAAGGCCTGCAGAGGAGTCTGTGGTGAGCACAGCTGTTGACAGCTGAATCCTGCAGGATTACCCCCAGGATTTTGCTCAAAATGTGTAATCTCTCACAGGACAGGAAAGTTGGAGGAGCTGAATATCAGATTCCTACCAGCACAAACTCTGCTCTTGAAACCAAGCAGGTTTTTTTTGGGGGTCATATCTTGACTTGGCACCTGAAAAACCTTCCTCCTACCACTGTGAATTTCTTCTGTGTCAACACAGGAAACAGTGTTTTAGAAATGATAGTGCAAACTGTAAACACGTTTATGGGAGTTATTTGTCACATTCTTCTTCCTATAAAAGCCAGGCCTGCTTACTATCATGAGTGCAATTGTTCAGACTGCTGAGGGAGAGTTAAAAAAATATACCAAATATAATTTGAAAATAGGAAAAAGTAGCTTTTCTATACATTACAGCTACAGCTGTGAGGTTAAATCTCTTACAATCTATCAAAACCACTGCCCCACTGGAAGGGGTGTTCTTAACTCCATTCAAGTGAGATATTGAGCCTTATCCCCACACAGGGCTGGAAATGGCTTATCTGGGCCACTGGCTGCTGCCAGCCTCCATCAGCTGAGGAACTTCCAGCCCAACATCAATTTTAGGGTCTTGGTAGGGATGATTAAAACACAAAGCTGCTTTGTTTTCAATTCTGCCAGCTATCTGAAACCACTCAGGAGTATGTGGTGGTACGGACAAGTCAGGAAATGGATTGAGGGCAGAGAGATCTCTGATAAATGTGTTTAACTGTGGTCAGCATTGCACAGGAGCAGGATACACATACCAGAAGCTATTTCACATGTTCCTTACCCATTCGGTGAGGTAGGCTGGGATCTCACCCAGTTCACATCACCAGGGCTTGAACAGATCCCGCCCAGAGGTACTGGTTTGATGCACTGTAACACAGGATGTTGCAGGGATAAACCCTTGTCTACTGACACACTTGTACTTGATGGATCAATGGAATTACTTTGCAAATTTTACAAGCTTCCAAATCTCCCTCTGAGACACTGAAACCATTAGCAAATGCAAAATTATAAGTGCAAGGAAGATAGCCCAGGTAGTCGGCAATATTAACTAACGAAAGACGCAAGCCAGTAACATTGTAAGCACACCACAAAGCAGGACATCTGTTTGCTGAATAAACAGCCACGATTCCTTCAGCACAGGTTACACAGCACAGCTATTCAATTACCGCAAGACAATCAAACGCAGTCGAGCAATCCAGCGGCCCAGAAGAATGGCACCACTTTACATGATAAGAAAACCCTGGCATTGCTCTGTTCAGGTTCAACTGAAGCTGCAAAGAGCATTTTATCAGCCATTTTGAAGCAATTCTCTCTTTCTGCACCCTTCTTACACAAGTCCCTTAAGAGGTGCACCACAAATATTATCCAAATTCATGGTCTCCAAAGGCTGCCCAGTGCTGGGCTACTGCCCATGTGGGGAGCGGCAGGCGGAGAGCATTTGTTCATGCTGGCTGCCGGAGCCAAGTCTCATCCAGGCTAATGAATACCCCCCTCGCATTGGCACCGCCTTGTAATTGCCTAAGGAAAAGGTGGGGCAGTGAAACCAACCTGTTTCAAAGGCAGCAAAGTCTTAATTACTGGGTTAGTAGGTATAAAACAGTTTCAGACAGGCAGAAAATACAAACAGTCATCTATTGATGACAAGACTTTTAATGACAAATCTGCTGGCTTTGTATGACATCATGCCAACGTGACATGCTGAAGCTGTGTACTGAAAATGGGCAGAAGGGCACAGATGAATGGGTGGGTGTGGAAACAGACTCCAGAAGGACTTCTCTGTTTCACGGTGTAACCACATGAATTACCGCACAAGAGCTTACAGTAAACAAAGTATTTGCTATCTCTTAGAAAGATCACAGTAGCAGCAAAACAGCTCACAAAAGAAAGAATCTGAGTCAGTTCGAAACAAAGAAAGTACTGTAAGGAAAATTCAAGAAAATACGAGACGAGACACGGCAGAAGAGGATAAACTGTGAAGCAAATTCCTGCTCCAGGGGCTCACAGTGTGGGAGCACACGGGACCTGCTTGTTCCAGAGGTTACGAGTCCATAAAACACCTGATGGAGACAGTGCTACCCTTCCAGTGACAGAAGGGCATTGCTAACATTGTCCTCTCACGGCTGGACAGCAATTATCTCCATTTACAAGCTACTAATACCTTCTCAGTAGCTTAGCTGGCCATTCCCAAGCACCTGTTTATCTCAGAAGGGAGCAGGACGGCTTTGCAGAGCTGGGTGCTCCCAAGAGTAAGACAAAGCAATGCCTCCCAGCTTGCTCTGATGAGGAACCAGGCTGTGCTCTTGCCAAGTCCCTGTGCTGCTTCTCTCCATGCACAGTGCTAAGGTAATGCACAGTCACTGCAGCAACCTGTCCCTTCCCAGGGCTGAGCACCCCACATCTGCCATGCACTGGCACCCAGTGCTCCCACCCCCACGGGGCAACCTTGGTGCTCCAGGCTCGAGGGGGCACTGCTTCCCAATAGGATGAAACGAATTCCTTCTCCCAGTCCTTCGACATGCTGCTGTCATCCAAACAGCCTTCCTTTGGGCTTCATGATGCCTCTTCACCTGACATAGTGAACTGGCCAGGACAAAAAATGATGACACACAGGCAAAAAATTAGGTAATTTCCATTAAGAAAGACATCATCCTTCCATTTGAGAAGTACTGCAGCATGCCACTACCAAAGCCCTCCTGAATACACCAGACATAGCCACGTTCAGCCATAGCTACCTCTAAGCTTCTCACGGGGTACCTAATCCAGTCTAGATTCAGGCTGGGACACAGAAAAGGGCCTGAGCTCTAGAGGCACTGATGAGGCAATAGCTGCCTCCCTCCAGCATGGCCCTCCCTTAAGCACAGCCCGAGGGAAGGTGTGAGTAAACCCCCTCTGGGGAAAGTTTCATCCACTACTACGGCCTTGTACTCCTCTGATCCAGCCTCTTCAGAAGCACTGCAAGATCCACTGAGGTGACTGAGTCTAGCCACAGCTTCAGTGATGAACTCCTCCTTCTCCTTCACAGATAACCTGTGTTGCCTCTGTCAAGCACAAAAGATGATTAACAGCTGCTGAAGCTGATTCAGAGCAAAAGTAAGTATTCAGTCACAAACCTGGCCAAATTAAAGATATGCACCCACAACCCACTGTTGCAGTTCCTCGTTTAGGGATCTTCCTAAGTAATAACAACTTCTGCTCTGTATTGTGACACCTGTGGAGTCTGCTGCCAACCAGGAGACCTCAACCCATCCTGGAAGAAAACAACTATTTAGAGCTTGATCAGATTAGATTACAACAGTAGGGACGGCATTTATGAAACCCCTACTACCACAACATCCTTCTGTCATCCTGGCTACCTCTTCTAGCTTTCCATTCTGGCTTCCTCATAATGACAATCACACTTGCAGCCTTTGTCCTAAACTCAAGTTTTTCTAAGACTGACACCAAATATATCTAAAAGAATTCAAAAACTCCAGAAGGAAGATTATAGCAGAAGCTTCTCTGCTCAGGCTAAACAAACTGTATGCCACAGGGCAGAGCTTCTTCAAGTTGATGACACAGCCTCACAGAACAGTGGGAAATGTGATACAAAGCCTTAGGATGTGAGGAACAGCTTAGACCTCCTGCTCCAATCCCACACCCACTACTCTGCCATGAGTTTAAAGCAGTATCCACAAACAACTCAAAGCCAAAGACACATTAAAACAAGCATTTTTCTAAGAGATCAGAGAAACCAGTTGCTCATGTTAACGAAGTACTAAAAAGAGCTTAGCCTGTATGGCACTTGGAATAATTTAAGGGTTCAGTGTATAGCACAGCAAAAATTACATCAAGAAATGTCAAAAATGTGGATGAGGAAGAGCTTGCATAGAAATAAAACAGAACATATCTGCAAGATTCCCTAGCTGAGCAAGCACCCTTTTTTAAAATCCTCGTTTGGTGAGAAAAAAATAACTTTTTTATTTCCTCCCTCAAAATTACAGTGTAATTTCAAGTAGGTAAAAATAGAGTTTTCTGGGTCATATCCAACAGCTGATAAATAAGGCTAAGCTCTTTCAGTAACTACTACAAAAAGACCCCTCATCAGCTGGAAGTGTGTATTGAAAAAACTCACAAAAGTTCTTCAAACGCATGAATTCAGAAGGGTTTTGCAGCCAGCTATTAAGACTCCATAGTAAAGGAACAGTAAAAGTCGACCATGCTGTGCTTTCAGGCAGGACTGTGCCATTTGTTGGTACCAGCTGTTGAATATAACTGCCTGTAGAACTGTTTTCAAACCATTGTTGCTTTTTAATATTTTATACTAAGAAATACAACATAACTATTGCTGCTGCACGTTTCCTTGTGACAGAATATATAAACATACTCCCACTAAAACACACCCAAAACTTCAATCTTTACAAGGAAAAGCATGAGAGCAACAGCTCTTACTCGTATTCGAAGTCATTTATTAATCTACTGCATTTTTCATACTACCTGCACTGATGTGAGGTGCTATTAGCATAGAGATTTTCATTTTTAAGATGTGCAATCAATAATGCATTACCATATGCCATTAAATCCGACGTGTGGTTAAATTAATGGAGCATTTGACTTTTGATCCATGTATGTTTGGTTGCAGTTCAGTGCAGGGAAAAGTGCATGAGAACGGAGTTAATCTGACAGCAGAGCTCTCCCACGCTTTCTAACATCAAGTTTCAGATTAAAGTGAGGCATTCCTGTTGCCACTCAGCTGGAATACTAAATCTGTTCATTTCCACTTCACAGGCCAGAATGCAAGATTTTTGGTCACTTAACTCCTACTGAACGGGCTAGATTGTGCTAAAATCTGATTTGTTTAGTTTCTGCAGCCTGTTGTATCATTGTCAATCCAGTGGCTTTTCCTTCTCTGGGGAACATCGCAGCCTGTCAGAACATCACTGGTCAGCAAGTCTCAAGCAAAAACTTTGATTAAGGATGTGAACAAGTTGTGTATTTTGACAAAATGTCCTGCCGAAAAAGTCTTCTTTTCCAGCAATTGTCCCAACATGGGAAAGAAAAAGCACTGCTTTTCCTTGGATCTAAGCTGCTGGAAAAGGAAGGTATTTAGACAACATGGATGGCTGTTGACTTTTTAAGGAGAGAACAACCTCCCTTTTGTCTTTCACCCTCCCCAAGATCCCCAAACAAAAACCCTTGAAGTACCAGGTGACTGGAAGTTAGCAAACAGCAAGGGGATTGAGAGCACCCTTAAAGTTCAGTTTGCAGACCACTGCAGGTTGGGTGGAAGTGTCCATCTGCTAGAGGGTAGGAGAGCTCTGCAGAGAGATCTGGACAGCCTGGATTGATGGGCTGAGGCCAATGCTATGAGGTTGACACGGCCAAGTGTTGTCCTGAAGTTGGGTCACAACAACTCATGCAGAGCACAGAGCACAGGCAGAGTGGATGGAAAGCTGCCCAGCTTGGAAATTGAATGTTAAAGTTGTACTGGGGAGGAGCTAGAGAGTTGTTGGAGAAAGCACAAAAATACTGTACTTCTGGCATTCACAACCAGCCAGAGCTTTGATAGGAAAACAAGGATTCCCTCTGCTCCCAAAGAATGTCCTCCTGAAACACCTTTTTGTTCTCTGATCTCAAGGACTAAAATGAAACTTTTTGGAGTCAACCTCCAAAATTGCCAAGCTCTGCGATGCCGTGAGACTTTGAATCCCAAAGCCAGCAATCAAGGTGTGTGGGTGTGGGAAAGGAAGATGAACACAATTCTTATAAAAGCAAGGCTCCTCTGCAGCCAACAAGCTGAAAAGCATCAGCCCAGGTGCTCAGCTAGCTGCTCAGCTACCTCCCCATACTGCCTCTTCCCTTACTCTACACCTTTCCTCCAGTACCATCCCTTCCTGCCCCTGTCAATAGATTCTCATGCACATGGCTCTGTCTGCCATTTCCATACTTGTAGCAAACTGTGTTTAAAGCAAATGCTCATAAATCATATAAAATAGCTAGCAAAACCACTACATAGAACCATTCCCAGTAAAGGCCAATACAGTAAAACACAAATTAAATTTATCATCCAAAGCATTATTTCTTTATAGTATGCAGAAAGAAAATAACCTTTAAAAACCTTTAAGAAATATTCACACATTGACTTCAGGTAGCTCTGTGACTCTGTGAAAGTTTTTCACATACCTTTTTCTCAGAGAAATTCTATTTTCAAATGACACAACAAATGTGAAGTTTCATTAGACTTGTTCTGTTGCAGCCAGCTCAGGCACAGAGGGTCTGCTGACAGGGAAATCACTCGAGAACTGTAAGAACAGCTTTAATTTAAAACACCAAACACATCACTGATATGGCATCACTGCTTTCCACAAGGTTTTAAAATACTCCATCACAGAAAGTATCATGGGTAACTAAATTTATTTATTTGGTGGGGAGTTTACTTTATATAAAAAAGAAAACACAGCATGCCTTGACCAGACTCAAAGACAGAAATATCCTCTTATTATGAGTTTTATTTCTTATGTCAAACCATCACTTTCTAGAAGGTCCATTAACTTCACTGTCTCCAACATCACTTTAGGTGGAGACTCTGGTTACCACAACAGTCTTTCAGAGACAGCAGATGTAGAGAGGCCCACAGCCAAAGACTCCCAGAAAGCGAATGGCTACATGCAAACACAAGAAAGACATTGTTGCCAGACAAGTGATGGTTTTTAATGCTGGGATGATGTAATTGCTCAGAGTTTAACAGAGGGCAGACATACTCTTCTTTTTACAGATAGTAAGTGTTGCAGAGGCTCAATATCCTATTTACCGCTTTGCCACAACACCCATCTTTTCAGAAAGATGTGCAATAAAAGGAGTGGCTGACAATTTCAGCTAAGGTTTTAAACAAATCCCCAGTGCAAGGCCCTCATGAATTAAAGAGCATGCAACAGATAAATGGAAAGCTGGCAGTGAAACCACATCAAGACCAAGTGGATAAAAAAAAAAAAGGCACCTCTTGGCTCCTGTGGTACTCATCTTAATACAATCAAATGGAGGAAATCAGCTGAAATTCCTTTGCTGTTTAGGGAAACATGCATTCCCTAACTTTAGACATATTTGCTGTTAGTCAAAGCCTTATTTTACCAAATGACTACAACAGAAATTGTAAGTTTCCCCCACTTTTCCCTGGCAAGCGAAGAGGGCTGCACAGTTTGGCGGCGTGGGGTTCTGACTTGTCAGGTGTAAGGTTGAGTTTTCTTTAAATATGGTCCCTGCCTTTTCCCCCAAAACATTACATCTGTGAAATGCAGACCAACAAAGCTACACAGATACCTGGATTTGGCAAGCTTCAGCTTCACTGTGCTGGAAAATTAAATTAAGGGAAGCTTTAAAAAGGTTTTTCCCTCTCTTGAAAATGGGAGGATTGTTATCCTTGAAGTCTTAAAGACAACCTGCTGTTTTCCCACTGCATTGTCATTCCAGCTTTCTTTAGGAGGATCCCTGCACTTGCTCCATACACTAGTGGCTGGAAGGAGTTGTCTCCACAGTAGGTATTGAGGTTTCCTTAATTCTTACTCTTTTTCAAATGGAAACAGAAGGGGGTGGGAAAGAGGTAGCCACTATGGACATCTCAGGATCTACTCATGCAATAAAGTCAAGGTTCAGGATAAACAGAATTGAGAACAGCTATAAGGGGATGCTGTGCTCTTGCCCTATCCCAGTATTGTTTCACTCCTGACTGACTGGCAGCCAGCATTTGACAGACAGGAACTAAAGCTCCATGGGGTTGCGGGTCTCAGAAAACGATTACAGGGGAATTGAGTGCATGAATTGGTTTGTCTCCCTTACTCTGAACCATCTTTCCTTCTGCCCCTTGCATATACACATGGCTACAACTGTTCCTGCCAACCTTTTCTCAGTCTTTTGATGGAAGATACACACAGCCTGGCTTTTAAGAGTTTGCATGTCCTAAGGACTCTCCAGACTCACGTTTCTTTAAAACCCTCAGATGTTTACACAGAACTTTACAATAAGGGTGGATGCTACTGTAGTTTTTTTCCATTTCCTGGTATGTATAACATAGCCAGCCCTGCCATGGGATGGGACATGGCACCTCTGCCCCACTCTGCAGGTATGTGCAGGGGTGACTGGCTGGCCATGGCTGAGCAGTCCCTCATATTTTCCCACGTTTCCAGCATGGTGGTGGTTGCATTGGGAGCCACGCAGTCGCAGTATGTGCTTTTGCTGCTGCTGCCAACTCAGGAAACTGTTGCTACATCTTTCTTTAACCCAACTCAGGTTAGACCAGATTTTCCGGTACAGATAACAATTGCACTATTTACATTTCATACACCTAAAGGGCAGACACCCGGGCTTTGCTGGAGCAGATGTCTCAGAAGGAAGCTCAAAGACTAAAAAAGCATGTAAAAGCCACAGCAGCCTCTCTGACCTGCTCCAGCACAGCCCAGGTGATTTTGTCTGCACAGACTGCCCAAGCAGCTGACATGCACTGAGCTGCTCACTGCAAGGTGTCAGAAACGATAAAGCAATGCCAGGGTTTGATTTACTGCCGGGCAAACACCGGCTGGCAGTGACCACACACGGAGGGGTCAGGCAGCACTGTCCTTTATTAGCATGTCAACCATTGCTGTGCTAACACACTCATGGATTAGACTCCCGAAGCTGGATATGTGAGCGTGCTTGGGTATAACTAATTGGAAATAGGCCCTGAATTCCTAATAACCTAAGTTATGGTCCCTGGGATTTATGCCAAATTAAAGACAATTAATTCTCCTCTCTTGATTATTACACACCTTAATAGCTCTGTCCTTGAGTCAGTTCCATCCTTGATGTGCAGAGCCCTTTAGCTCAGTCTCTAAAATTTGATGTGCATGAAAAATGGTTAATAAGAAAGTTCTGAATCAAATCCGAGTTACTGTATCAAAATCTCTCATGTTTTACAACAACAAAAAACAAAATTGGATTCAAAGCCTACTTCAGATCCTAGATTATAAAGGCATTTGCTGCATAGCCTCTGCACTATAGTCTTCAGAGGCCTTAAACAATTCCACGTTTCCCTTTAAGATCTTCTTTTAAAATACCACACAGTAGTATATACAGATAATCAGGACTGTTTTCATTAAATGATTTCAGTGAAGTTCACTGGCTTTATTTGATATACAAAAGACTATTTAACCTTCTCCCAAGACACTCTACTGATGTAATTACAAGCAAGAGATGAGGCATGGCTTTCCCAGCTGCAACCACTAACAGAAAAGAAAACTTTCTGTAAGCAGAGGCCGCTGTAAGTCTTTCATACAGGATGTCAGAGGCAGGTATCGCCCTGCAGGTAAAAATAATGTGAATCCTTATTTCCCCAGCTCCCTATACAGTGCATAGGCCATGGGTGTCAGGACAATTCAGCTAGAGGAAAAGTGCTGGGACTCCTGCCGCAGGCATCATTCATGGCACCAAGTAAACGAGACTGTGTGTCTCTTCAGAGTATCAACAGGAAACCCTGTGCAGGGCAAATTCTATGGCAGCCCTAAAGACACAGGATTTTCAGAGCTGATGGAACGCCAGCTTCAAACTTGCCTGGGACAGAAGAGGACACTGCCACCAAGGACAGAAGTGGAACTGGCTGAATCTCAGCTGCTCAATTTTACTGAGCCAACAACAATACAAAATGCCAGGAGGAGACACCTTGCCCAAGGAGTGTCTGATGTTGGAGATGATCATGGAGACTCAAGATTCCTTGGGAAAATACTGTCTTTCCTTTCAGACAAAAGTTTTTAGAGCCATGAGCTGCCCGAGGGAAAACAAAGCAGATCCTCATGCTATCTGTGAAAACCAACACAGTCCCAGTCTTCTCCAGACGACACTCAGTTCCTCGTGACCAGACCCGTGGCTCAGCATCTGGAGGAAGATCTCAGGGGTTTCTCTAGGAGACAGAAATGGCAGGGAAACCACAAACCCATGCAATCTGAGCTGCCTGCTCTTGAGGCTTTCACAGCACAGACAGGGCTCTCCAGCAGACAGACAGGCAGCTGTTGGGATTTTCACCACATCTCCGCAACAGCAGACCTGAGGCACATCTCTACAGAACCCATATATTCCCTGAGACAAAATAGCACAGGAATGTCACAAAGAAGCCAGGAATGCTGCCATGTGAGAGCTGAAAATCCCAAGTTTCATATGCCCGTTGAGTCCTTGACCCAAGGCAAGTAAGACCTTCCAAAACATTTCATTTCCTAGGTTTCTTCTCCTTCTCTCATTTTTGCTGAACTCTGCGCAGCAACATAACTGATTCCATGCCTTGTGACGGAAACATGCATCCTAAAATAATGGAAAGAGCTAGGGAGAGGAAATCTCTATGGTAATATGAGGCAAGGAGAACAAGAAAGCTCCCCCTCAACTTGTGGCTCATGAACAACCCTGGTTTGCTACAGAATAGCAAATCAACACAGTTTGCCCTCCCACACATTCAAGCAGCAAGCAAAACCAGAAAAATAAATGAAGCATGTGAAAATACAATTTTTATTTGGTACCATGAGGCAACATTACACTGGACAGTCTAAAATTTTTTTTTGCAAAGGTCAGAGTGCCCTCTGATTAAAACACCCGAGAAACCCTGGTTTGGGAAATAGGGTTGTACCAGCCTGTGAAGCTGAGCTACCACAGGCACAAGCTTTGGACCCAGACCCGGACACATCAAGCACAAAGGATATAGGTTGATTCTCCCCTGCAAACCACCTGCAAACGGAATAACAGCATCATCTTACATTTACACTGAGAATAGAAATTAAATTAGCAAGTAGATTTTGATCATGAAGTGACCTTTAAAGATGACTGAGAGAAGAAAACATTAGCCACCATTACTTGCTCTGATACAGATCCCTCCTGAAGGCAGCTTTGTGTGCAAAATACTATTGCTGATTTTATTTCACATTTTCAACCTGCTTTTAGGAATCTAGGATGACTCTTATTTTCTCATTGACAAGCTTTGCTTGTCTTCTTTTTTCACCTAAGCACAAACTGGGAAAAGTGCTGTAGCTGAACTTAAAGAAACCTGAACAATTTTATGGTATTTAATAATATTTGTAGCTATAAAGGCTAAAAACACGAAGGGTAATGACATCTCACACTCTGGTGCTTAACATATTCTCTTCCCCTTGTGCCACACAATGAACTGTGTAAACAGTTCACATCAGCATGGGAAGGAGAAAGCACACTCTCCTTGGAGACACACACAGGTGCTGGACACAGCTGGAGGTCAGGCTGGGAGTCACAGCTGGCCAGACTCAGGGCAAGCGGCTACACCCTCCAATCTCCTCTCACTCAGCTCTATTTATGACCGCCATCAACATACTCACAACTACAGCATGCATTGCACAAATCTTTATGAGTTTTCCAAATGAAAGTGGGCTTTTCTTTCTTCCTGGCTTAAGCAGGTTTATGGAAAGACTGCCAAAAATTGCACCTGGTTTATGGCTTCAACAACATTTCTTTTTGGCGCCCTCATTGTACTTCTTCCTCACTTACATAAAACTGCAGAGATTATGCAGAATTCAGCTTTGCCTTGTGACAAGCTCTTTGAAAAGTCAATACCATTTAGAATCTGCTTTGACCTTGCATTTAGACAGACATAATATCATGTACAACTCCATCCTGCACACAAACTCCCTTATTCATGCATCAAGAAAGACAAGGATTTTAACTGCTAATGCCTTCTTGTCTTTGCATGTGAGGCCACTTTTGCTTATATCTCAAATTAGGGCAACCTTGCACTTTCAAAATTTGGTAAGCTCTTAAGGTAGCCATCTTTATTTTAATCTAAGACCTCCCAAAATTAACAGTGTAATCACTGCGCTGTAGACCATGAACCATTTATTAGCATCATCTCTAAGCCACTACATCCTTGCAAAGGTTTCAGACATTGGATGGCCCTTAGCCACTTATTCTTTTGCCTTTCATACGTGGTATTTTAAGTAGTTAAGCCTGAACTATCTACCCTGTTATGAGGGATGCCACACAGAACAAGGTGACAATCGGATTGTAACAGATGAGCCAACAGTCTTATTTGTATCAAAGAACATCTCAGCACAGATCTGAAGTTCTGGCAGTTTTTCCACTTCCTATACACCCAGTTTCAATTCTCTGGGGTTGCAGCATCTTTGTTCCACCGCCTAATTGCATGTAGCCCAAATCTCTTCATTCTATTGGCCCTGTGTCTGTCTCCACAATAGTTTTGCCGGCAATGTCAGTGTGGTCCACCTTTGCTGGGCTGTCTCTTATGACCACATTCCTGCCTTTTGAAACAATCCTGCTTTGAAAGACAGTACCTCATCTGGCTTTGCATCTTTCTGGACCAGTCTTTGTAGCTGTTTATCCAGTTACTTAGCACTAGCTGCATCAAATACTTGCAACATGTAATGAAAAAAGGCATTAAAAATATTGTCCAGTCTGAGCCATCTGCCTGTAGATCTCACTGTTCCTGCAACCATCTCATTACTGTCTGTATTTTAGTCAACAGACCAAGGACTGAAATCTCATTTACTGTCACTACCTCAGCTAACAGGAAACACTAAGTTTCCACATCTGTGCACAAGAGGCAGGGAGCAGCCCACAGGAATGTGTCTTGAGCTGTTCTACTGGCCCTATGGCTGTGGGGATGGAGAGCTGCCATGTCCCCATTTGCCAATCTCAGGGGGGGCTGGAGCCCTTTGGAGGAGTGCAGAACACAGGTTTTTACAGCACCTGGATCTAAGCAGGGGTGTAGAGAAAAGTACAAGCAGGCAGGGAAAATTAATTGCTTTGGAGGGTTTGAGGACATGCTGGGAGCAGAGAATGTGCTCCACTGCTCACAAGGGTCAGGCAGGTCCCCCTGCACCTCCCAGCTGTGTTGAAAAAAATCTGCTGCTCCTCGTGTGGAGTGAAGAGGTGCCAAACACTACTCTGAATGTTTGGGGCAGGTTGCAACAGGCTGTGGCTCTGGTGGGACAGGTTTGTCAGCACTGCCTGAGCTGCCTTCCCTGACAGCTCCCTGCAAGGCTGATCTGAAAAGGAGGAGGTGTGGAGGTCCAGGAAGGGAGCTGGTCCCCTGCATGCCCCGGGGCTGAGGAGATCAGCAAAGGCAACCAGCTGCAGCATGCCACAACCAGGTGGCTGCCGGCACTCTGTCTTGCTGGCTTTGTATTAGCATTGGACTAAGCGGGCTGATCAGGTGAATGAGGAGCCCCGTTTGCCAAGCCAACCCGCAAAGCAGGCCGCACCCCCCCTTGGTATGGAGCTGCTGGAGGCTCTTCCCAGGAGCGTGCTGCAAGCCTGCCTGCTGCCGCTTTGTGAAGAGCTCCTCGTAAACTTGCCCATTTGCAAGCTGCATGCAGCACAAGGCATCGCTGCAAACTCATAATTAAATTCATTACTCCATACAATTTTAAGCCATTCTTCAAATAATTACAGTAATTTGATAAGCAGAAATCACATAAACCTGCTGCAGTTTTATCTCTCCCATTTGCTGTCTGAAGGAAAATGTGAGTAATTAGTTGGATGATAACAGTCCGGGTTATGCAAGCAAAACAAAATTAATATGATCCTTACTCAAAAAACTCTAAAATAAAATGAAACCGATGACTCCTTAGGCAGCGTGGGGTGGGAGCGAGGGGAATGGCAGCAGCCAAAGGAGCGGGAGGATGGCAAGGCTGCACTGGCCCACTCCCCATACCGCTGTGCAGGCGGGATGTTCCCGGGAGCCGCCCACCGACCTGCAGCTATCGCTCCTCTCTCCCGGGAAAAGTCACAGTCAGGTAACCTTGGTAACTCGAAGGCAGGGGAGGCGGGAGGCGAAAGCTTCCTGCAATATTCACGGGACCATGACAGAACATTCATTAGCACTCTAATGTCAGGAGGAATCAGCAGCTCGGGTGGCCGTGCCCGCCCAACTCTGCTTCTCACCTTGTTTATGAGGTTCCTGACCTTTCCTGCTACGAAGCAGCAAGTCGGCAAACTGCAGCTCACGGCACGCTGGGGCACGGAGCAATGAAAAATTCACACCTGCCGGCATCTCCAGTGTGCTTGAACTCACAAATCAGGAACCAGGGAATGTACAACACACAGCATCTCTCACAGGCCCTGGCTATCCTTTGGGCTCACCTACGTTCCAGGCTGCCGAGGCAAATCCACTGCAGTCATGAACACTACAAGTGCCAGGGACTCACCATGATGTGGCCACAAGGACAGCGCCAGCACCCTGCTTTGCAGTAGGGGCAAGAAGAGATAAAAAGAGGTGGAACTGGAGGCTATGAATATGTTGTGATTAGCACAAACCCCAACTCCGAGTGCCTCGTGTCCCGTTCTGTCCACATGACTGGAATTTCAAAGCCGGAGATGGCAGAAGTCCTCTCTACACACCCAGACGCTCTGAACCGTACAAGACAATATTAGGTGACTAAAGAGTTAAAAAATCCAAAAAGGCTAGGGATGAGTTTCACTAGCGATAAGGAAACATGAACTATATAGTAGGCTGAAACATAAATGCGGCCTGACCTCAAGATCAATAAAGAGGAGAAGGCCAGAGCTGTGGTTACTTGGTGCTTGGATTAAGAGCTTCATCGGGTTTCTGCAATCAGATCTGATGATCCCACCTAAGGAACAAAGGGAAGGCTCCAGGCCCTCATTTTAGAGAAGCAAACGAAGAGTCATCAATTTTCTGAAAGTGACTTTATGCCTCGTTAAGACCCATCTAAATTATATACAAGATGACTTCCAAGTAATGGAAAAATGAATCTTCAGACAGTTCTTTTTTTTTTTCCTTTTATTTCCTCAAGGATGTGTCCCCAGCCAGCCTGAAACCAAATACTTGTTTTGGGGAGAAAAATTCCCATCCCTACAGAGGGATACTTCAAAATGTGCACTTCAGTTTTAAATGCAGCTGCACCGTTCACACTCCTCTTCCTCCCCTAGACCTTTTAGCACCCTGGCCAAGAAAAGTGATTCAGGACCTAAGCACCACACACAATAAGCAATCTACAAACTGAAGCAAGATTAGTTTTAAACACCACACCTTCCAGAGGAATTTATCTCAGTGTGGCAGCCCCATAGATATTTTAATATATTTTTAAAAAAAAAATCTTAAAATGAAAGGAACTTCACATCCTTAATTTGGAAATAAAAAAGAAATTCCTGAGTAAACAACTTCAATACAACATCGAAAGGGGAGGAACAATACACTGGGACAGAACCCCACATGTTCTTTTAGCCTGTATTTTACCATCTGGTAAAATTAGAGTCAAATATGAGTGCATGAAAGAAAAATACATCACAGAGACTGCACCTCCTTCCACCACACAGCCATGGCCCATGACAGGGTGCTAGGCTGACTTGATGGCTGTCCAGGCACTGGTGTGGCTCTGCTGCTGCCCTCCATCCCCAGAGCCACATGACACCCTGGGGACAGGCAACAAATCCTCCTCAGAAAGCTGAGTCAAAACTGAGTCATCACCAGGAAGGATGATGGTTCACTGCTGTTTGGGATTTTTCAGAGGAGATTTAAAAAAATTATAAAAGATTCCTTCAGTGCTGGAGAAGGTGCATTCCTTGTGCACATGTGTAGAAGTTTGGGCTCTTGGGCCAGAGTGTGCCACCTGAGCTGTGAAGCCAATGCACCACCTGCATCCCTGAGCAGGCCGGAGGCTTCTCATCAATTCCTGTAGCCCAGGGCTTACCTGAGCTTGCTTTGCTCAGAGAGGAATTTTATTTGTAGTGTGCCCAAGGTTTTGCTTCCTTCCCAGCTTTCCTTGAAGCAGCAGAGCAGCCACAGCTATATCATGGGGCTGGAAAAAGCAGTGGTTGGGGTGGCATCAGGAATGATCCCATGAAACCTGCAGAAAGCTGAGGAATCAGAATAGTAATGGATCTCTAAGAAGAAAAAGTAGATGGAGCCTGAGGGAGAGGAAGGGCTGCTTCCCCACCAGAGCAGCTTGCAGGGATAGCACGAGCCCCTTGCAAACACCCCTCCTTGCTTCATGGGGGCCTTGGCATCAGCAACTCCCCTGAGCCTCCCGTTCTCCTGGGATGGGTTCCTGCACAAGAGGAGGCCCGTGTGCACCACAGGACTATCTGGTGACTGTGTGAGAGCTGAAGACATCGGGATAGATGACCTAATCTCCCTTCTGATCTCATGCTACTGAAGTCTCAGGATTCTGCTGACACAGCAAAACTGGCAGCAAACTCTACTATTTCTGCTGTGGGTTTCCACCAGGGTCTGTAATCAATATGAAGGAATCGGGCAGCAGGAAACAACTGCTACCATTTGGGCTGCTTTCACCAGACCTGATCCTGCGTGCCTGCCAGAAAACAGTTAAAAGCCGCAGCTCGGGCAACAGCAGCAAGTCCCAGCAGCCCTGGGACAGGGCCACACTGCCTCACATGCTGCTGGCCCTGTCGCTGCTGCCAGGCTGGCAGGGCAGCTGGCAGAGCACTGCAAGCCTACGGCACTCCAGACATTTGTCACGATTATTAGGGATTTACGATGACAGGGATGGAGTCAGTTGTCTGTAATTTTACTCTGAATTATATCCCTCTCCATAGGTGGCAGCCTCTGAATTAAGCCACCCTGTAGGGAGAAAGGGAGATTGGACGTTGAATGCCTCTTTGATAGACACCTCATGTAAACAAGCTCTTTTGCTCACCTCCCAAAAAGTGGCTGGGGACCTTGGACTAACTTAGTGTCCAGCCCTACAGGAAGCCTCACAGCCCTGTCATGGGATGGCTGCTGGTGACCAAAGACTAAGCCCAGCCTACTGCAAATGTGCGCATGCCCCATCTTGGCCATGCTGGGGATGTGCACAAGTACTAAAACCAAATGAAGAGTGAAGGGATCTGCCCTAGCTGGCTGTCTTTGCACAGGACTGGCAGTTGCAACTACTGGTTGTACAGGAATGGTTGCCCATACAAACCTCCAAGCCAGCAAAAGCAACATCCCCAAAAGCACAGCAGAAAACACTTTGAAGAGGAGGGATACCACATGGTAACAGACACATTTAGTTGCAACACTACCTGCAGCTGCCTCATGTACACACAATCCAAAACCCACACTGCCTCATACCAGCTTGTGCCACAGCAACATAGCAAGTGCTTTGCTCCCTTTCCTAATTACAAAGACTTAGCTCTTGGAATGATACCCAATTGTAGGCAATGATTTTTGAAATGTAACAGCTCATCTTTTCCATACCTGAAACCCTGAAACTCCTCAAGAAGGAAGCACTCCGGCGGGAATACATAATGCAATAGGAGGCATGGCATGCACCTCATTCTATGAAACTGCAATCCTAACGCTTCACAGTTCACACAGTTCCATTTATTGTACTACAGAGGGACTTTTTGCACTAGCAGAAATCTGGTGCAATTCATTTCATAATCATCAAAAACCTCTTGAAATTGGTGTTTTTAACAGTTGTACTAGATTTTCTAACATTTTTGTTATACAGCATCACAGTAATTGTTTCTGCAGGGCTACATCCTGAGGAACAGAACGGTACCACTATTGCTGCTCTTTGGATCATTACACTCATGTCTTTTAAAGCAGTCAGGTTTTGCTGATTCATGTTTAACTTTTCAGAGATGATTATAAGAATTCTTATTGCCCATTATTTCATGTGTGTTTTCAACAATCCTAAATTTTAAGAGGACATCAGCATTACCATAACCTCCCATGGGATACTCATTTGAGGACAATAATTTTGAATGTTCTATAGCACCTACAGCAATCACAAAATTCGCAGATTGTATTTCAGTGGTATGTATCTACCCATGGCAACTGGCCAGTGTCTGCATATTTATGACTAATCAACTGCCCTGTTTTCAAGTGGAAGAACCACCTAGTACAGGGTACTAAGCAGGAATTTTGAATGGATTCTGAAGTCAAATAAATATGTATCTTGGAGTCAGAGAGAAGGTTGCAAACTCTCAACAGTTTTCTAGAAAACTATCTCAAAGCATTCTAGTTGAATTCTTCATTTAGCAGTCTGTATTTGAGTACTTCTAAGAGACTCTTTGAAGTTGAAGGTGCTCCAGAGCATCCCTGGCAGACAGAGCTTATAAACTGCAGTGAGGACACAGAGAAAGCTTGCAGAGTTCACAGTGCAGGAGAGGGAAAGCTGCTGAGCTGAATCAGCACATGCCGCTTATTAAGCCCTGCACATCCAAAGAGAGTGGGCAGGACTGCCAGTCCTGAGCAACGCACAGCTCTGTATGCCTAGCTCAGCTTCTACCCATCACTGCTGTCCATAACAAAGCTGATGCTTCCTCCCCATGGACCATATCCTCAAATGCCCACAGAAAACTACTGCCCACTATGTATGCTCATAAGGAATCTGGGGCTGAGATTACAGTAGATAAACTCTGTAAAAAGCCATTCTTTTCTAAGCATTCTGGTTTTGACAACCATGGTTCAGATTTCAACACCGCACACAACTCAGTCACCACAGAAATTCATGCTAATGAGGAAATGTACCACTGAACTATATCACTTTACATGGCAGAAGAAGGGAGAGGAGGAAAGATGTGAAGGTCCAGGCAAGGCACCAATTGAAAGAAGAACTCTTAAGAAGGTGCAGGCTGGGCCAGAGGCTCCCACAGGCCTAAAGCTCACAAGGGTCTCAAAGATGCTCTTCAGCTCAGAAGGTAGAAATGGTCATAGTTGCCAGCTTGCTTCCCAAGCTCTCAGTGAGAACAGACTGGATGAGAGCACAATTGGACTAGTTTAGTAAGTCTTTAAACACCTTTCTGGAGAGAAAGAGTCTAACCAGGCACCAAGCTGAAGTAATTCAGCAGCTACACCATCACAGTCACTGTGCACAGATAAGCTGATCATGATGCCAGCAGTGCATCTGAGAAGGTCTCAATAAAAATGCAACCATCCCCCCCCAAAACTATACTCACCACATCTGATTAACAGAATGCATTAAGTCTTTATGGAAATGTAGACAGAGGCAGAAAGTAATAGGGTCCCCACAAACAGTTTTTTAATTTTTTTTTTGTTTTCACCTTGGGGAGAAAAGGACAAAGACTGGTGGTCAGGCAACTTTACAAGTACAGTATAAGGAAGAAAGGAATTTCATGTTTCATCTAAACCCCTCTGGGCAGAGCTGGCATTAGGCTGAAGCAAAGCATGCCACATGCCTCAACGGGAAAAAAGCAGATGGTGATAATAAGAGGTGGAATATTTCTGCTTCCCATGTCTGAGTGCTCCATTTACTCTCAACTAGCTGTTTCCTGCTCAGTGCAGCAGATACTGCTCCTGCCTGAGCACGGTCAACTGACCTGAAACACTGTGGTAAGTTCATGTCATGGGACCAACTGGGGTCCGGGTCTTGGTTCCACCAAGCATGAAAATGACCCAAACATCTTTCTGTGATTTTTTTTAGCTATAGCTACAAGTAATAGGAGACATACAATAATTTAATGAAAATAGCCCGATAGTGAGTAATGACTGCAGGAGAAAGGGTGAGCTTTGCGTTCTTAACCTAAAAATGGAACAGTGACATGGCAGTTATGAGCCATTACCAGAGGAAGAAGGGACATATCAAAATCCATACCTGACAACTGAGGTTACTGACATGCCAAACAAGTCAGTCAGTGTCAAATAACCTGAGAACAACCCTGCTGGCACAGGCTTAGCCCACAGGAGTGCTCCTATAGGCCACCTGAAGCAGGTGAGCAGCGGTGCTTTCGCTAACTGGAGCATAACTGGCAGGAGCCAGTGAGCAAAGTTAGACTGCTTGCACCATCTGTTACCTGTCAGGTTTTCCACGGAGTTTGTTCTAGTGTGTAGTGTGTAACTGGCCAAGCTGGAGGACGGATGCTTTAGTTAAACTTTAGTTTATGCCAGATGTGCTGGCAGCTCTGTGCTGTTTTCTTTTCCTCCTAACTGACAGTTGAGGAAACTTGACAGCATTTTCTACCAGCTGCAGCATTGCAGCTACACCATTTCCCACTCTCAGGGCTGCCAATATCTCTCTAGTAACCTTCAGAAAGATTCCTTTTCTGGGAAAATGAGTCCATGAGCCCTGCATATACATCTATCCCTGCTGTCATTTCCTGAATGAGCTGTTTTCAGTTATGTTCCATGTCAATGGGATGAGAATCAGGGTTTGTTGTGAGTGGTCAACCACTGGCAGAATACAGTCTCAGAACTCAGCCCTTTCCTTTACTGGGAAGTCCCAAACCAGCACTGCACACTGTCTGTTTTACAGCAACTCCCACGACTACTACTGAGCCAGTTCCATGGCTCACTCTCACCTGAGAGAGGAATATCCACTCTGGATATCCCAGCAGGACTCAAGGCACACTGATCCAGCAGTGTGAGTTTTAGCACAGCTACCATCTTTCTGGGACCCCAGAGCAGGGATCTGCACTTATACAGTAGAGGAATTTAAGTTGCCATCTGATGCAGAGATGGAATTGCAAGATGGAAGGACCTAGTTAACCTTGTGATCAAAGTAGTGTGCCTGCAAAGATGGAAAGGAAGATTTGCTGCTTATTTGTATGATTGCTTTCTGGGTTTTCTCCATGCCACCCCATCAGACGTTACTTACTGATAAGCACAAATTTCATTTCGTTGGCACTTCAAAATAACCTGAGTGAAAATCAGTTCTTTGCTGCTTTCAAGGAGAAGATCTAATGAGAAGCACAAAACTAAGTTAATCCAGAAATTACCTGCTATATTTCCAGGTAAAAATTACAAGACCAGAAGGAGTATTTGGTCACCTTGCCTGACTTGCCATGGCAAATTTCATGCAGTAGCCCTTCACACTCACCTTGTGCTCTATTTCCTTGTATGCTGGGATGAAAGGTCCTGCAGAAACGTGTTCAGCGTCAGGTAACATCAAGATGGAGAGACGCCAGCACTTCCAGTGGCAAATCAGCTCCACTGTTGGAGATCTGAACCTTTTTTCTGCTTGAATTTCTCTGGTTTCAGCTTACAGTTATTGATTCTTGTTCTGGCTCTGTCTGATGGATTAAACAGCCATTCCTTGCAGCTAGCACCTTCTCTCACTTTAGGAACTTATTCTCTACAAATATTTCACCTCTTGCTCCTCTTTCTGCTAAGTGTAACACACAGAGCTTCAGGTCTCTTGTTGCATGGATTATTTTTCCAGTTGTAGATTACTTCTTGTGGCCTTTTACATACCCCATGTTGTAGTTAGGGCCTGCATTCCTCGTTGTCAGAAAAAAATATGGGCACGTAAAACATTTGTTACTACACTTGTCCTTAGGGTAACTTTGGGCAGTGGAACAAAGGACAAGAACTATCTCCTAAATAAAATCTGTACTCCTAGGAAGAATGGCTGACCTCTCGCTCTCATTTGTACTTTCTTCCTTCCCAGCAACAACTTAGCTCTTTGGTGCCTGTCTTCTACAGCTCCTACACATACTCAACATGCACTTCACATATAAATGAGGCTCACTCAAAGGCTGAGATGGAGAGCAGTCCACACAGGAAAAATCAATTATAAACCTAGGTCTATTTCTGACAGTTTGGTCTTTCAGAGAAAATGTTTAATGAGGGTATTTTTTATGAAATATAACAAATACAATTCTTTCTACAGCAATTTTGGTTTTTATATTATCACTCCTGGCAGGATTTCAGGAGTGGCTAGCCACGGTCATGGTGCCAGCTCCTTGTCCTTGTGAGGTGAGGAATGGCTTATTCTTGGTTGTCATTACAAGAGCATAATGCGACATTTGTATAAGCAGCATGAGAGGAGATCTGTGTTGATTATCATTAATGCCATTAGGCCTCTGCAATGGCTCAGGTGAGAGGACAGTCTGACCCTGTTTCCCACACCAGAAACCAACAAAGCACCCATGCAAGGAGCCCTTCATGGAGTGCCAAGTGCCGCTGGGAGGTGGCACAGCTCAAGTACGGCGCAGTGCTGGTGACAGCGGACATCCAAGCATGGGTATGTTTGAAACCCCCATGCTTGACCCGCAGCATGTCACACTGCTGGAAACCAGCTGCAGCCTCTGAAGATTTTAATCTTGTCCTGAAGCTCACATCCCGTGAAATGTAACAAACCTCAAAAACTTACCTCACGTGACAGTACCACAGCACGCTTAAGAGAAGGTGGAATCATACTGAAGTAGCAGGCTTTGTACTTGTGTTTCTATGTTTCAGAGGGAGATAGGAAGAGCACCCCAGGTGTACAGCGGAATCTAGGGATGACAGGTAAACTGCACCCAGAGAAGCAAGATCCACACCAGTGAACAAAGCAAAGGCTGATGGTACTGGCACAGCCAAGAACCAAGAACTAAGAAACTAAACAAACTACTGGAGTGGAGAAGTTGTGTGAGACCTTTGAGTGCAGGGCCCAACAGAGCAAACTGCATGAGAAAGGTGAAAGAGAACCAGAGCAGGATCTGAAGAGGCACTGATGACCTCCTGACAGCAGGGGAACAAGCCTCAGCTCCAGTGATATCTTGATTATAATGGCAACTTTGACCAAGACAGACTCTCAGTCTCACTTTCACACACATTTAATGTCTGAAGGAAACACTGATTGCAGAAAGACTTAAAACTGTTCATCCCCTCTCCAATTTCTTCCATCGAAATTAGCCCCAGGTTCAACAGAGACAATGATGGAGACAACATGCAAAAAGGAGGAAGGAACACTTTGAGCAAAAATCTAGCAAACAGGATTATGGTGACAACTTCAGCCAGTAATTAGTAAATGGAATGTTAATTATTGCTACTCCTCTCTTCCTTTCACTACAGCTCACACAGCTGTTCAAAAATTGATAACCATAGAAATAAGCATGAGCTGAGCCTGGGTAGTCGGTTGATATTCACACAGTATCAAAAGAACACATTTGCATTCTTTACCAGAAGAGTCAATTTACCTTGATTGATAATTGAACTTCAGTAAGTTCTTTAATATTTTGGTCATTAACTGTGATGCCATAACAGTGTCACCACCAAAGTGTTACTGTGTTTCACACCATGGCTCTTATTAGCTGCACTCTGTAATATGCCTGAACTTCTAATTGAGCCCTTTTAAATATTGATAATCAACGTATCTCAAGGATGATCCTTCAAAACAAAGCTCAGCCTGACCACAGTGATTCCGGTCACTGGAGAGGCTGGACAGTACAGGTAGATGCACAGGCTGCTGCTAAAAGCAGCCAAGGCTTCCTCTTCTCCTCACTGTTGGTTTTGTCATCAGTTCATGTCTCCCCAATAACACTGAAACATTGCTTCTGACTACAAACTCTGCTTTTGCTTCAAAATGACCTGCAGTAATTCCATTTTCCCTCTTAGTAACATTTCAAAATGAGATCAGCAGTAACACTTCTCTATGCATTGGGCTAAATGAAGGCAGACCTAAAACAACCTGCCTGATGATAGATATATGTCTAAAGTCAAAGAACTAGAGGCACTTAAGGTGCTATAAAAGGAAATAAAAGAAAAAAATAAAGGCATTGTTGATATTTTGCAGTTAAAAATAACTGAAGAAAATAAAGAAATGGGAGTTACTGCAAACAGCAGAAAGAATCTTCAGGGCACCAGGCAGCTCCACGTCAGTTACAACAGCAGCCTCAGCACTGGACTGCTGTCCTTGCTCTTACAGCGCTGAGCTGTGACACATGGACTGTTCACTGTCACAAGAAAGTGTCAAGCTGTTCCTGCTGCAGATACGAATGAATGCCAGTGATGCAAAATCTGTCCCTGCACAACATCTCCTGTTTGTGCTGGAGCAGCACAGCCCAAGTTTATCAAAGTTGAACCCTGGTCTAAAGCCATGGCAGATAACTCAGGTACACTGCTGCTGAACTGGGGTAACACACAAGCAAGGTAAATTAGCCCATGCTTATCTCCACACTATCAAAACAAGGTCCTTTTTGAGAGCCAGCAGGAGCGCTTGTGCATTGAGGCACATCATGTGGTGTAGGTGTATCCTCAGCTTTACAAGGATACAGACAGCTTGCTTCCAGCCGCAAACGAGCATGGCAGGAATATGAAAGACCAAGAGAAAAGCTGATAACATTTCAGTGCTGCGTTCAGAGGTGAGATGACTAATGAAACTGAGATAGTAGAACATCTATTAAAGCCAGGGGACAGTGGAAACCTGCAGGAGGACTGTCAGGTGCCTGTTAAGAATTAAAATTGTGCTGTCAACAGTCTAAGTCTCGCATGATTACACACCTTTAAAGCCAATCAGGAAGAAAATAAATAAATTCAGATGTGTGTGGCAGGAGTTGAATAGGGAAGATACTACAACAAGTTTCCATTACTTTTTAAGAGCTGGTCAAATATGAATCACTATAAAATCTCTTGACAAAACCAGTGGTATAGTTCAGCCTTTCCAGACATGCAGAAATACAGAACATGTGTGTGAGGATCACAGGATCTTCCCATTAGTGCCAGGCAGTATAACAAAGCACACCTTGCTTCTCCACTGACACTAGCAGAGATGATGCACCATCCACAGCAGAAATACATCCACTGAATGTGGATCAAGGATTTCCTGGCCTGAGGACCTGCTGCTGAGGTAACTCTCACAGGAGAGCCTCTGCATTGGAGCTGAGCTCCCCAGTCCTGCAGCCTGCTTACAGTAGTCAATGCCTATTGCTATAAGCAAAAAAAAAAGAGAAAATTTTCCTATTTTATCTAAATATGCTTCCACTGCTCTGGAACAGCTCTAATTCCTTCCTCACCCAAACCTGCAAGAAGTGATTAGTTTTTTTTAAATTTCTTGTTTGTCTCTGGTATTCTCTGATGAAAAAGTAAAAGATGCAAAGAAATTCTTACCTTTGCCATCTTTTGTTTTTGCATCTCTGCATCTTTTGTTTTTGCATCTCTGCATATTAACAGAATATTCAATGAACTCATTTAATACTTCTCAGTGATCTACAAATAATCCTTTGTGGTTTTGAAATGTGGCCATGGGCAGAAAAATGACTGTATCATTTTTTAAACATAACTGTTTTGTTCCCTGTGTGTAATCAGTCATGTCTGCTAAGTATATTTACAAAAATGAAGCTAAATATCTTCCCATCCTATTGTTTTGCAAAATAAATGTAGCTCTAGGAGAGAAGGCTGGCATCTATTCTGGCTCATACATCATTAATAGAATTACATGCAAAATCCTGAATTCCTGTATTGCTGAAGTAATATCCCAGTTTTACTCCATTTTTCACTAAGCCTGCAGGGGTGGTAGCAGAGAGACTACTACCAGCAAACATCCCACTCCAAAGTCAAAATCTTTCTGCTTCCCTATCTGGACTGAAAGATGGAAATAACAAACATCTCCCACCTTTTCAAATAAGATGAACTCTGTAGAAATATGACAGTAAAACAGCAAGCTTTTCTAAAGAGTTGGCATGTATGTTCAAGCAAAATGCTTTAACTAGAGCCAATGGATTTAGGAAGATGCACTCTGAATCCAGACACATCTCCAAGCACACTGACATGACAGTCTCTCTGAAGCAGCTTCCTACCAAGGTGTTCTCACACTGAGGCAGCTGCTGGGGTGACAGCAAGATGGTTCTTGATTCAGCTTATTTTGGCTGAGCCTGTGGGTGACTTGGACCATATTTTCTCCCAGGTGCTGCTGCATTAACTGTATGAGGAATGCACCATGCACTGAAGCTGACAGAGACTTATAGCTCTGAAACAGAGACAGTTATAGCAGCACATACATGCTTCCTTTCTTACTAAGGAAGAAAAAAGTGCTGCTATTTATCCTTTTAGGATCCCTACAGCAATTCCTCAATCAGCGTGAGCATGCAAATGCTGTCTCGGTTGCATCCTGCCTGGCCCTCTGAGGTGTGCCAAACCCAAGCAGCACAGCGAGCGTGCCCTGTCACAGAGCTACGAGTTAATCTGGAAAGGTCACCGTCGGGTCCCATCTCCTGCATTCCTGTGAAACCTTTTGGATTACCTCTGCATCTTCTGTCCAGCTGCTGTTCTCCTGCAGCTGGTCCCTGGAGAAAATGAACCTTCCTGTGCTAGGAGGAGGCTCATCACAGATGCAAAGGCACTGGAAGGGACAAGCTCTGCAGGCCTGCAGTCTGACAGCACAGAGAGTGCAGCCCAATGCCAAGGAACTATCCCAGCGAGGCAGATCAGCTTCAGTAAGCCAGGCGAAGCCAAATGAGGGGAGCAAAGATGCAGAGTGAAGAAGTGAATTTTCAGATGTGCTAGCAACAGCAGCGACTTGTTGCCAAACAGAACTGTGATTTATCCAGCAAATCTGCTTTCACAAAGGCAAACTCAAGCATCTGTACAGACTTTGGCTGAGAATTTGGAGTGGGGGGGTGGGGAAGACCCTTTGGCTCCAGCATGCATACAAGCAGACACATGTGCACGCATGTGTGTGTGACAGTGAAAAAACAGTTACATTCACAGTGAAGATTTTATCCCTGATTTCTTCAGTTGAAATCCACCACCACTTATTTTCTTTTTTGGTTACATCAAACTTGGCATTTTAAAAGCTTGTTTTCTGGTTTGTTTCCCCCCCCCCTTCTTTCTTTCTTTAAACTCAGTGCTATTTTGAATTTGTTTTAAGATGAATATTGCTTTCATTCCCATCCCTAGCTCCTAGCCTGCATTTCTGAATCTCTGCTGCAATTTCACTACGTTTAGCACTTACTAGGCAATTATCACTGAGTCAGGTAGAATGACAGCATTTTTTCAGTTCAAACCCACAATTCCATATTTCAGTGAGCTGATTTTTAAACTATTTAAATGTTAATAGCATCCACGTAATTGTACAGATCAGAATGTCACCAGCTAATCCTTGTGCCTTCCAGCTGACTTCTGTCAGCTGCTCTTTTGCTTTCGTTATCAATGCCAGGATATATTTTTGATCACAATTATTAAGGTGAAGTCAGAAACACTTTTATTTGTATTCCTAGGTGCTTACATCTTTCTGCTCTTAAATCTCACCAGCCCATCATTTCTTACACAAGCAGAATCTCAAAGCACTGCTAACGCATCACAGGGTAGAATTAGTTTTTACTGCAATCCTCCATTTTCAAAACAACCAGTACATGATTGCTACAGTTCTCAGGGGAAACCAGCTGTAATGTGTGTTCATATTCCCCCTGCATCTCAACTCAAAACATTTTATAGCATCCAAAATCCGGGAGTGTGAGACAACAGAGGAATGTCCATTTGGGATCACAGGAAATAAACCACCTTCCTCTGTCTCCTCCCAGGTTTTTCTTTGTGTTTGTTCAAATGGAATTTAGACTTAAAAAAACAGTAGGACAATCTTCAGTCAGTTTCAAGGCAAATGTAGCTCTACTACACCACTTCTGCAGTACAAGAAACTGTTTCAGCAGAAGGGTATGAGCAAATGTTCATAAGCTAAAGTATACTGCTGTAATGGGAAATGATGAGGGAAAATGGTTTCAAGGAAAATCTATTACCATTCCCCTGTGATGGCCAAATAAAAGAGTAAACGCTACTGCCACTGAGTCACATGAAAAGTGAAATTAGACAGAGTTCTGGTAATGTGCAGATTTTGACATGCAGCTCCTCCAAAAGGAAGTGGTACAGAAATAGTAACTGTCATACAGTCACTTATTAATAGCTAAATTTGTTATACATATGCTCTGTGTAGACAGATTCTCCCACCAACTCAGCCAGCCTGGTCTGTGGGAACAGGGAGGGCAGCATGGCTCCATCACAAAACAAGCAGTTAAAAAAACCCCAAGCATGACAGAAACAACACAGGATCAAAACAAGAAAAAGCAGCACAGACAAGCCAAGAAAGTGGAAAATTCAAACTTAATGATACCATGAAAGTTGTGGGAAATGAGGAAACAACAGAACTAAATAACAGAAAAGTAGGTCTGGTAAAAAAGGGAGAACAGAGTTTTATTTAGGATTCAAGTGCTTGAGTTACTCAGCACTTTTTAAAAAAAAAAGCAGAGAAAAGAAAACTCAGCTTTTAGTTTTAATGCCAATGTGTTATGGGAATCAGCTAACACATTTACTATATTAACTGCAATTATTTTAAAATACGTAGAGAGCAAAATCATCTGAGAATCCAAAAAGCAGAAGAACCTACTGCAAGAAGAAGGAAAAAGGGTGACCCAGGAATCACAGCCCTGTAATGCCAAAACTGTAACAACAAATGTGAGTGACAAACCTGCTAGCAGGAATTCAGGACTCATGTGGGATACAAAAACAGCAGGTGAGAAGGGAGTAAAGCCAAACTTCTCCTTCTGGTTGGATTATACTGTCAACAGAAGAAAAGTGTGCTATAGCACTTCTTTAAAGCCATCCCAAAACCTGAAGCTGATTGGGATTAAATCCTGGTAGAGATGGCTGAAAACTTAGTAAATGTCCATAACTAAAGGGTAAAGATAAATGATAACATGCTACCCCTGAGACTGGTGTTAGGGACAGATCTTATTTAACATTTTAATTAATCTAGGAATAGGAAAATCATTGCTAGTCACATGGGGAAAACCCAAGTGGCAGGTTATAATTAACCACTAACCCACCCAGAGACCGATGGGAGGACGAAGAGGCATCGGAATCTTCTATCCTGATAACCTACACATCCCTTATATTTTCCTTAAGATTAGAAGATGCTTCACACTATATTGTATTTTCACCCTGCTTGTTCAGATCACAGCTCTGACTTCCACTGTCAAAATACACTGCAATGAGAAATGAGGCAGCACACATAGCTCTCTTCCTGCCTTTAGCTGGCACGTAGCATTGATACAAGGTCTTAAAGAATTCACTGAATTGGTCAAACGTCAGGATGAAGCAACATTTGTATCTTGGATTTGTGAAGACACGGGGCTTCTTTTCTGATGAAAAGCACCTGTGAAGTACAGGGTTATTGTGCTCCCTTTTGCCATTTCTTGGATAAATGTCATCATTTTTAATGCTACCAATCTTCTTCTATAGCCTGCAGGAAAGATTTTCTAAGGCAAAAAAATGACTTGTAGGTGCTTAATTCCCATTAAAATCTACTGGGGAGATAAGTACCAAACTGCTATTGGAGCCTTTGGGAAAGTCTTCCTCTAAACCATTGTTATCTACCCTTTCAATACCTGAAATAAATCACTCATATAAGATATATTATTAAAACAGAAGACGTTTGAATCTGCAGTGAAATCACTTTGTGGCCTGAGAAGTAGTTTTTTGGCATCCCCATGCAAGTATGAGACAAGATGCACTCGAATTCTGCTTCTAAAAAGATCTCTATTTTAGGCAATGCAATGTGAGAAGGAGGATGTGTCATCTATCTGACTCAGCACAATTGTCTCATTTGAAAACTCCACAGCAAGTCTTGACTTGTATTAATGAAAACTTGTGTTGTGTTTCCCTTTTTGCTCTGGATGCATGGGCTCTGGCATTGATGATGAAGTACTGATGGCTTTAATGGAAGGTGTTAGCCCCTCGCTTCCCATCCATGGGGAATATGCTCTTTGTCAGGACATTTCACAAGTACTGGTGCTGGGGACCAGATATTAAAAAATGCTAGGAAATACACCAAAAGGGCATGTCATACAGTCTGACCTGTGCACTGTCTCTGCATTCCAGAAAACTCTCACCACTACCTTCATGTTTCTCCCATGCCACTACCCTCCAACAAAGCTCGATGGTTTTACAAAGAGAGTGTACCACAGTCCCCTTTGACAAACCTGGAGCCCTGTGAAAGAAAGTAATTTTGTACAGCCACCTGAAAGATCTCTTGTGAAGCCACAAATACCCTTAATGTCTCTGGGGACCCAATCCCAGAAGAGACAAACAGGGTTTTGTGTCTCCAGCTGTCTGCTGAGTCTGCTGGGGAGTGGCCACTGTGAAGGCAATTCTTACATTGCAAAAGGCTGAACCTGCTGGAGCAATACTGAGGTAGTAAGTTCATTTCAGACAGCTAGTACAGGCAGATTCACTGCTAACTTTTCATCAGTAGCAAGTCAAGACAAATTGGAAGCCATGACCTACAAAGGAAGGCTCTGCAAATCCCCCTGCCAGCCTCCCGAGGATGGCAGCTCCCCCGATACATAGCTGCAATAAACGGATCCTTTTACAAGGTCTAACTCATTTAATCATCCCCTCTGCTTGCATTAGCCACTTCTGCAAGGGTATCTTTCCTGTGTGGATTGCTTAAGTTAGGTCAAAAACCTGGTCTTGCTTTCAAATCCACATTCATGATGAAAGCCTCCAGTCTAAGACTTCTATTCTTCTGAGACCTTTAGAGTTATAAGCACTGTGAATAATTCTTTTGCTTTTTCTCCCAGCCTAGGACTTTTTCTCCCTAAAGCACAAAACACTTTTCCTTGTTGAATTCTCTCCACATGTCTTCTCTGTACTCAGTGAAATGGTATGACATGATGGGCTGGGTCGAGGTGTACAATGACCAGTCTCCCTTTGAACGAGAAGCTTCTGTTCCCAGCAGAAGGGCTGAACCCTGGGTAATCTATTCACTCCCCTACCTGGCAAGAGAAGTAGCAAGAGAATAAGTCACGGCACTTCTAACTGAAAAACTGTCACAGAAGAACAAATCTCAGACTTGAGCCTTCAACAATGAACTTTAATTTGAAAATGGCACCAAGTTTTGACCCGGAGTGAACCGCTTCCCTTGATGAGGCAGACAAGTTTAGAGAGGCAGGAGCAACCTCCAAGCCTTCATGCTGCAGCCACCCTGAGCTGCTCCTTGGCAGTGGCGAAGACTAAGCTGAGGCTTCATCCCCCTGAGATGCTCAACTCCAGGGCAGTCACAGGGCAGAGCCATGAACCACTGCAACCCCTGGAGTTCAACAGGTTTTGGGTGGCCTGAAGGGCACAGCCAGGATGCCTGTACAGCTCCCTGCAAGGGAGGGAATTTAATTTCTGCCTGACTCGCAGAAGAGCAATGCTGGCAGTGGTGTGGTGCTGCTCTGTGCCTCCACGTGCTGCCTCCCCTCTGATTGCCAATACCCTTGATTCTGGCAGCATGTCTTCAAACCTTTATGGCCTTTCCTAAATGGAATTTTCAAATGCTTATGTTTCCTTCTTTTCCCCACAGTAATTTTTGGTGCTTTGAGTGTTTCAGGGATTCAGCTACATAAATAGATACCCTAATCTTGTAACAACATACTAGATTACATAATTACGATTAGGATGGGTAATTACACAGTGCCCATATGAGGCAGACAGCTTCGATACTCCACATCACAACTGTGTCAAAATATTTTATTTACAGAATACAAGAAGTAGTAACTCCACAGGCTACAGTAAAACGTTAAATTATTTTTTTATATGGCTCTACAAAAATAATAATTAGTAAAGTCCTTCAAGTGCTTTTGTTAAGAAAAACCACACTGTTGGGGTTCTCCCTACTACAGAACATTTCAGCAGCAAGCCAGTTTTTACAGCCCTGGCAAGAGTTCTCTTGTTCATTGTAGAAATGCTACATATTGGAGAATATTATAATTCTTTCCTGAAGTAAAGCTCACAGAAGAAGTAAAAAATGACCCATGGTAAATATTTTTGTCAAGTTATTTAAGCTCTCATTTTGATCGGCTGATGACCTTTTACTTGAGTGAATCACAGCTACATCCTAATGCCAGAGCTTATTCACCAGCTATGAAAACAACCTGGAATTGCATGCAAATTTTATTTTTGTTTTCCCTTATGACCTCGAATTTATACTACTTAGTGCTCCATCACAGAAATGTCAAAAATCCCAAAGACCCTCTGTAAAATGGTGAAGCGTGCAGAATAAGCTCTCTATTGTAGTTTTTACATCAGGTGTTTTTTAAACAGCCAGCATTCCAAGGAAGGAGATGAGGTTAAGTAACGCTCCAAACATGAGTTACCTTCCCTGCACGAGCACTGCTTTACAAAGACTTGACTCAGGAAGCCTAAGCCAAGGGTTTAGGCACCGCACCCCAACACTGTCATGATACACTGCCCCACAGAAAAAATGAACCAAGTGCTTGGTGACCCCAACTGACCTGACACAGGCTTAATTGTATATTTACTTCACATACAGAATATCTTGGATTAGTATTTTCCATACAGCTAACCAGAACTTTGTTAATTAATAATGAAGCTGCATGAATACTGTAATGACAATCCTCTAATCACTGTCACACTCAGTCCATCACATGAATTTTTGAATTGACCATGACAAACACACACTAGAGGTTCTCACAGTGAACTGCTATTATGTTAAAATACATTTTTCAGAGGTTTTATTAAGTTTAATTGCATGGGATGAAACATGACACCTAAGCATTTGATTTATTACTAAGCATGACTCTATATTAGTGAGACTGCAGAGCATAGAGTGTTGTGGAATTATTTTTACTCTGTCATGACAGACGGGAGTCAGCGTTTGGTAAAGACTGCATGCAAGTGTGCAGACATGCTGCAGGAGGGATCATCTCTGCTGCCTCCTCCAAGCCAAGCTGTTCTACTTGAAAACTGCACATTTCAGATGACGAAGAAATCATCATCTATGTTTTCAAAATGGCAACATAGATTTTAATCTTCTCTCTATGAAAAAAGAGCCTCCCTTGCCTACAAAGAATCACGGAAGAGAGATGTAAGCCTTAATGATTTGAGGGGCTCTACGGAACAACAATCTCTGAACACGGGTTATAATCCTGCCTCATGATAGGTGTACATTGCTTATGCCTCACTGGTGCACACAAGCACCCCATGGAGGTAGCACTAGATGCAGCAAGGTGACAGAGTGTGATTTCAGCCTTCAGCATACCCATGCTTTGGTTTGTGACCCCTCACCCACACAGCACAGGACATCATTTTGTACTCTGCTCTCTACCCCCCAGGACAGCACCCCATGGTGCTTCCACTCCTAGAATACTTTACAAAAGGTGAGTTTTCGTGCCCAACCTGGACAGCAGAGCCATCCAACACCAAGGCAGGACTGTGCACTGATTTCCACTTAGTGCACGCTGACAGCAGGGCTGAAGTGCAAGAGCAGCAGCCTGCCTGAAAGGGCCCAGGGGAAGAGCCTGGATGTGGCTGTGCAGGCACAGACACAGACCTACTGACAGCTCCTCTTACAAAAGGGGATACCACCCTGCCTTCTGCCATCTCTACAGAGATGATATTTGGCAGCTGCATTTCAATTAACTTCTCTGTCTTTCCTACTTATTTCACCATTGTGAAAGATGCTCCTCTGCCATGCTCCAGCATGTACTGGTCACACAGTCCCTCCAGCTGGGGCAAACCCCAAGTCAACATTTCATGCAAGCTTTCAGATAATTAAGATTTCTTCAGCATGGCCTGTACAGGATGATTTTGAAACTGTTACTCCATGATTTATGAGAAATGTGGTTACTACTTGAGAAAAATGCTTTTAAAGCTTAATTCTCATATAACACTTTAACATACTGTTGAAAGCCAGCAATACCCTCTCTCCACATTTGTTTTCTGAGCTGACACTAAACCTTCCTACAAAGCTAATTATATCATCAGGAAAGGCATCTGACAATGTCCAACCGGCTTAGAAATGGTCTTAATCAAGGCCTTTGGCACCAAGTTCACATTCTTCTGTGGAGAAACTTTATATTAAATCTCCTTGACATCAAGTGCTTTGGACTGGCCCCTTTCCAGTAGCTCAAGATACCACTGCCCAAACTTAAGGAGTGCTTTGTTCCAGCTGGAAGCAAGCTTACCGCTAGATCAAATGGAGGTGGGAGTAAATCTCTATTTCAAGAAAACAAGATGACATCCTCTCTAACCCCTACTTTTAAGAGAGGCCAAAAAAAGGGTATCAATTCAACAGGATCAGAACCAAGCACTCTATCGGAACAACTATTGTTAGCTAAGATAGTTCAGCCTTGTATTCACCAGTTTTACCAATTCAGTGAACTCTTGTGTGACTAGAAAAAGCTGTGGTTCCCCAGTAACTTGTTTCTGCGCTATTCTGACAGAAGGGCACTGGCTTTCTGCCTAAAAGCAAAGGTGCAAGCTATACCAAGAGCCAGGAAAAAACACTGAAACAAATGCCCATGGTAATCTTTGGAGCTCAAGTAAGCTTTCAAGCTCTCAGGGCAATTCAGATGCTTACTGTTCTTTGTTTAAGTGTTGAGTTCTTTATGGTTTGGCTTTGTGCATGTTTTATACAGACGCTGACAAATACTAAACCAGCATTGTAACATTTCAAGGCTGATTCACTGATAAAATGCTCATTCAGAGGACTCCAGGGGACTAGATGTCATGTTCCCTTTCAAAAATACGGCTGAAGTGAGTACTCTGTAAAAATTCAAAACAGATCTTGGATACAAAGAGCAATGGAAGATAAGCGGTGCATAAGAGGACACTGAACAGGTCATGGAGTCTTCAATGAATATTACTGGAAGTACTGAGGTTCGATTCATAACATCTCTAAGGACATTTATCATTATTACTGGCAGATTATGTGCCTTGTTTTAGGGGAAGCTGACAGAGGACTGCTCTTATAACTGTTCCTAATAGCTGATTACACATCATTACAGATACTTCAGCTTTGATTCTGGCCAACTTTTGTTGATTTATAAACACCACTCCCTACTTTAAAGCCTGCAATCAAGTACATTATGCACTAGATAATGAATACACTCCCTAACTTCAGGTAATAGGCAGAAACTACATTAGACAATAGCTGAATGAAAGGGAGTTCTATATATATCTCTGTCTTCCCTAGTGTTCTGGTGTGACATTCCTAGTCGTATTTCTAAGAATGGGGTTTCCTGCCAATCACTCTGAATACAAGCCTAAGTCCTTGTCCTCCCCTGAGACAGAGCCGGCTCTGCTCACAGCTACACAAACCGTGCTACACAGGTGGGATAACTGGAAAGCCTCGGTGAACTGTTTCCAAATTCTCTGCATAAATACGTGCTGGGGCAGAGCCATACCTATACAAAACCAGGGATTAGAAAAAGCTGCAGATGTGCAGCACAAAAACCTCCTCCACCTTTGTTTTCCATAATTAAAAATACAGAACAGAATCAAAACAAAGCAATTGGATGGACAGACGAGAAAAGGCACGTCCTCAAATCTCACTCAGAGTGCTCAGAAAAAGGGAGTCAATACTAACAATCATGTAGAACTAAAGACTTCCACATTTCTCCCTCCTCTGACATTTCCCAGCACATCCGTAACCTATTAGTTCATCTTGCCAGCAGTCATTCTCCTTTTCTGCGATGTACAAGGCCAAGCACATTACCAGTGCTTAACAAGCTATAATAATGATTGATGATTACATATGGACAAGGCAAAGTTAAGATTAAGAACCACATTAAAACAGCATCAGTATTTCAGAGAACTTTATCAGATAAGAGCTTAGGAATAAGAAAGGTAAAGAAGAGTAGCTACAAACACCACCAAGGAAACCCTGGTTGAAAGGTTCTACATCCATCAAGGAGAAAGAGAGATACGCACAAAGAAAATGAATAAAAAATGGCTAAGAACAAGCACTGTATATCCCCCTGAATTTCTTCTGTTATCAGGTTAGCTGCAAATCTGTATAGGCATAACATACACTAAAGTCTCAAACTACTCTTCCAAGCAAAACATTCTTTAGCCTTAAAATATTGTTTCTAATTTTAAGTCACTACTTCTCAGAGGTTCCACTCCTTTTTATTCAGACTTCTGCATTAAGAAACAGTGAAATTACATAGTTCCCAGTGGTGTGGATGCTGCATGCAGTGCACCTACGACTTGCCAAGCAGAATTCCCTCAGAAGGAACAGAGAACCCAGTTGAAGTTAACTACTTGGGTGTTTACACTTCAGCTTTCTGGCTGCTGGCATGATATTAAAAGGTGACCCTTTCAGTCAAGGACTTTTTTTTAAGCTATAAAGCGGCCAGTCTTACTACACTTCACATAATTGCTGGTCTTCTTATGATAACAATTACCTGATATGAACTAAAGTCCTAAAGATGAAAATCTGTTTCCAGATTGTTTTCCGTCTCAGTGAGCTTCATGGGCAAGAACTAGAGTTATATGTTTTTAGAGTTTGTAGAACATACAGGTCTTGCAAAAGCTCTGAGTTTCATTCTGTTGAGTCCTGTGTGCATGAATGGACAACAGTCTCTTCTTCAAAATTGTAAGGCCCAAAACTGAGTAATTTTCCTTTTTTTGTCCTCCCTTTTCACTCCTCAGTGTTTAACTTAAGGGAGTTGTTTAAATCATAGCACCATTGTCAGAAAGTCAAGGAGTTAAAGGTTTCATCATACCATTTACAGACTGCCAGATGCTACAAGCTTGTTATATCCAACTTTGATTAGCTGTAAAATGAATCTACAGACAAATTACTGCTGTTTGCCCAGATCGCTTTTCCTTTTTTGGGTTCAGGATTTGTATCTGTCATTTAGCTAAGTAGCAGCCAAGTTTACTGGCAGAGTATTCTCTTCATTGCTGGCCCTTTAGCTTCTGATAACTGTGGTGTAAACATATTACAGTATTGCAAGACTATTGACTGATATCCACCATTAAGGCCATTATATTGTACCATATTTATTCAACACAGCTTCTGCAACCTCTTTCAGAAGATATACAAACAATACAGCAGGAGAGGCAGAGAGTCTGAAGAAATCTCAAACTTCTCCCTGCATCACATGGCCAGACTCCCTTCAAAGCCTTTCTGTACAACGTTCTGCCTTGCTGTCACTCAGCATCACCATGATGAAGGCTGAGTAGCCCATCTTTCCCTGTTCCCCTTTTTCTCCTTCAGTTTCCTTGGCAGTTGCCAGTATTAGTGCTGTCCCTGATGTCCTGCCTGAGGCCCCTCTTCCTTGGTCTTCCAGGCTGCTATGCATTTCCTATCCTGTATTACAATAAAAGCCCTTCATTTTTCTCTCATCTTCACCCTGTGAAGTTACTACACTGCCTCTTTGTCTCCCAATGAGTACAATAGCTCCTTTCTTATCTTCTAAATCCCCCCAAGAAACCAGCAACTAATCCTCATCCTTATAGGGTGCTCAGCTGATGCCTCGTGAGCTCTGCTCCAGCTCCTTCCCACATGAACCGCTCCACCATCTTCTGCTTTTCCTACCCTCACACATTTAAGATCTCTATACTTTCCTGCAAAGCTCTGCCTAAGGCTGTCACCTGCATATTTCTGCACGCTGACCTTCCTGAACCTCCTTGAATTGCAAACAGTGCCAGATCCATGTTTTTTTTTCTCCCAGTTTATTCAACACACCAGCCAAGGAATACAAAGAAGAGCTGTATACCCGGATACAAAAAGAGATTTTAAGGTCTTGAGGGAACACAAGATCATCAGACTGATACCTTGTTTCATCACAGACTGTAAAGCAGCACAGTCTCGCTATTCATACAGAAAATGTAAGCTTTAAAAACATCACCAAGAATATCATCCAGGCATCATTAAAGTCACATGAAGATGGAGAATTTGTCACTTCCAGTGCTGGATCGTTCCACCTTGACCACCTTGTCTGCTAGAGACCTGTGTCTTGCTTCCATTTCAATTTGCAGTGATTTAAAGTTTCCAGCTATTAAGTCCTTGTAATGCATTTTTTCACTTGATTAAGAAACCCTTTAAAAGCCTTTCTTCCCTCCACGAAATGATTTATAAACCATAATCAAATTCCTCATCATCTTCATATTAATAAGGAAAGCAAATCGATCTCCTCTAGTCTACCATTACATCACAGTTTTCTCGATCTGAGATTATGTTTGTACCTCTCATCTCCAATTTAGTACTCCTCTTAAAACCGAGAGCTAGATGCTCTTTTGCTCTTCCCTGTACCAAAGTGAGGATTTTTCTTTGACTTTTCTGTCTCGGTCCAAGGACACACTGTAGTCCATTTCACCAGGCTGAAAGGCTGAGCAAGTCACAAGGAAACCCCAGCTGCAGGCACCACATCAAAAAGGGCTGCTTCTGTATGATGGAAAGCTGGATTATTCTGCCCAAAGACTGTGCAGCCTTGTGCATGGCTCTGGAAAAGGTTTTAGTTATAAAGTCATGTAAAAACTTTACCCTCTGCACCAATCATCTCCTCACATTTGTCACCCACAAATGCTAGATTTATTTCCCATCCCTTTTTCTTTGATGGAGGAGTTGCCTAGCATTGGAGCCAGTACCAGTCCCTGCCAAGTCCCACTAGAAACATCCCTGTTTGATGACTGTCCAATAAGAATGCCTTCTTAGTTCTGGTCACTGATCAAAGGTGACACACTATCTTTCAGCACCACAAATTCCAATCAGATGCATTAAGTCAAGTGCCTTACAAAAGTTGGTATGTCACTACTGCACAGTTATGTTTATAAATTAAACTTGCAGTGTCAGAAGATGGAAGCACTTTCCATAAATCTACACTAACTGAAACTGGCTTATTAACACCCTGGATCTTTACAGACAAAATCTGTCACAAAATAAAAAAAATCATTTTGATCTAACACAAATATTAAGCTTAATTAATTGGGCTAACCACCTGTTTTTTAAAAATATTAGCAAGAGAGCACAACATTTCTATCTAGGACTTCCCTCCTATTTTAAACAGGAGCTTCAAATTTTTAAAAGTTTAAAAATGCACAGCCTTTATATGTGACTCCTAGCATCCTTCATTTTAAGAAAACAGCACCTATCAACATTTGCACATAATACAAACCCAGGTCCTCTTGTACGCTTATCAACAGGAACTGAAACAGTAACTGAAGATGTTGCAGGCTTTTTCTCCATCATCACTGTGTAGTGTAGTGGGCCTTTCCCAGCAGGGCACTTGGGGTATTGAAGCCAGGCTAGTCCAGCCTCTCCATTATGTGACAGGAAAAGTGGAGTTGTGGGTGAAAAAAGACAACAAAGGCAGCTTTAAGGAGACAAGAGGAGGCCATGACAGATAGACAAAAGAACCAAGATGCAAGCATGAAAGCCTTGAAGGGAAGGGTAAGAAGTTCAAGCTTGCTAAGCAAAGACAGGAATGTATGAAATTCAGGGGCTGGCACACAGTGACAACCAGCTCAGCATGCTGGAAAAAGATGTTATCAATATTCGGTGTGTGAATTCACACATACACATACTTTTCCCAAAACACATGGGCTTGGCAATTTCTCTCTTCTTCACTTCTGCCCTTTCCAGAAGTTTGTCATGCTGCCATGCCAACGAAGTGCGCCAAAAGCATCGCTTGGCAGTGCTTTCACAATAAGCTCCCCTGGCCGAGGGCTATTCAGACTTCCTTGGCTCCACAAACAAAATAAACTATCACAGCAGTATCACTTTCTCTCTGCAGAAGTACATGACTTCAACGGTTTGATGATGCCATCAGCAAGCTACTCCGGCACCATTTCACACTTACACCTGACATCTGCATCCCATCACACAAGCAGACAGGAAAATCCTCAATCACCAAATCACGCGCTGAAGAGCCAAGAGTTACATAACATAACGAGAAGTTTGCTTCTTTGCTAACCTTGGGTTTCTTTCCTCATGTTCTTGTTGCTTGCCATGAATCGCCCTAAAGCCAACACAACTCAAACCCAGGAGTGCCAATGCAGGCTCATTTCATCCCAAGCAAGATACACTTCCCTACTCCTGCTGTCACTTCTCCTGCAACACTCTTGAGAGATAATTTTCCTTTAAGCATCCAAGATCCACTTATTAATTGTTTTAATACAGGTTATCCCTTGAACCTCACACAGGGCTCCATAGTGAACAGCACACACGGGGAAAGCTGTCCTTCCTGAGAGCTCAGTGGGGTTGCAACTGCTCAGCTTTCTTGAACAATCTTTCTTCCTAACCTCTGAGTGTGAGGGAGGAACTCTGTCATCTTTGTTTTCAGGAAGAAATTAGTGCTCCAGTTCAGTTTTCAGTGTTTTGGGGTCTGTCAGCTTTGAGAGCATGGGCTAATGACATGTAAATCTCTGAGGATATTTGAAAGAAAATTATCATTCTTTAGCTTTTAAATAGGAACTGCTATCCCTTGAGAGCTGTTATCCCTCATTGGGTTAAGCATGTGGAGACAAGCTGCCTTCATAATTTATTTTTGACAAGTGATGATAATGCTCCCTTCTAAAGCACTAAAATAAAATCTTCTCAAGGTACGTGGGTTCCCGAATTGTCCAGGACGTAGGTGCACATAGACCATATGATGAATTCACAGAGGAAGATGACAGAACAACACTTGAGTCTTAGGACTCTCTGTCAGAAGCACTGTGGCAGCACAGCTCCTCATGTTTAGCTCCCACTGAAGGGCAAGCACATTGAGGCACAAGTAGACGCCAGGAGATAGGATGGGAAAGACAGGAAAATTAATCTTCTTTGCATGTGTTTGGTGCTAGTTACTGAGCTACATGAAGGAGTAGTGTGGATGAGCTCGCAAAAATGAGCAGGCACAGTCCCGGAGTAGATGGACCAATGGCCTGATCTGACATGGCAGCTGAGAACAGAGAGTAATGAGAGCAGCATGATCCTACAGTGAGCAGCCAAGGGAGAGGAACAGATGTTATGTCTCTTCTTGGGAAAGGTTGAGGAACAGAAGCCTTTGTGAACACCATTCTCCCCTCACCGTGTGTGCTGTTCCTCTAAAGGGTGAGTTTAGATGAAGTAGTATATTAAGATCAAGACAAAACTGTTCCCATATATAACTATATGATCCATAATGCACAGACCACACAGCTACTGACCAGGAGCATAAGACCCAAGCATTCAGCTTCCTCCTCCATCTGTGATTGTGCCTAACCATTGCTGAAGAACATTTTATTAACTACAAGGTTAATATAATCAGGAAAAAGGACCACTTTGCTTTGCTCTGCTTCAGGCAAGTATGCAATCTCACAACAGGCACAAACTCACACCGTTGTCAAACAACTTGTCTTGCATGGGACCAGACCAGTTGCAGGCAGGGATCACAGCCTGGCTTGGCCTACCAGCACATCCAAACACTACTGAAAAGCCCTTGCAAACACCTCCTACTGCATGCAACAAGGAAATGGTATCACAGTACACTGGTTACTGACTTTCCAATGCCACCCTCACAGACAAACTTTTGTGAGCATCCCTGCTAATTTCACGTAAGCCAATCTGGTAAAAAGCGCCGAGGGAACGGGACCACCTATCCTTGCAGAGAAAACTGATACAGATCAACCCATGTATCTAAACCCTAGTGTGATATTCTAAAAGTATCAGTGAAGCCAATACTTCACCTGGAACACTTGTTTTACAAGCCAAGGAATTGCTCACTGAACAATCTGTAACACAGTTACAGTGCTTTGTGTGCCTGGGTTCCACCAGCAAGGTCTGGTTGCTGGAATGAAACAGCGGATAAACGAGATTTTCTGCTTCAAGCCTGAGTTTGGACTGTGTCTCTTCATGGAATTCAGGGACAGCACACACACTATTCTGTACATGTGCTAGGAATCTTCAAGAGGAAAAAAGCACTCAAGCTACCTATGCAGCCAGTCTTTAATTCCATTCTCCTAGTTCACTGGGCAGTTGTGGCACATCATAAAGCCTTGAAGAATGTTGCTAGTACAGTACAGGTCCCTGTAGAAGCTTAGGGTCTACCTCCTCCCATGGCTAAGCCAGTGACTTATAGTCTCCAGAAGAATGTAGTGAACACAAGCCTAAAAATTCCTTTACCTTCCTCTTTATTAATTTTTAAAATTTTAAATGTAAGGCTACTCCAAAGAATTACCTAGGGTTGAGGACCCCTCCTCTGTAGGAGAGGTATCAAGTATGTTGTAAGATGGCAGAGTTATTCCACAGCCTGAGTTACTGCGTGCCATAATTCACAAAACTCACAAATTCACAAAAAACCATTTTCTGTCAGTACAACTGTGTTGGGTTATCTAGTGATTTTCTGCACCAGAAAAGCTGCTGTTTCTTAGTGGGGATTCAGCATGAAAGAGCAGACTGGAACAAAACATGCAACCCACAATCACTCGATTCATATAATTAAAAATTAAACAGCAGACAGGAAAGCAGGCGCATCTCCATATGTCTGTGTGGGTATTCAGTTTTCACTAGAAACATCTGGTCTCTGAATAAGATATTTCATTCAGCAAAATCTGTTTCTATAAAAGTAGTTTCTAAAATATTTGGGTGCTTTGAAAAGCTCTGAAGACCTACCAGGGAAGAGTTTTGGAGACTGATGCATGGTGCCCACCAGCATGGCACCCCAGCCTCCCCACATTTCTCACCACAGCCTGGATTAATTACATCCTCTGCAGAAATACTGGCTGGGGAGAGTTGTTCTGGCAGCTATGTGCCTGTAATGCCTCCTGGTTTATATTTAAAGGATAAAACCCTCTATGGAAGGCACATAAAGTATCGAAGAGCAATAGCACGGGAGAATCACTGCTATTTACATTTTTTCCCTTTTTAAACAAAGCCAGGCTTCAGCTGATTGTTTTGTTTACAGTAGAAGTAACAGAAGAGAGTTTTGCTCCTTACAGCCCATTAAACCTGTTTTTCTCATACTCCTGTTCTCCTCCCCCTCTTCAAGCCTTTAACAAGCCACAGGAATACAAATCAGAAAAAAACCCCAAAATCTCTCTGCTGATGAACTGCTTAGAAAAGGTTTCAACTCGGCTGGTATTAACAGTGCAAATTTCCGACCTATTTATATCATGGATAATTGGTGACTAGAAATATTTGCATTGCTAATTTCCCTCCATTAAGAACAAACCTAGGGTCCCAATAATATGGTTTAATAGCAGCATTTAAGTTACTGCCCCTTCCCTGTCTTCCTTTTTTTTTTTAAACGAGTTTTTCCCCCTCTCCACACTTGAGTTCCTAAACAAAGAGTTCATTCTTTCTTTGCTGCCATTACTACCAAGTTTGCTGTTTTAACAACAAACTTGACTTTCACCTACCTAAGCGGAAAACAGAAGAGACAGAGGGTAGCTAGGAAGAATGGTAATTAAAAATCTGTTACTCTGTGTGTTACAATTTCCTTACTACAAATTAAATAAGAATAGTAATAAATAAATCAGCACATTTTTTCCAACATGTACAAAGATGAATTCTTGTGTTAGGCACTTCAATTTTAAATTTGATGCCCTAGAAATACACGAGAGATTTGAACAGAATGGCTAAACCAGGCTTTCATTTCCATTAATAAGGGCCAGCACCACCCTTTAACTGCAGCTCCCCCAAGGCTACAGATGGCCACTCGTGGGTGATGGCCCTGCACCCAGAGGGCTCTAGGAGCTGATTAGGAGGTTGATACGGCAGAGTCTGAAGTCTTACAAAAAGGCAATCAGCCCAAGTGCCCCCAGGGAGAGGGAGAGCACAGAGCAGAGTGCCTCTGACTTCAACCAGCAGCTCTGTTTCACATAAAGGGACACTGTCAGGTCCCTTTAGAATCACGTTAAAATAGACGAGGCGGATTTGAGGGCTAAAAAGAAACTTTTCTTACGGTCCACTGGATCTGCATGCAAAGTTCATTGAAAACATTTGAGATGCATACCAAATTAACTGTACCGCGCAACCAGAATTAATTGTGTCCTTGACAGCGTGACAGCATGGCAGCCGATAACATTTGTTATCCTGTGAAGTCACTCAACCCACAAACAAATCCCTTCACTGCCATTTATGCCCACTGTGCTCCCATAAAGCATCCAGAACAGGTACCTACACCTATTAATAACCCTGTCACCGCTGCCACATTACAGAGCAATGTGAGCTATCGTGGTTCGGTGACATTTAGCTGATCCCTTGTCCTGCAAATTCAGCTGACCAATGCCACATTTCAGGAATGGGTTTTGCAGTGGCAAAAAGAGTTATATACTGAATCAGACAGCAGCCCAGCAAGCATTGCTGTGCTGATTTACTGGGGCTGGCGACTGTATTGTATGGTATTGTAGCTGTGCCGTGACAGCCGACTCTCACGCCATTCTGGTGGAAATAAAGGCTGCTGCCCCCCGCTGCAGCACAGAACAGTGGAGATGTAACACTTCTGAACAGAGGTAATTCAATCCTTCCTGAAAAACAGAGGCCTTTACAAAGAAGGCATCTGGAGGCTGCACAGTGCACCTGAATTAACAGCTAATCATCACAGCTATAAAACGGGAACAGACTCTTCCAACTCAGCCAGCCGGCAACATAATCCAGAGCTCAGAGAGATAGGTGGCAAACATTTAACAGTAATGCCAAAATCTTAAAGGCTGGGAATTCTTTGAGAAAATCAAGAGGAATCCAAGCAGGTAATTCCAGCTGAGCTAAAGATTGTAGGATGACTGTCAGTCGAAAAACAAAACCTCGCAAAAGTCACAAAGCCTGCAAGATGAAACCAATATAAGAGGAAGAACACAGGTTTTTGTGTGTATGTCACTGATGATACCACAATATTCCCTGCATATTTATGGAAATATTGTAATCTCCCAAGGAAATCAGTTCTCTCTACAGATCTTCTAAGCCCAGAAATGACATTCTGTCTCTGCTACAGTCAGTAGCAGGCCCCATGAAGCATCTGCATTTTCAAAAGGTGAATATATTTTTCTGGTTTAATACTGATAAAACTGTAACAGTGTATGGACATTAAGATATATTATAATTTGAATTCTAAGTCACATGAACTTAGAAATTACCGTACTAAAAAGTGACTCCCATTACCTTAGTCCTGCACTGATGCCACGCTTTCCTTAATAGAAAAACCAACCTCCAAACTGGAACGATGCTTTCCAAAAGCCTCATACCAGAAAGCACCACCTCTGTCTGCAAAGCACACAACCCAAGCAGCAGAGCCAGTAGGGCTGGTGGCAGTACAGCTGCACTGCTCCTGGTGCCACAGCTGCTAGGCAGATGGAGCCACTGAGGACAGGCACCTTTGTGGAAACAGGAAAGCCATCAGGAGCAAGACACCATGACAGCACAACACTACTGCTTGCGATAATCGAGTTGGCTCCGCTTTCTGTCTGTCCCAGAAGAGCTGCTGTTTATTTCTGTGAGGCCCCACAAGTAGCACTGGGGGAAGCAGAGACCATGAATACCAGCCTCTTAAAATGATTATAGATGGATTTGTTCATAACACATAACATATAGCTGAGCCCTTCTAAGTGATATAGTGCCGAACACAGAGAAGACTTTGTCCTGATAAAGTCAGACATCTTGAGTACATAATAAATATGATATTCCCCCTCTGTCTAATGTAGGTTATATGAAGCTGCTAAGACTGCAATTTTTAGGCTATCACTGTCCTTAAATTATTAAGCAATATAGCATTAGAAAGCTAAACTGAAGGCTGTGCATTGTAGTTTTATTTTTTTCAACGTGTGCCTGAATACAAAATGTGACTTTAGAGAAGGTATTGTGGTGCTAGCATGCATAAGGAGGATGCTTGGAGACTGACACTGTGTCAGGTGTCACTGTTGCTTACATTTATATCTTCCTTTTTTTGTGTGTTTTTTGGTGAAGAAAAGCTTTTTTGTAACCCACACTGTGAAAAAGCAAAAATTCTCTGTCTTGAAAATATATTCTATTAACTGTTTACATGTTTTAGCTGGTTCAAAGCCAGCTTGGTAAACATCTCGGGATATTTTAAAGTCACCTAAAAATAGGGTTGTGCTTTGGTTCTAGCTTATTTAAAGCCTGAACCAGAGATCTCTGCTATTATCAGTATCTTTCTTATGAGAATAAGGAAAACAGTATCTAAGAATGCCTCAGCACAGCCTCTGCCACCTTCCGATTTGATTCAGTAGCCCCAGGAGGCTGAACACGTAGTTCACGTGCATTTCTGCCAAAAGACTTATGGAAATTCAGAAGTTGTTAGGGCATGTGTGCAGCAGCGAAATCCAGTCCTTGGTTATTTCCTCATCTCTCTGTTCCCTCAATGCAAAGGGCTCTGGAAGAAGTTTCATTTCATATCCCATTCATAATCCCAAAGACTCCTGGGCATTCCTCCTCCTCTGCAATTGAGTAATGCTCCCTTTCAGTAGGGAATATCTGTCCACAGAAGAATCTTCCAAATGATGACAGTAAATTCAGGGCAACTTCACCTTCCAGGAGATGTGGCTGTCTTTCCTGTACACATAAACCTACAGAGCAGAGACTGTAAAACTCAGGTGTTTAGTCCATACTGAGCCTCTTCATTTTTCCTAATGAAAATGTAGTATCAGCTGCTTTTAACAGAGCAAATGACTCCTATTGCTATCACTTGTGTATTATTCAGCCTGCAAGACAAAGAGATATAGAGCAACCTAGTTAAGTCTGCTCACAAAGAGACAGCATTAATCTGGAAATTACCTCTTTCTCCAAAGGAAAAGAAAATGAGGTAAAGCTGCAGCAAACAAAAATGTGAGGGTGCTGAAGATTTCTTCATATACCTGTGGAGTAATGGGGAGTTTCTCTCAAAAGCCTGCTGTGGACATGTTATTTTATACGTATTTTGAGACAGGGAGATGCTGTAGGACAACCTGTCACCACTCCAGAAAGATGGTACCTTCATTTTCCTTTTATTGTTTTTACAATGTTTTGAATTCTGAGTCATCTTTGTTACACAGTGTATTTTAAAGCCTAACTTAACTATTAAAGGCAGAATTGTGGTGGCTGTGTGTGGAGGGGCCAGGCTTTTGTAGTAGCTGGCTTTTTCATGAAAGGAGCTACGGGCCACTTTTCTTTGGGGTCATTTTGAGACATCTGTAACTGAAGGAGACTGTATACACACAGGCTTTCAGACTTTTAGCTTGTATGGCCCCTACTTTCAATCATGCTTTAGGAGCTAGCTGAGAAATTTTACAATTTCTCATGCTGGCTGCTGCTTATAGGAAGCAGTAAACACACATTCATCTGACGCATGGTCAGAAATGAGCCAGAAATCCTCTGGGAAGAAAAGAGGAGAAATCTAGAGACTTTGCAACATTTATTTCAGGAACAGCTGTCTGCAGAGATGTCCCTGCTGAAGTATACGGTACCCTTAGCCAAAGACTGGCAATAACAGGGCTACTTGTTTTCAAGGGGCTTCTCCATCAAAACATGATGAGCCCCATGAGTCCTCTTCCCACTACAGCCATATACCACAAAGACAAAATACACAGCGGTGCCCGTGTTTGTGTGCACACATTCATGTGTATATACCGCCTCTATAAGCTGCTCCTGACAAAGGTAAAACTGGATTGAAAGCTAAACATCAAAACACACAAGGGGAGAAAAAAGAAAAGGGATCATTCCCACCCACAGCTCTTGAAACTCGGCTTCCCTGCAGGCCACAGAGGGAAGGAAGTGCGTATGCAGAGAGGCGAGTGGTGCGCAAAGCCCTCAAGGCACCCGTTTATCTGAGCTGCTTCTAAACGTTACTAAATAAGCCTATTAGTTTCTGAAACCTGGCAAGCAAGGGAACAGGGCCCAAAAGTACGAACTGAGACAGACCGTACTGTTTGAAGTGCATTTACATGCAATACCAACTTCTCTGTTGACTGCCCAAAGGTCATCTGACAAACAGTGGTGAGTTTTTTACACCATGTCAATTTTTGATCTAACACCACTTGCATACCAGATGGTTTAAAAATATGTATTCGCTGCCACTGTTTCTGCTCTGTTCAGCAGTGCCTGCCAATGTCTTGAGTTTATGATGTCTGTAGCAAATGTTTTAGTGTTGACATCTTCTGCGATGTGAGTGAAGATAAATTGCATTAAACGCTAAAACATTACTTACAGATGGAAAATAGACTGACTTCCCAGATATTTGCAAGCAGGGCATCTCCAGTTATGCTGTGGCAGAGGCTGCAGCAGAGAGAACTCAGTTTAACCAGCAAAAATCAATCGGCATTAACCTGGGGAAAAAAGCCACCTTTATGTTCATTCCTACTTTGGGAAGTACTGCTCTAGCCGGCTCTCTTTGTGTACACAAACAACTCTGCACAGGAGCAGCACTTCATTGTGTCAGAATATGCAGCCATAACACACACTGCATCCTAGTGATACTGGAAAGCCACCCCCTGCTCATCCTTACATTTGTGAGAAAACTTATTTAAGAAAAATACTGATACATATTTTCTCCTGTCCCAGTTTTAAGCCCAGCTATTTAGTGTGAAGCACAGAATGGGAACTCCATATCCTGTTACTTCCACTGCATTCCCTATTCCCCTTCCCCATTCCCTTTGGTACGGAGGTTCATGATACAAATGTAATTGCTCTAATTTTTTCCACATCCTTTTGGGAGAGAGAATATTTCTTCTTTTAAAGGGTATTAGTAACCCTCTGGCAATTCCATTTATCTCTTCAGCACAGTGAATCTGAAAGTATCAGCCAGGCTCGCTCTTCCTTTCACCCGCTGCCACGGCGGAGTCCACAGAGCACCTCTGGAGAGGGTGGGAGCTTCACGCGTGTGCTACACACACAGTCACAGCACGGAGACAAGGCCAACACACAACAGCACACGATAGTTTCATGAATACTGAGGAGCAGTCACTCTGTAATAATGAGGAGTTAACACACATCTTTTATTTTTAGAACTGACAGCAAGAGATGTGCTTGTTTATCTGACAAAGGTAAAAGATTTCTGGTATTCATGGGGCAGCTGAGCAGGGAAGGAGTTAAAGCCAGAGTTTCAAATGTAAAACAAACAAGGCTAAGCCTCTCTGTTTCTCCAAGGTCTCCCTCCTTCCTTGCCCTCTGCAGAGGCTATAAATAGATTGCAGAAGAATGAAGTATGGGTGGGACCAAACTAACCAGTCCCTTCTATTCTCCCTAGGGAAGGGGGGAAAAAATAAAAACATCATTTGACTCAATTATTTCAGATTATGAAGAAATTAACACCCCATGAAAAATCTAGAAGTGCTACTCCTAATTAAAATATACAGCCGTCTGATTTATCCTACTGAATATTTGTCTTTGAATTCTCCTTTTTTTCCTTTCCATCATATTTGTGCATAGCACACATTTACTGAATCTTGCAGTCACATTTCTTATAGCCCACAGACTGCCTATAAGGAAGAGCAGTGTGCATACACAGGGACTGTAGGTGGACAGCATCATCTTCCCATGCTCTGCTTTGTTAATTCTGAAAAAAACCCCACCACACTATCCTACCCCTAAATAAATCTGAAGTTTAAGAAAAATGCCTTTTGCCTTTCTCCCCAAAGCTGAAGTGTCATAACTCCAGCAGTCTTGTGCAGTAACACATTTAAAGGCAAAAGATTCAATGGAAATACTTAATGTGCAACCTTGTATGCATCAAGGTAAAGAGTCTTGACTTACTTTCCCAAGCTAGTTCTTACAGCATCACCAATTAGCAGAGAAGTCCAAGAAATTAAGTACTATTTGTTTATATATTTGTTTATACTTGAACTCAAAAGTGAACTAACTGTTGCCTACCACCTGAAATTTCTTTGAGTGCAAGCTGCTCTTAATAACTGGTGAAGACAGCACAGGCACCACTACTAACTTTCCTCACTAAACTACTGGGGTGGACTGGCTCCATCTCTCAGAAATCAGGGTATGCCCACCTGCAGCTTCCTTGGAGTGGGAGACATGAGAAAAAGATACCAAGAAACACTATTCCATAGTTACAGCTCAGGCTTCAGGTAGTGCGTCTGGAGATATACTCACAATTAACATTAGGGAAATACTTCTAATTAGCACCAATTACAACCATGGCGACGGTCAGAGTTTCTGAGAGATTCTGACCTACTAAATTCAAAAAGTGGTTTGAAACAGAGGAGGAGTGAAGGTTATCCTTTTTCTTATACTCTTAGACAAGGACCCTGCAGTTTGCTTTCCCTGATCAGCGTCAGGTGGTTCAAGCCTTTCAGCTTTGCCAGAAGGTCTGTCCTTGTGGTTTTCAGGCATGCCTTCCTTGGGAGGGAAAACCAAAATGCTCCAGGTAGTCAACACCTGCACAAGCATTCTTCACCTGCAGCCCTGGAAATGTAATGAGCTGCCTTATACCTCATGCATATAAAGAATACCTAAGTACTAACCTATCTTAAATTTCTTTCTTTTGGAAAAAAAAAATCCCTTCTTACACTCTCAGCCTTCCTTTTGTTAGTATTTGTCTCTTTTTAAGCCAGCCACCTCCCTAGATGTCTTTGGGGTCTGCAGGGAAGAGCAGGCATGAGCACCTAATTACAAAAAGGCAGAAGATTCATTACACACACAGAGAGGAATTTGCATCACCCCTTCCTGGCAGATGTCTGTGCCCTGGGAGGCTGCATGCACCACCCAGTTTGCATTAGTTCTTGTTACAGACCAACTGAAGCTGGCCCTGGCCTGAGCAGGGGGCTGGGCTCAGTCACCTCCAAAGGTCTCTTCTAACTTGCTTCCTCCTGTCTCTCAGTCCCAGTCTTATGGCAGCAAGCTACTAATAAGGAAAGCAGACCTGACAGCTTCCTCCCAGGAAAGGATCTATATGGCAGCAGAAGTCCTCTTATGGGATCTAGATAAACTAAGCTGCCATCCACAGCCTGTCCTGTTAGAGCAGGGAACCCTCATCACAGAGGCACCAGCAACCTGGTTAACCTTCTACTGCAAAGCCTTATCTTGACTCTCCCAGCTGAGTTTGCATCAGGCTTTCATTGTCCAGTCTCTGTCAGACTAAAGAAGTTAAACAATGCTGGGTTTATGTGAAGCATGAGTACTGTGCACATAATGCTTTTATAATCCGTCGAGAATAACTTGTTAACTGCAGAGGAGGTTGTATAAAATGAAGGCTACAAAAGCATTTCTCCATGAAAGTTTAATTTTTATATGCACTCCAATTAATAACAGTTCATTTTTTTTCAGTCACATCACACTCGACCTATGACATCTCTCAGAGACGAAGTTCAAACCAATGGGCATAAACTTGAGTTTTCAGCCCGCAGGGAAGTGTGCACACATGCACCCGCACGTGCAGGCTGCTGGGAAGCCTGGCCACTGCACACATGTTTTGCATTTCAGTCTCTTGTCCACATGTTAGAAGCAGACAGGAAAAGTGATGGGCACCCATGCAAACAGCCCAACAGACATTACTGCCACAGGCCTGTTCAGGATGAGATGTGCAGAGCCATATGCACAATTAATTTTGTTCAGAGGCACTGTGAGGGAGTGAGCCAACATCCTAGATAAGCAGGGCAACATGAAAAAGAAGAGAAGGTATTATTATTTTTAAGGTAATATAAATCCCAGTTCCTTCCTCCAGTTCCTTTTTATCATGGTTGTCATGTTTTTCCCACAGGCCACTGTCATAAAGAATGCAACACACTCTCAGAATAAAAGCCCTGAAGGGATGTGGAGAGCAGAAAGCACACCTGGTCCTATCTACCCAATGACACAAAAAATCAGGGAGGCCTAGAAAAGGTGGGATTTCTGTTTCTCACATGTGACACTCCCAGTTTCACCCTCTCCCCAGAACATCTACTTACTCACCCCGGGGCTCTAAACTTCCAAACTGGCTCTTCAAGACAGCCAGGGGAAAGCTGCACAAGCCAAAATCCCTTGGCAACAGAAGTCAGTGCTGGTCTGCCCAGCAAATGACACTGTGTGTGAGTATTCAGTGCTCAGCGGGAGACAGCAGCCCTTAATTCAGGAACTTCTCTGTCTGGTTGTGGCAGGCTTCTCCTCTGCTTTTGTTTCCAGTCCAGGAACAATTTCCTGTAAGTCTCGCATTCACTGCTCCCAGCCTTGTTTTAAGAAGGAGCAGATGCTTGTCTTGCCAAAAGCACCTGCAGGATGGGAGGAAAGGGACTGTGCATCACAACTCACAGTACTGCCAGGCTTGGAGAGAATTGGGAGGACTGTAAGAGGGTCAACATCTAGAGCAAACAGCAGCAGCATCTCCACCTCACCTACAGAGCACAATGGGCCCTGAAAGAAAGGCCAACTGAGTGACCAAACTTAGTCTGATTACAGAGCTCAGCAACACAAGTGTTGCTGTGTCTATAGTCAAACAGAAAGACACTTTCTCAAGCCAGGGACTGAGGAAAATAAGCACACTCAAGGCTGTAAAGAGTCTCAGCTTTTGTCCTTCTACCTTCCTGAAGGTTCTGCTTATGAAAGACACCTTAAGCAATCTTGATTTCTGGAAATGCTTTCTCCCTGCACATATTTAGATAGTTTTGAGAATCTTCAGGATGCAGAACTATGCAATTACAAAGGAAGTGGAGCACAGAAAGGAGGTTGGTGTGAGATGCTTGAGGGAGAACAGAAAGATTATGAGACAAGTAGTAAAGAGACTAGTTTCAAAGCATCACTTCCATATAACATGAAAGTCATCCCAAGAGATACCAGCATAGGAATAACATAACATAACATTCACTCTTACAACATTTCGATTCTGAAAGGATAGGCTTGAAAAACAGAAGTTCTCAAGATGTTAGACACCTTCACACAGATTTTCAGGCATATACTTCAGAGAGAATGGCAGCTTGTAAGCTTGTCCAGAAGGCACCTCACTGAGTCAGAAGTCCAAGCACAGCCTGCCCAGTTTCCAAGAGCTCTAGTAAGTGCTGTCTGTTTGCACAAGCAACTGCTCCCTGGATAGAGGGGCTACCTTACTGTGTAGCCACTGACCTCAGCCTAAAGCAGCACAAACTGCTGCAAGTCTATGAAGTGTCTGCTCCGGAGTGTGAGTGTTTGTCAAGTGTCAGTATCAGAGACCTCTTTTTTAATCAGGAAACTCTATGAGGCAAATTTAACTGCAGAGCAAATACACCAGCTGACTATTTCTCTTCATAAACTATGGCCTCCAACTTGCTGCTAGCCAGAAATAACCAGCCCTAACTTGTCTGTTCTTATTGTCTCTCTGGGAAACCAGAACATTTAGCAGGAATCTTCACTCTCATTTACAGGTAGGAAGCCCAGGTACAAAGAGATTAAGGAACAAAAAAGCAGGCAAAAGGAGACAGAATAGTAAAATGCGCTGGGAAAAAAATCCCTTCAGTCCCTTGCCATCTTAATGGCTGAAGTTAATACCAAAGCCTTAAACACCTGCAGTTCCTTCTGATAACAAGTATTTCCTAGCTCTTGGTCTTTGACCAAAAATATACACACAAATAGAAGAGGTTGTAGGCTTCTCTATAATGATGTTTTAAGCTCACTCTCCAGGTAAGCACCCCCCAAAACAGTAGCAAATGTATTTCTCTCACTAAGAGCCCTTAATACCCTCACTGCTAACACAATGAAAAAAGCAAAAACTACTCATTTCATTACCTACTGCTCTCCAGATTAATCTCCATTCTGTGCTGCACAATGACAGGGTCACCATAGGGTTTCCATGCCACTGTGGCTGTGTAAGGAAGTACGCGGCCTGTACAAACAAAAGCAGGGGAATTCTTTATTCTCATTCTTCCTAACCTGTGGTTTAATTCCCTTTCTTTTGTAAAATGAAAACCAGTCTTTTCTCAGAACATAAATGATCAGTGCCAGCTTTCCCAAAGGAAAAATATTACAACTGTGTACAGCCTCTGCCAAAGTTAAAAATCTTTCCTAGAAGGATCTTGGCTTAAAAGTAAGCTCCAAGTTCTCTAAAATAGTCACACACTGTCTAAAAACGAGCAGGTGCCTTGTGAAATGAAGATTAAGATTTAAAGTCCAAATCTGGTGCCTTTCAGGTAAAAGGATTCCTAAGGCAGGAGTTTCTAAAGTGGCTTTTGTTAAGGTTACATGCAAGTACCAAGAGATTGTCAAAGACTAAGGAATGCAATTGTACCTCTTTTACACCTCAAACAGCCCCCACTACTCCCATCTATTCCCTGAACCTACCACACTTTCAAGCAAGCACTTATAAAGAAGCCAACACCACTTCACTCACAAGGGATTTATTCAGAACCCTGAGTGGGGAAATCAGGCTGGCTCTGGGTACAGCACAGCTAAACAGCCTGGGGCAGCACAGGAGCACAGCTTTCCTCTGCTGGGTCCTGTCAGGGCTGGGCAGCAGTTGGCCATGGATCCAAAAGGATTATAGTGCACAGACATGTGCCGGAGGCAGTCTTCTCCTTGGCCTCTTCTCACGTGAGTGGGGTGACATGCAAGTCCATGATTCCAATATGCACCCCTCCATCTCCTCCATGGCATGCTGGTCAAGACAGAATTTGAGCATTAACAAACCAGCCGAGCTCAGCATGGTAGTGTTCACCTCTCTCTCACATCTGAGTGTGCATCACTCTGCATGAATGAGGATCCCTCGTGGTCCGACCATCCCCTGCTCCGAGGATCTGAGGATGAGAGTATGCCTCATCTCCCCTGGGGTGCTGGGTCCCCAAAACCCCTATTCCTCAGGGAAAGGCAGACCTCCATGCCCTATAGCATGGGATGAGCCCTCCTCCTGCCTCCAACAGAAATGGAGGGGAGCAAACCCAACCTCCAATCCTGCTATGGGAAGTATGAAACACAGCTGCACACAGGCATGCCCCAGGCTGGGCCCATGAAAGGCACATAGCACTGGACCTTCTGGGCAACTCTTCCTACCCTCAACCTTCCAAAAACTGAGCACTGAAAATGCTAATGGCTTAACAGCCCAAGGATGACAGTGAGCTGCCCAAAAGGCACTGAAACGGAATAGAGGGAACAGACATGCCATTTTTTCCCTCTCCACATTGAAATTTATTGCATCTAGAACTGAATAAAACAACTGAGATCCAGCAATACAGATAGCATCTGAGATTTCTTGCTGTCCCTGTCAACAACTTTCAGACATTTGAAAGCACAGCCATAATCCCCCTTTCACTGCAGCAGAGAATGAGAGTGAAACACACAGCAGCCATAATTTTCACCAGATCAAATCTGTTCCCTCCCAAGCCCTCCCTAACACACAGAGCAATGCTAGGCAAAACCTTGAGAACTCCCTGAGCCCATCAGTCCCATGCTGAGGAACTGATAATAAGTCCTGGGACCATCCTTCTGCTTAAAATACCAGGCTGATCTGTGATAAAGCTGTGTTAATACACAGTTAATGTAAACTGACTGGTAAAACTCAGTCCTTCCCAAAATACCTAGTTCAAAGCAACTCAAGTTTGCAAATTAACAAGGTTAATAAACATAAGCAGGCAATTTTACTTCTCATTATGTGTCCTAGCATGTTTCTAAAATACCCACACACTCTCACTGTTAGCCTTCAGACTGACAGCACATATAGGTACTGTGAGGTCCAGGTAGCACCTGGATCTATAAACCCCCCAGACCCCATCCATCTCCTGCCTTTCTGCAGAGAAACCCCTCAGCTGCACCCTCCTGAGGCACCCCAGGTCTCTCTTGGCACAGACCATCCCATTCTCTTGAAAACACACAGGTAGCTTGAGCTGTGTGTCCCACCACACAACCACACCTAACCAACACGACAAGCCCTGCATTGCTCTGCATGGCTTCCCCTTGCTCAGCTCCAGCACTGGGATCAGCCTCCCCATCACCACAACAGCCAGGACAGGACAGGCAGTGATGCATGTATGCTGTGTAGTTTAATGCTTTGTTTCTAGAGTGAACTTCATTTGCCATTACCAGCTTCTTCTCACCTGCAGGTTCTTTTCTGCACCTCTGTACAAGTTTAAAGATATTACTTCATCATCCAACACCACGAGGCACCTCACTCTTTCCTATGAAACTGCAAACTGCTGATGGGCAAGTCTTCAGGAAAACAAGGGCAGCAATCAAAAGAAGGTGATGGGCAAGCAGCAGCACCATGGCAGAGAGGCAGCTTCTATACAAAGACTATAGGCCTGCACACATGTTCTCACTTTCCTCCTCCAAAGGGAAGGACTGTGACAACCCCACTCACCACAGAGAAACTGCCTCCAAGGGGAAATGAAAGCATGTCAACACAGACCTGTTCAAGCACACACCTACTGTGAAAAGACTGTCCTGACCTGGCCCCTGGTAAAAATATTCCATCTGCTCAGGATCTCACCTATTACAGAAAGAAGGCATGGATGTTTTCACTTCAATATTTCTACACTTATCACCACTGGGAGAGAAAAGGGACAGAGGACTCAAAAACATTTCAAGTGTGAGGTAGCTATGTTTTGATTTTCCAGGGCAGCAGCAAGGCATCTGAAAAGGCACATCTCCATAGGCAATCAGTGACCCAATGATCACCATGCCTTCTGAATATGTTGTGGCATTTACAGCTCTGTAGAGGTTAAAATCAGAGGATGTCAGCTTCTATAGACTGCAACAAAAATATGATACAAAACACTTCCATAAGCTTCCTTCAGAAATAGAAGAACTCTCATTCTTAGGTCCCTCCGATTTATTTTCACTGTCAAATTAAGCACATGCTGAGAGGTAAGAATTACCCCAACCTCTCACTATATAACGCAGGGGAGTTTCCTCTCATCACCCACAAACTCTTCCATATGATCCTTGCCATTCATGCACTGATAACAGCTAACAGGAAGCTTCATCTGAGAATTCTTGCCTTTTTCACTCCTGCAGAAAAAGCTAGTAGAAGCAAACTAGTTCATCACCTTTTCCCTACAGCACATAAATATTCAACACCCACTGACAGCCCTGGATAACGTGAAAACCAGTCACATTTTCACAGTGCAAGCATCTGTTCTTCCCTAATGTAAATCTGATTTGAAAAAATTTGGAACTCATGAAGGAGACCAGAAATGGGAGGCCTGGATCCTTCTCTCATTGTCTCAGCTGAACACCTCATGCTTTTCCCTTGTGTTTTCTGTAGTTGAGTAAGCAATACCAAGATTTTTCAAGCATTTATATCTCAGTATCAGAGCTGAGTCTCCAGGGCGAGGTGGAGGGGTGTCTGCAGCCCTTCACTTCAGCCCTCTTTCCAAAAGGAGCTCCTGTGAGGAATAGGTCTGAAATTCCTGTGCAAGGGGGCATCTCTTTGGTAGGTAAACAAAGTACTGAACAAAACCACAAACCAAAGTCATGGCCCAAGTTCTGGTATTCCCAGAAAAGGAACAGCCACCAGGGAATAGAATTAATTGCATTGAGACGGTCCCAAGAACAGCTAAGAAACCACCACCAGCATCCCAAGGCTAGCTAAAGGCATAAATAATGGAACATGCCTTTTCAGAAAATAAATAATCAATCTCAGAATGCCATGCATTGATTATTACAAATATTTTAATTCTTTCTTTATTAATATATGCAAAGCAATCAGATTAGAGCCACAGGAGGTAATGAAAAACCAGCTAAGAGATAAGGGCCTTTTTGTGTGTTGTGCTACGCATGTTTAGTTCCTATTTTAAAAGGAGACCTTGAGTCTGCTTTTGCAGTGCTTGGAGCGAATATCAACTACAGAATTTTCAACGCAGGGAGAACGGCAATCCCGCAAAAGAAATATCATCATCCCTTAAATAATGCGGACCCCTGACATGATGAGCCTCATTGCCAGGCTAAAGGTGAGGCCACAAGAATCCTACAGCAAAAGGACAGCATAAAGACTGAAAACTAAGGTCAGAGTATTTGCCACCAGTTTTGATATAACCAGACAGCTGAAAAGATGCAAGGAAAGCTAAGTTTGCAGGGGTGGAGGAGGATCTTACTTGATGAAGGGCTTCGCGTTCATTTTTTCCATCTGTGTTATCTGGTCTAATAAAAATGTTATCTCTTCCTACAGACGTTGTGTCTGAACAGCCTCTCTGTGAAAGGGAGCCACATGCTTAACACAGCACATGATGCTGTAACCTGGTCTCTAAGGAGAAAACCATAGGAGATGGCTCTGGGCTGCACCCAGACACTGGCAAGGAGTGGACACACCACACTGCCTCCTCCATGTCTGATACTCCTTCTACAAAGATATTGCTAACACTGAATCCAGAGCTGTTGGAACGGTGTAAGCATGGAGGAACAGCACATTTTATAGGGAGAAGTTCCAGGATCTCAGTCTGTTCACCTAATTAAAGAGAAGACTGAAAGGTAACCAATCAAAATGACTAAATGCTATCACAGAAAGAAATGTGATTAGTCTTGAGAAACTTAACAGATAAAGGGCTGAAAGACCGAACTTTTAACAATTGAAGCAATATCCCATGAACTGCAGAGGACTGCACATTGCCGATGATTGTCAAATTACGATGGGACGCTTTTCTAGAACATCTTTTCAAGTTCAAACAGGAATTAATCCAGAGAAAGCCTGCATGAGAGATCACAGCTTTCTGACTTTTATAATCTCCAAATGCAGCAGAGCAGCAGTACTGGATTTCAGGATAGCAAAGGCAAGTCAGTTCAGAAAGGAGAACAGAACAGCTCACTAATATCAACAGGAATATTTGCATGAGCAGTATCTTGCTCACATTGAGGAACATACAACCAAGGCGCTTAATTAAAGTGACAAGCACAGAAAATTAGAATGAAGAAACCTACTACCTAATAAAATTAAGGTAAAGTAGGATGTTTATTTAGGAAGAAAGCTGACATGTCTGAAGCAAGAGGTGGCCAATGGAGCTTTCACATAGACCAAGTGAAACAGCAGGGAATAAAGAGGTTACAGAGTATTATTTTTGTTCTGAGGTAAAAAACCAAGCTCACTGGCAGGTGTCACCAGCTCCTGCTGCAGGCCTTGACAGGAGGGACCGAATCTAGGTGGAGAGCTGATACAGTAAGAAACCATTGCTTTGTAGACTGTGATACTGTGATGCACATTCTTTATTTTAAATAGTCTTTATTTAGTACTGCAAGTGTTTCACAATTTGATTTACAAATCAACGAATCCAAAAAATGTTAAGCACCTATATTTGGCCATAGGAAAAGTTTAGTCTGATCCTGAAAGAAAAATCCAGGCACTGAGTCCTGTTTGCTTTAAAACCTACCAGAAAAGCTGCTTACCAAGCAACCCCTAGGGAACAATTTGAACTCCAGAGACAAACATCCTAGGAGACCCAGGACTGAAGGTATTCCCCACTCTGCTCTCATGAGATTTGCAGACCAGATGTTTGGCAATGATATTTCCTTCTGTATCCTCTACCTGTTCTGAAAACAACTGTGGCTTTTTCAGTTATCTGGGAGTTGATTTGTTGCTTTAAAATAAGCACCTGCCCCATAAGTCTGTCTTTTTCACTGTGCTGCAAACATATGCAAGATGTTTATGATAGCAAACAGCAGGAGTGTTGAGGAGTCTCACCAGCTCTAATTAAAACAGGCTCATCCTACAATTTTACCCATGTAGAACTGAGCTTGCTTATTTGTATAAGTGCAAGGCTTAGCTTGAAAATACCAAAATACAGGTGTCAATATATGACAACTGTAAGCTGCTGAGAAGGGAGTTTTCTGCTAATCCTTTCGAGCAGATGTGTTGCGGCACATCAAAGAACACAAGCTCCTACAGGCTGGACTGGCACATATCCTGGGGACACGGCAGGAAAACGCACATCACTTCCCTTAGCAGGGACAACACCATTAGGATGAGCATTGGTAACAGGCACACTTGGTCTCTGTCACCACCAGTCCAAGTAAGTGACCTGGGGGGCACTAGGATAGGGCCCAGAACCACTGAGCCAGTGCCCCACAAGACTCTGCTCTTTTTCAAGGGAGCAGAAGCTACCATGAGTGTTATAAAAGATGCTCCTGTGGAATTCAGTGCAAAGGAGGGAGAGAAATTCAGTCAGGCAATGGACAATCCCTCCCTTGCTACTTGGTGCTGGGAAGCGAGCAACAGCGTCTCTTCACATAAGCCCCAAACAGGCATGGATGAGACAGCTCTGCGGGGAAATGGCAAGGATTATAAACACAATTTCGTTTTGTTGCTACAGGTGAACAAACGTTGCTCTGGTAGGAGTACAGTGGCACTACTGCCTACAACTAAGCCTGCAGCACACAGGCTGCTTCAGCCAGTGGCTGTGTTGTCAGCACAAATAGTTATCAAAGAGGGACCACCAAGCAAACAAGCCTTTCAAATGAACCACCCAATCCTGGTGTTTCTCAGAAAAGAATGTTCCAACAGTGAGATCTCTAAGCAATACCAAAGGCATCTTTAGGTGCTCCTTCTGAAACCCAACCACAGTCAGCTCAGAAGAATGAGTATCTATCCCATACAAAACAAGAAGCACCAAAGGTGAGTCCTAATACCAGCCTGTACACTGCTCAGTGCCTCAAAGATTTGAGCCTTCTTTTTAATCATAGCGATGGGGAAGGTGTTTATCTTTCTTCACATTACCATGCTAGTTTAAAGTGCATTTTAAGCAACTTCGCTCTGGAATATCTTTGAAGGTTCACAGGATTGTAGGGGACGATTTCCAAAGATATGGTCAGATGTCTCAAATCTTGCCTTTAAATTTCTGTAACAGGAAACTTGGATGTTTTGGAATGGGGGGCTAAGTCCAGACTGTCTGGCTTTCTGCAAAGGACAGATTCTGCAACTACAGCAATGCACTGTCCTTTCATTCCACACTAAAAACGAGGCCCAGATCAATGTGCTGGCCATGAAGAAAATGCAGAAAGGACAATGTGTATTCCAGTTCAGCTTTATCAGCTTCATGTGTAGTTCAATGACTTCCATGCTGAAATACTCTATGTTCCAGGGATTTCTCCACCTACTGCAAACATATTTAATGGGGTTTTTTTCCTGTCTTCCACAGCCAGTATGATCTTTGTTATTTAAGGCCTCTAAATCTTTCTTAAGCCAACAGGCTCTTGCAATAGGTTGACAATCTTTAACATTTCCAAAAAAATATTTAGACTCAACCTTTTTTTTTTCATTACCCCTTGAGAGTTACCACAGTGAGTTTACGGAATGCAAGCAAATTAGACATAAGTATGCAGCAGCCGAAATGACACCTGAATGACAGTTGGGAAGGTCTGACACTGAGGTGGAGATGTACAAAAACATCCACATTCGCACTCACTGTGTTCAGACTGCACAAGGGGCCGGGCAGTGTAAGACAGACAGGCTGCCTTGGCTGTGCTAACCAGCTGTGGGAATGCAACATTTGCACAACAGGGTAGCAAAACTTCTGCAATGAGATAAAAATCTCCAGAAAACTACGACACTCATCCTTGGACAAAAGGTAAAGAGTTAGCACAAGCTTTGTTTCGCTCCAAGCAAGCATTTCTGCACAGATGCACTACTCCAGAGTGAGAGCCTGTGCTGTTAGACCTCTTACCAACAATTTGCATGGGGCCTTATGGAGTTAAACATGAAGCATTCCTTCTCCTCTGAGTGCTTGGAGCCCAAAGCACACAAATCATAGAGAGAAATTAAAACCAGAACTTGGGAAAAGGAGAGGTATGAGATAATGTATCATTTATCATGGTCAGCTACACATCAGCGTTGTGTTATCAGTAAAGCCAGTGAAACTCATCTGTGCTGTAGCAAAGACTAAATCTCCTGTTTTGTAGAACAATGGCATGTACGGGCAATGAATGCTGTGAATGGCTCCTCTAGTCTTGGGACAGCATATCCTGAAGGACCTCACTTCCTGAAAGAAATGGCAGTAAGATTTGCAAGCTGCTATTAGGGTTCTGTCAAATTAATGAGTCTTAAGGGTACAAAGTTCCTCTCATGAATACAATAAGCTGCTGCTATACTCTGATATAAGCTCTTTCCAGTTCAAATATTGATAGAGGAGTTGTGATCTACACTGGCATTACAATTTATGTCCAGTCTGGAGACATCCCTTGCTTTATAGACATAAGGCTAACAGGTTGGTTAGAGGTCAAAAATGAAGAAACAATTTTCATCATTCTTGATTATCTTTGAGAGATCCTGAAGCAGATGGAAGCTGCTCAGCCATTCAGCCAGTGTTACATATTTCACTCTGACAAGGCTCTGGCACCACGAGCAGAGGGAAACCTGAGCAAGACTATTTCCTCCCATTTAACCTTCTTTATTATTAAACCTTTCAGTCATCAGCAGAGCATTTCTTTGGTGAGTTGAGGTTTTTTTACAGCAAAATACAGAGTTTAAGGTACCTCCTTTTTACATACTCAGATCAGAGTCTTGAGACATGTTCTGGTTTTAATTATTAAGGCTGCTGGATGCTGTGGATCACTGACTGTAAGACAAAACTAATTCCTCTTCAGCCAAGCACTGCTAGTATATAACCCATATATCCCCAGGTATTTGCTAGTGGAATGAAATCTGGTTACAGCGATCTGGCTCAAAATTAACTGACAGCATCACTGTAGATGCAATTCATGACAAGCTCCATCTTTCAAGTCAATAATAACTTTACTAGACTGCCTGGTTTGCAAAGTAGCCCACCCTGAGCTACCGCCTCATGTCACAACAGACATTTAAATAATAAATGGCAGCTCTGTTTTATTCAGTAAGGCACAGTGGAAGCTTTGCTAAATTTAACCACCCAATTAGCCTAGCAACATTCAGGATTTGGGAGTTTTCAGAGTTCCCTACTTCCGAGGAAGAAAGCTCAGTTACACCAATTAACATTCTCTCTCTAAACTGCACAAGCAGCTACTTCACAGGTCTTTCTGTGGTTTGAGAGGCAATGAGAACAACTGAGAGTCTAGAACCGATTTTTTTAAGCTTGCCAAATGAAGAAGATATTCTTCCAGGTAATGCCAAGCCCCTGGCTTGCTCTGGGCTCACACAAAAATAGACATACTCTCCTGCTTTACCAGCGGTGAGAAACTCTTGCTGGCAGAATATAAAACAAAACCAGTTTCAAAGACAAGTTAATTTTGTATAAAATTAACTATGATGTCTTAGCCCAAACCTTTTCATTAGCTGCAGCACACAAAACAGTCACCACTTCTTTTTAACCTTAGGCTAATACAAAACACACGTATCTCCTGCTGGCACGACGGCACACATTTCTTCTGCAAGCTCAGTGCAAGAGACAGTATGCCCAGAGATGGGCAATGGAAATTCTTCAGGTCACTTCAACCCAACATAAATACACGTCTACACTATCCGAGCAGCAATCACAGTGAATCCTGTTACATCCAGCTGGCTTTTCCTCTCTATTACACACAAAGCTGTCTTTATAGAAAGAGCTAGCTTGTAGCATCTCTCCTCCTTCAGTTTATGCAGATCACACTGCAGAGCACAAGAGTGCTCTGAATATTAAGCTACTGCATCTAACTTAAAAAAAAATAAATACATAAGCTGAAGAGGAAAATCAGGGAAGACTGGGCAGGCGCTACCTGGGCGTCTTATGCCAAACCTCTGGTGTACCCTCACATGTCTTTGCAAGTCAGACAGGAACAAGGCACCTGCCCCTAAGCACTGGGGTCTGAGCAGTCACTTCCCAGCCAACACAGCTGCTACAAATTCAGAGCTTTTGCGTTTCAATTACCTGCCCCCAAGACAAAAACATGAAGGATATCAGACCCTCGAGGCAGCACACAGAAAAAGAACTTTCCCAAATCCTGCTCAAAAATTCTGCGAATTTGCAATGGCTTTTAAAACACTCATCCCCAGATTTCACAAGGACAGATTCTTTCCTAGACCTCTTCAGTTTAATCTCCTTAAGCCTGGAAGTTAAATCTTCATCTAGAGTGAAAGTATTTTACCACTGTAATCTAGTTACGAATATTTACACAATTTGCCCCAAATTCTCTCATTACAGCTGCCATTCTCAATTATTCACAGGTAGTGGTACATGCAGTTTCCGTGGAAACCTGCAGATCACGACCAACTGATGCGCAGCCAATTGTAGGCAATGGGCACTCGAGCAGAACTGGTCGGCTGTGTAATTGTGCTGATATTTGACCATTTGAAACCTAGGGGTAGCAAAAGACTAGTTTACATTTCAGCGTCTAAATTTCAAACATTTTAACTATTCCAGGGAGCAACCAAGACCTTGTATCTCCCAAAGCATAATAAACTTGATGAGGAGGCTGTAACTTTTATGACTTTGCATTTTCAGCATTTCACTATCATTTTCTGTATTTACCATTGAAAGTAAATGTCAGATTACTCTACTGTAAAACTGGTCATAAGTGATTCACTCCATTACACTTCAGGACCATCCTTATTTTTAACTAGTGAAACTCTGCCAGTCATTTGCCTGAGACTGTGCTGCCTCTTTTTTCCTTTCCTTCCATTACTAGTTGCTTTATTTGATTAAAAATGTGAATATTCACATGATAAAATTTCTTGTTCCTTTAAGGATATTTTCAGCATTTAACATTCTGAATGTCATGGAGCCTCAAAAGCAGTTATCTTAACAAGATTTCAGAAGCTCCTTGGAAATTCTATTAGGATTACACTAACGCACAACAGAGTAAAAGTATATCCTTGTCAGGCAGAGCTGTGAAGCCACTCAAAATTAAATTGCTGAGGCCTGACCATTCAGTGAGGGCTGTTCAACTACTACCCTGAACTCTCTAAAACAAGAGACTCCACTATTTTTCTGTTTGCAAGACTCATGCTTCTCCCTGATATACGGCATTTCACCGAGGTGCTGACTCTCACCAGGCACCCGCAATGCTTCATCACCCACACTTCATATTTTCACACAAGCTCCTTCCCATTTTTTTCCCATGCAGTGCCCCAGGCTACGACAGAGGCCCTTCCACAGCACACTTACCAAGACATGGGACTACAAATCCTTCTTTTCCAACTGGATCTCTTCAGGACTCAAGCAACAATTATGCTGTAACCAGTGATATCTGGGCAATCATTTTGTCCCTGTGTCACCTCGTGTCACATGCACAGGTTTGTCCGTGCTCACCTACTGTCCTGTCTCGTCCCTGGACTTTCAGACACATGTGCAGATCTCTCTGTAGCACGCTGTGCCTGCATGGCCATGCTCTTTCAGGGGCTCTGCCATGAGGTTCCACAATCTGAGCCTTCATTACTATAATGACACAGTCAACAATGGCACTTGAGGTCGTTGTGCCCCCACTGTGAGCTGGGCCTTCTTCCTACACTGCCATCCAGGAAACCAACTCAAGGTTCACAAATTAGATGATGCAAGGCTCACTTTTCTTATCCAGAACTTTTCCACTTAGCATAGTCACAGAAATGGAGTAACAGATTACATTCCTGGTGTATGACAAGTACTGAATTAACCCCAAATGAAGAAGAACCACATCAGACACAATTACTCAAGTAGCATCACCCAATCACACCTAGATGCTAGAGCAAGGAGCATGGCTATGATGGGTGGAAATGCTCAGCACCAAGAAATTCAGCTTTAACTGAAGGGAACACAATAAAAACGTTTGTTGCACCTACATAATTCAGAATTTAGGGTTTGTCAAATATAATTTCCAACTCTTTCTTTTGGAAAACGCTCCCAGTTCATAGAGGAAACCCTCTACACAACACTTAAAAAGGCAGACTAGTAAAGCACTTGAAAATTATCTTTGTGAAAAACAGCAGATCTATTGGGAGAGCAGCAAGTGGAATGCCTAACCTGCACTGCTGCACAAAGCAGCTGACATGGTAACACACAAATATGTCCTGAAAAATGGCACTCAGTATACTTCTGCTTTCCTGAAAAGCATTAGCAGATCATATGCAGACTTATTTTATAAAAATATTATGGTATAGGAATAAACAAAGGCTGCTGTTAATTATATGGTTGAAGTGGAAGGTTATCATCTACAGCAGCTGACTGATGTTCTAAAGATAAGCACAGTCAACCTAAAGAGCTGAACTTCTGTTCTAAGCAGACTTTATACTTCTGCGTACTCTCTTAAATGCTGCTTACTGGAAAAGCAGTAGCACTTCAATTAGAAACAATGTTCACTTCCCCTTCCTAACTGAGACTGAAAAATAGCCTGGGAGACTGTGACGGGGTGAAACACTGGCAAAGCTTCCAATAGTTTAGCCAAAACTCTAGCCAAAACTCTACTGAAACTTGTATCTAGCTACAAAGCCTCAGTTCCAAAGATCCCAGTCTTCAATCTGTCAGAAATGTCATGAAAATAGAATGGTCTTCTACAAGAAATGCCAAAGTAAGTTAAAAAATGTTGAAAGGGTCACACTAATAGCAGCGCTACAGAGTCATTGTTAACTGCGTAAGTGGAATCTGGGTAATTTCTGCTGGTGAATCTTGTGCCTGCACCACTCTATCTGATCCTCCATAGTAACTGTAAGTTAATGCCACAAGGAGAACAAGTTCAAACTCTGTTATTTGGCAGTGAGGCCCAGTTTCCATGAAATTCAGCATGTCATATCTCAAACTGAAAAGTGCATAAAGTAATGAATCACCAGGTTATATTCAGATTCTGCAGATTCATTTTTCAGCCACACAAAACCAGCACTTGCCAGGCTTAGAATAGCAGCACTGATCTAAAGGCCAACAGTGCTGCAATTTAAAAAAAAAATGTATACCATAAAAGAACAGGTTAAGTGATAAGAGAAGGCATTTCAATTCTCTGCTTCAATGAGTATTACTGACACAGTTGTTAGGAAGGTGGAGAAGATAAGCTGTCAAGTTTTGTGACTTATGTTTCAGACAGTTTTGTTAAACATGCCATTTTTATTTTTTTCATGAAGACTTTTTATGTATTTGCCATTGGTCAGATAAAGGCACTATTCAGCAGCATAGGACTAGATGGGACACAGGACACTCTTGAGTTCTCCTGCCTTTCTGCATAAAAAAGGGGAAGGAAAGATCAAAAGAACCTGCTCTGGCTGGCTCAGCTCCACTCCTCATTTTACTCCAGCATTGCTTATGACTTGTGCACCTCCAAATAACAGCTCAACTGTGTTAGGATTACATGTTCCAAGAAAAAAGGGGAAGCTGACTTCAATCAAATCTTCATGGGTGACTGTCATTTACTGTCCTTCATGTGCATTAAGTCACTCAAAATCCTGAACTGGGGTTCCTGAACACTAGGGCAGACCCACTGATCTAGGGCTGAATTTTAGTGCCGTAGGGAGTGAAAAATTGCCCTGGTGCTCAATGGCTTTTGAAATTTGCCTTTGCTGGGTAAAAGCCCTTAATCAAGTCTGGAGATGGGGAATGTGCATGCTCCTGCTGCCAAAATCAGAACGTAAGGAAGACCCAGATGTAGCCTTCCACAGCTGCTAAGCTCTTGCCTTAGAGGGAAAAACCCTCACCATAGCTACTGAGGCAAGATGCAAAGCACATCCTGCGGCCACAGCCTGCCTCACAAACAGGGAGCATCTTGGATTATAAATAACGAAGACAGGCTACTGCTACAAACTGCACAGGATTAATGAGGCAACATCCAACATATTACATCTGAATAAAAGAGAGTACAAAGTAATCTGAACACAAGGAATTTGAAAAAAAATACCCTGAGCCACTGAGGCAAGTTCCCTCCTAGTGCTTATCACAAAACCCCTCTGGAACTTTCATATTTTATCTAGTCTGACCCTGTGCACTGATTCACCTGGACAAACAGGGCTCCTGGAGTTTTCCAGATGTGTTCTCAGTTGCCACAGGAATGAGCAAAACCATATGCTCAACGTGCAAGATGGAAGGAGTCCTGGAGGATGGCAATTGAAAGGGCTCACAATATTCAGTACTGTGCCAGATAAGGCAAAGCAACTCCACAGTGCTGCCAAGCCCTGTTTCTACCCCAAGATGACACATAATTTTGCTGTTGCAAACAACATAGGTTAAATCACAGCTAAATATACCAGCACTTTTCAGTATTAAGCCACAAGGATGTATGCAAAGAGAGCCATTAAATCCAGAGTAAATAATAATAATAATAATAATAATAATAATAATAATAATAATAATAGTAATAATAATAATAACAACAACAACAACAACAACCAACTGTCTTTTCTAATACAAAGCATGCAGGGCATAAATTATATTAACAGGTATTTTTTTCACAGACCACACAGTGAAGCTGGGAAACATCTTGCTATACACCATATTATATGCACACCAGAAGTTAAAAGTTCAAAGCATAACTAGATTCTTCTTTCATTAGTTTGACTAAACCCACTACCTTTAGTTAAAAATGCCAGAGATACACATCAATAGAGGCCAGAGAAGCATGTATTTGAAGGAATTGTCACTCCAGGCATGGTCCTTACAGACTTCTCTGGCACTCAGCACTGACTCTTGGCGAAAAAAAAAAAAAAAAAAAGGGGGGATAGACTAACCTTCAGTTTCAATCACTGCAGCTGTTTCTTACAGCAGCAAAATACAGTGTGAATTGTTATGCATGTATTTCTAGAAAAGCACAAAAACAGCACAAAGAATTTCAGCATGATCTAAAAAGGAAGCCAGGTGCTAGAAAATAAGCCAAACAACAGGGATTTACTGAGCCCAAATGTTCAGCCTGTTGAAGAGAATTTACAGAAGCTTACACAGAAAAAGGGATCTCAGAGACACAGGCAAGAGAAGAGGGTTTACAGTCTCAGAAGAGACAAAAGGCTTGGATTGAAGTTGAGATTATCCAGTTTCAACACTGGAATTATATATTAATTATTGGAATAAACTGACCAGCTAGTGATGAATTTACAGTTGCTTTGCACTTTTTTTTGGATGGTATAGTATATGATTTCTTAAAGATATCCTTTAATCTGCCTTTAAGAAATGTCTGCATGGCTGAATCAAAGAGGATGCGAGTGAGAGATACCAGACATGGACCCTGTTACCACAGAGCCTATGATCAAACTGGAAGTGGATACAGAGCCGGGTACATTGGCTGATAGGTGCTGGAACAGACGCAGTCTGTTCTCTCTGGGTATTCCCTGAAAGGCCTGAAGCAAGAGGAGTCTTATGGGTTTGTCTGCACTGGAAAGTGGTATTACAGACAGAATGTAACCACAAGAAAATGCATTAACTACACAACATAGCCATAACCTTACTATGATTTAATAGTGGGTATAGCTTGCCTCATCAATGCAAAGCCACCTTCCATTAGACAGACAACTCCTCAGACGTCTGCTTTGATCAAATGCAAGTCTCTAATAAGGGCCAGTCTGAACAGTGGTTTGAATCCAGGGAAGAGGCTAGGGGTAGATTTAACAAATAAGACATTTTATGGTGTTACCACACATTCTTGGAATTGCTGGTGCCAATCAGCCTTCAAGTCAATACACTGAAAGTTTCTGAGGTCTTCTCAAAAGTCAACACTACCTCAAACAAACGACAAAAATGAAAATGCAGAATCCTGAGCAAGTCAGGAAACCAGCAAATCCTGCTTTCGAGTTTGACACGTTCCTCGTGATTCGGTGCAGAAAATAACCCCATCTGCTGCAAGCAAACACCAGGACAAAGGAGGTGACACGGAAAAACGTGGCAGTCTGAAGAAATAAACAGACATCACAACTTGCATTTGGCAAGGCCAAAGTTGCTGGGAAAATCAAATTCAGCTATCTGAAATACAGAAAAAAGTCACAAAAAAAAGTACAAGGAGAACCAAAGACTTTCCCTCTGCCAACCACAACAAATGGCTCAGTAATACAAAATGTCAGTTGGCACTTGAAGCACAGTGGATGGCCAGAGAGAAAGCGCATTTTTAAATCATTAACACATTGGGAACACACAGATGTGCTGTTCAGCTACATCTGTGCATTGTGATTTCTACAGTAGTCACAACTTAATGAATCATCAATTGTGACAAGATCAATGAACCAAACTGAACAACAAACTAAAGCTAGTAAATTCATGCCTGGGGCAAGAGCTAAGGGTTTATTTTATTATTTTTTTTAGTACTTCTATAATTTTTAGTGTCTAATTAGTAAAAACATGAATCCTCCAGAAACCTTTTCTTTTTTCCTCCCTTTTGAAAGTCCTACTGAAAGGATAAAGATTTCATTCATGTTTGCCAAATTCAAGTCTGCATACTACTCATCTGATCAGCAATTTCTTCCTCAGGACCAGGAGCACAGGACAGCAGAAGTTACAATGTTGGGATGTGCACCACATGCCAATCAGGTGGACTCTGAGCCTACCACCTCTAGGCAAAACAACTGCTGTTTTTTCCGCAAGGCCAGATTATTCCTGCAGGCAAAGCATAAGCTAAGATTCTCTGCAATGCTACTTTTTGAAGGGACAAATCCACAACCAAATCAAGCAACCAAATAATTTATTTGCAAAGAACACACAGGGAGTTTCCCCCTGGCCTCAACCAATTCAACAACTTCAATGCTGAGCTTGTTGATGACAGGCATAATCCAGCTAGGTTTCACAGCAGTGATATTTTTACAGAAACACTGCGCCCAAATTAACCATGAGGCAGATGACAGCAGCCCATCTTCTTACAAAGCAAAGTCCATGCAAGTGAGGGCCCTCCCTGCTGACCTCCTCACTCTTTCAGGTGAACCACTTTAATCTCTACCATATGCAGGCTTTCAGCATATTAACACCTGACCAGGGGTTCAGCTGGACTCTTGTCTCCCTTCCAGACAGGCTCTAGGGGACAACAAGCTCTGCTTAGCCTGGCTTGTTTGTCACAAATTCAGAGCGGAGCTCCATCTGGAAGGCATTTCCGTGAATAGTAGCACTGCTGGCATGCACTACTCTTCCTCCCGGGATTCAAAGTGAAGGAGATGCAGACTCTCTTTAGAAAGCTGATCCTGTTCCAGCTCCTGACCTTCTTTATACTGGATGTCCTGTCACCTTGGACTGTGTATTCCCCAATTTATTACCTTCCCCTGCAGCAGCTTTTGTTAATACCACCCTGTGTGAAGCTTATGCATTTTTCATCAACATGCTTATCAATTCTGTTCTCTCTCCAAGGACTTTCTCCTCACTGGGACCAACTGTGGCATTGTCTAAATCAAAGAGATACAGAAAAATAAATTCCAGTATTGCCTTGCTTGTAAACAAAACACCATTTTGGAACTGTAGTACCAAAAAGCAAGGCTTGTTGTTTTTAAGGTCTCCAACAGGTTAATGTTTCCAACACCTTTCCAGTGATCTCAAAGTAGCTAAAAAATCATAATGCCAGTTCTATTGCCTGTAGCACTTTGTGCAGCCAGTTTTACTTAAAGCATTCTGCATCCTGTGCTGACAGGAACTTTTACTGAATGGAAATTTTCCCCAGTTCTCTCTTGGAACAGCACACAACAGTGAACATTCGCACACTACGGCTGGAAAAAGTTATTGCTCTGATTGCTATTTAGACTTCTCCACTCAACTCAAACACCCAAGAACTTGGAAAGGTTTCATCCAGGCTGGACCCTTGTGATAAAAGGATTGAAGGAAAAGAGCACTGGATTAGCACGACAAATGAATACATTGCAGTGTTTTCTCATTGCAACATCCAACCTACCTCATCAAGGCACTAGATAATCTTGAAAAGACAGATCTTATTATACCTCACACCCGCTGGTTTCCTTAGGATAAAGGATTTGAAAGAGCTATTCCGGAGCTCTGGGTAGAAAGAATCTGAGCAGGCGGGAGTGACAGAAAGAGTCACTTACTTTATCATCCGACTGAAATAACCACAAGAATAAACAGCTGTTAGAGAACTCTATGGGGAAGGTGGTATTTTACTACTACCACACTGGGCTTCTAAGACAGCATGTGGAATGCATATATTTTAGGTTATCTTGCTTGATACCAAACATACTTTAGTCACCAGCAGCTCAAGTTACAAATTAACAATGGGCCTTCACAATAATTACTTCCTTGCATCCAAAATTAGGGCAAATTACTCCTTTTGCTTGTTATCTGGGCGCTGCATTTTATTAACCATCACAACCTCAGAGCCTTCCTGACACTCCACTGTGTACAAACAACACAAGACCAAGAAGAAATCGTAAGGACAACTGGATGTGGGACTTGTGAATAAGCATCATACACAGAAACAAGATGTCAGAATTATCAATATCACAGGTCTTCAGCGCAAAACCTGTTTTGTTTTGTGTATCTCAGAACAAAACCAAAAGGCAGCCTATCAGCAGCAGCTATGTGATTTTCCTCTTTCTGCAGGAGAGGAAGTTAAAATACTTGTGGGATGTTCTCTTCCACAGGTACAGGAAGAAACACATGAAGCACGCTACTCTGTACATGGACATGCTCTCGTCTGAACAGCTGTTGTTGCTACAGATTTATTAGCATGCACTAATATTCCAGTTTCAAATTTTTCTGGCTACCATTTTGAAATTCTGATTTCTCCAAGAATCACTTAATTGGGGCTGTGACTCTATTATTTTTTTAGTAAGAGAAGAAGATAAGACACAGGACATAAGATGATTGCATAGAAACTTCCTTGCATGCAGAGAGTTATGCTTTTGTAGCAGTAAGCACTTCATTCCCCACAGGCATGGCTATCGCATTCTGTACTCTCCAAGTTCCATTTTTCATTTAAGAACTTACTCTCCAGTTTTATCAAGGGGATATATTCTCCCACTTCTGCACAAGAAGGTACAGAAGATCACCCTCTTAAGTGCCTGGGTAAGCCATGGCATGTCAGTAAATGACAACAGGTCACTAAGCTGTGGGCAGTCTCTTGGTTATGAGCAGATACCAAAGATAATTTTGTGAAAATAGTTAAAGCCTCAGAAAGGCTTTCCAGACACTTTGCTCTTGGCCCTTCCCTTTTCTCCTTGGAAGCAAAGCAGATAATCCATGTGGCATTATCAAGCAGCATTTCCCATTAATTTCCAATAGTTAAGCACTGAGTTACTACTTCTTTCAGAAGGCTGTTCCAAAACCTAACAGACTTCAAAGACTACAAATACACACCAGCAACAAACTTTATTAGTCAGCAGGAGATAGCAGCAGGACTGACATACCAGCTACAGAGAGCACATCTGTCAATAACAGGTTGCTACAGATGCTCTCAGAACAAGGCATCTTGAAAGAGATCCAGCAGTAAGAAAGGTTTTTTAAAATATCTGATGATAAAGACCTATTATTTTAGTTTCTGATGGTCACCAGTAGATGCTAAATCTGACAAGAAATGTGTGTGTGGGTTATTCTGACAAGGTTTACAGTTACACAAATTATCTAAAGGAATTAAGTTCTTGTTTCCCTGTTCCAAATGAATTCAATAGATTTCCACTGAATGCCTTTTACAATAAGAAAATTATTAATTTATAACTATGGGTTTTCATGTCTTTTTTCTCCTTCTCTGAAAGACTTCTAGAACCCTGCATACACAGTTCCACAGTTCATTAAATAAAAACATTTTCTTCTGGCTACCAGTCCTCCAAAATGACTTTATTACCTGAGAGTCACCAGGCCCATCCTCAGACTAGTTATTACCAAATAAACATTTTGAGAGCCAAATCAGGGCTTACTGTCACCTAATCAACTCTACTCTCTTTGCTATTTTTTTTATTACTACTGCAATAATGGTCTCCATCAACAAGTTCCCTGAACATCAGTTTTGAAATTATGAGATTTGTTAACAGCCTTTGCACAAAAGGTGGGTCTTAAATTGACAGTGCTGTGGAAATGGTGTAAATAAAGACGACAGTCAAAAAAAATCAAGTAAGAAGAGCCAAATCACCTGAAGTGACAGGAATAATATGAATAAAGAAAATAAACAATTAAAATTTTTGCTGTAAGCCTGGCACACATTGCTTGGAAACAACAGGATAGGAGACAAGTCTGGGTGCATCAGAGAAATGTAGAGAAGTTACATTATCCAGTGACCAACTGAATCAAAAAAGCAACTATATGAGCCTAGAGTACATTCAAAGGTCTATCTCCAAAATTCATCGAATCATCAGTGCTTTTGCAAAAGCCCTTGCAAGACTCCTTGTGGGCATATCTCCAGTAGGGCATGTTCAAAAAAGTCCCCAAAATCAAATAGGAATAGATGCAGAATAGGAGGGAGCACTGAGGCCAGGAGAATCAAAAAGATTGGCAGGTCACCCATGACACTCATGTGGGGATTTTGCTGCAAGGGGAGGCTTAGTTGGCCACTTTCTGGTTAATTGGGACCTAAACACTCCTTTTCCTTACAAAATAATGTGCTTTGAGATTTGCAATATTTTACATTATACCTGTTATTTTTGCCTTTTCTTCCTCCCTAATATCTCTAGTACAATAATTTTATAGGACACGCATCTCCTCCTTGGCGGCCTTCACTTTGTCGCTCCACTCTCCTGCCATTTTCAGACTACCACTCTTTTTAGCCTAGGCCTGTGCCAGGTTTCCCCCCCGGTTTAGTGCCTCCTGACACCATCAAAATCGCAGTGCTGTCTAAGCTTTCCAGACATGGCAGTGGCCATGGGGGTCGGGGCACATGGGAATGCCAGCCTTTCTGCAGTGACGCGAAAGGCAGCGCTGGTGGCTGCTGCCTCCCAGCTGGGACCGATGATCTATTCCAACAGAGAGTCAAAACAGATTAGTTTAAACCACAGACAATCTAACCTAACCTGTCTGATTTCAAACTGGAACAGAAACGCAGAAGCAGTCATCTGGCCATCCCTGGCCTCAGCTGGGAGATGGCAACCCACAGGGACACCTCTCCAGCAAGACAGAAACCTGCCTGCATGAGCACATCCCTGCCAGAGAATTAAACTAATCTGTTTGTGCCTCATTTACCTATTGGAATAGGCTGAACGTTTTGACAGCAGAGCAGCACTAGAACAGCCTGACACACTTTTCATGACAATCTCCCAGGAAGCTTTAAGGTAACACAGAGTGAGAAGCAACCTGTCTCAACACCCTGAGCCCAAGAAAAGAGAGAAAATAATGCCCAGGAGTCAATTATTCATTTTCATAACAGACAGAAGATACCAGTAGGCTGCCACAAGGCTCTGAAAGAACATTCACATTTCTGAATATCTTCATGCAGGATTTCAGAAATGGAGCAAATAAAATGGAGACAACTGCTATTGGCAACAAAAATTCTTAGCTTAACATGATTTCCAGTACCAAAGCACTTATAAACTGTTAAATAAACTTGGAATAAATCAATTATGTGAGACAAGAAGCTCTGAGAAGTCTTTTACAGGATATAACTTCACAATTACAACTTCAAGCTACTTGGCTACATGAACCCTGTGTTATAGCTTTTGTAGAATTCTGTAGAATACAGTCCATTCTTGTTTATTTGACACTTTAAGTTCATTTGTTTCTATCTGGAAAGTGCTTCCTAAATTGCAGGTGCTGCTGCTTTTGGGCATTGCATTCAATACCACTGATACTCACTGCTAAGAATGTGACAACATCCCATCCAGTTACAGATGTCATCTCATAGGACTTCATTTAAGAGCTAATATGCAGAAAAATCATTTGCTGCAAAAGAAAAACGTTCTCAAGATTCAGAGGTCAGTACCTATGCAGACACACGGTTTTACGGGAGTGCACGGCTCCAAAGGGTTCAGCTTGGCATTAGCAATGTGATATTTCATATAAAACTTTTCAAAGGTTGTATTTCTTGCTTCATAAACTTGTGGAATGAATCTGGATGTTAACCTTAGTGCATGGCAGTCTTGCTATCACAGATACATTACATGGTTATGTGCCATTAGTTAATCATTTAAACAGAGATAAGAAATGGAAATTATGACATTTGGGTTTGATACGTTCTGAAGATCTGCTGACTCTCCTGTTTGAAGGAGAGACCAACACCAGTTAAAACTTTTCTTCACCTGATAAAATTACTTCTTTGTCTTTCAGTCACAGCCAAAAAGGTCTCTCTTGTTAAATATTATAAAAAAACAAACTATAAGAGCAGGACTAATGTTCCTACTGAATCCAATCTTTGAAAGCAAATAAATATAATGAAGACAATCAAGAGTTTCACACCTAGATTAAAATGACAGGTGCTCTACAGATACCAAAACTTAAGTAGCTCAAACAGTTTTTCAGATCCCATGGCACATTATGGTGATACAAGTAAAACAGCCTCTGTAAATTTTCTTGGTCTAACTGAAACCGATCACAAATTTGCCTCAATCTTCTGTATGCAGTGGGACTAAGAGACCACCTCTTTCCCCCTGAAGAATCCTTTCAGCCACTGGTCAGTACCTGAGAAATAACTGGAGTTGTTAGCACCATGACAGGGCTCCTAAATTGACCCAACCAATAGTAGGCAACCTGCTGTCAAGCAGCACAATGCACTCTTTCCTTGTGAACACTGTTTATGCCTTAATAGCACAAGTCTACGTGAGCCCAGATTTAGATTCTTTTAGGTGACAACCTGAACTTTGCAATGAGGCCACCATGTTTGTCTTTTTAAGAGGCTTAATGTTTCTCTTTTAGCAAGCATGGGACATGCCAAGATACAATGAAAAGCAGACAGACCCAGGCTTCTTAATTTCTCTGTGCATCACTGCATGTCAGGACATTTCCCTAAGCAGGGAAGCACGTGGAGTCTCACTGTGCTGGAGCTCTTGGCAAAACAGTAGTTACAGGGCTCCATGAATTGCCTGCCTCCTAAGGAAGTGCTATTGGGATTGCTTGTGTAGAGAGCTAAGAACAGGAGTAGGACCTCTGCAGTAGGATCACAGCAGTCTTTCTTCCCAGGGAGAGACCAAAAGAAGTTGGAACAGTTAATTAACATGAAACACATAGAAGAAAGACCTGTCCTCTCTTGACCAGAGACACAAAGATAATAGTACCAATCCCAGGAGCAGCAGAGCACAGGGAGCCTTAATTCATTTACACAGTCAGAATGAGCGCATGCAAATAGATTCAATTTCCATTCTGTAATTGTTTCAATTTTACAACAAATTGCAAGAAATTCTTCCTGGCAAAAAGATGCAACAGCAATGAAGCCAAGGTACAGTGATCCAACTGATCCTTTTGTAACTAACCAAACGTAAACAAGGATTAAACATAGCTAACTTCTGTTTACTATTCCAATGACAAAAATCACTTTTAGATGAATGTTTACAAAAAGGGCATATTGGTTCAGGCCTTCCGAGATCTAGCTCTCTGCAGAAATCATTTGTAACAGTCAAATGTTTACCACTTACAGCATTTCAAACAGGGTAACCCCAGGAACTGGAATGCAGCTGGCAGATGGTGGAAGAAATTAAGCTCATGACATGGTTCAGTAAACAGCATATTACGATAAGGTAGAAGTGCTTGCCACCCCAGGACAACTGCTGCACTCAGGAACTTTCTATATGTGCTGGTTTTGGCTGGGACAGACTTAATTTTCTTCATAGTGGCTTGTATGGGGCTGTGGTTTGGATTTGTGCTGAGCACAATATCGGTACCAGGAGGATGTTTCAGTTCATGGTAAAACCCGACACCAGGACTGCAGTGAAACACTCCAAAATTTCCCCGACTTCTGTCAGCACAAAGCCAACCAGCAAAACTTAACTTGCCAGGTTACCTTGAGACTGAAACCCACGGTGCAAGTAACCCTTCCCTGGCTCTTCTGTCTGTTCTCTCTACCAGGAGCTGCTCTCCTGTGGAGCCTGACAGCACTCTCCAGGCAAATAACTATGTGCCACATGATTAGGAGTCTGTGATAGAGGCATAGGGGATTTGCATAGATCTAGAATGGAAATTGGAGATGGTATTCTCATTTAACCTACTTAAAAACAAAGGGAAATGAAACTGAATATATTTAGTGTCACTTGGCTATGACTGTATGCTCTGGATTACAAGGGAGTGAAAAAAGACTGCTCGTAAAGTGTTAAAGGACCGCTTGCAATTAACTAGTTTCCCAGCTATGGAAATCAAAACTGAATGTCCCGGGTTGGAAAGCCCTGGGAGAAGGGACTGATAACATACTACATATCTGAGCCTCCCTTCTTTCCCAAATGATCAATATACTTCTCCCTGCCCCTTGAAGACCTTTCTTTCCACTGCTTTTCCTTATCTTCCTGTTGAGTGGAAAGTGCTAGAAACCAGAGACTGAAGGCAGTACAGAAGGCAGTACAGGCAACTAGAGCCAAACTCTGTTACCATCAGCTTTCCCAACAGAGCTGCAATGCTGAGCACACAGGCAGTCTTGTAGAAGGGCATCACGGACTCCCGCACTCCTGCCATCAGCCTGCTGCTACGTTCTTGCACGCTGGCATCCTTCCTACTCATATTTCATATAACCTCCCTATTTAAAATGCTCTGTAATTCTCAACATTACCACTGAATAATATATTTATTAATTTGTTAGTGCCACTAACTGTCCCTGAGGCTTATTCTCGAGAATGTGTGTCAGCTTATTGATTCTAGCCTTCCCCTCCCTGCACTGCTTTCCTCCTCTGCCAAGCAGAAACATACTTCTATGCTGCTTCAGGTCATAATTGGAAAAAAGATAGAAATGTTCAATATGACTCATACATAATTCAGCTTATCAGCTACCCAGGAGAAATGAGAAGAGAAGGTATACGCATGTCTATTTCTTCTACTATCAACAGGAGAAATAATTTCCAGTTACACAAAGTATACGTGGTTTGGTCACAACAGGATCTGCAGTTAGAAGGGAAAAATGAGAGACGTTGAAGCTAAGAATGAAAGGGCAGTAGGGAACCGAACTGTTAAAAGAGATTCACTTATGCATGAATTCCTGAGTCCTCTGGAAGACTGGACTCATGCCTCTCTCTTAATATTCAGAATGGAATAAGTTGGCAATTAGAAAGGATTACCTGCCTCTGATCTGTAGAACATTGCAGAAATCCCAATAAAATACAGCTCCAGCTTAGTTAGCTACAAAGACATCTAATAACAGCCTTCTGAACCCTAACTGTGACTTCTGGATTTAATGTTAACGCCTATGTTCTAAAGGCAAATTATGAAGAAGCATTAAAACTTATTGTTATTAGGGATTTTTAATGTAAAAATCAATACATGCTGTGTATTTAGCAGCATGTAACCACAAGGACGTCTATGATAAGCTTTGTCATGCACCAGGGACCACTGCATTAGTCAAATTCTTGAAAGGAATTGCAGAATGTCTGTATCATTCAAACTGCCATCTGAGACCAATTACAGAAATTATTTTAACCCCAAAAGCAGAGAGAAAAATCCAATCTTAGTTGACAGTCTTGAGAGTATCAAGGGCTCCACATGAAATGTTGTCATTTTCAAATACCTCTACAAAATTCATGTCAGGAAAGTGACGGCATAACAAAGAAGCTGGGCACTATTTTTTGGAAGCCATTGAGACTAAACAACCACAACCAGGGCACCAAGTTTCAATCTCAAGCTTGCCAACATGTAAACAAAGGCATATTAAAAGTAATAAAAAAAAAATATTCACAAAATGCAGAAACATATTAATCTCTATCAGACAACACAGAACAACAAGATAATATGACTGAAAAATTACACAGCTGTCCATAAAAGTCTCAGAAAAGGGAAATCTAAGATGTTTTTCCTTAAATATAAATACATCATAACAGAATTAATCTACTTTGTCAGTTAAGGCAATATAAAAGGCAGATGTAGCTCTTCATCCTCGCAGTGGAGCTCACAACTCTATATGCATGAGCACATACAAATGTGAGCAGCAAATGTTTCTTAATTTTGCCCATTAGAGGAGTGCCCAGCAAGGGGCTGATACTCTTCAGTCTGAGTGGAAAATACAGCCCCCCCAGCCTGCAGACCGTTTTTGACCTTATGGGATTATGTTCAACTATCATTACTCCCAATTAAAGGAATTTTCCAAACAGAAAAGCAGGCTCAGTGCCTGACTGCTACCAAGTTTTGCTTCTGCAGCTCTTAAATTTGTGTGTCCCCATGTCTTTTCCTGTCTGCAGTGTTTCCTAACATTCCCTATTTATGTGGTGGTCTGCAAGTTTTACCTCATCAGGAAATCAGCAGGAGCACCACGGAGCTAAGAAATACTGTTATGCTCCTTGATGCAAGGCATGTCTCTGTGGGCCTTTGAACATTTAACACAGAGCAAATAAATTATTAGCGTGTGTGTGCATGTGCATACATATCCAAGATACATAAAAGTAACTACAACAAAAGGAAACAGGAATGTGCATGGAAGAGTTTGGTATTCAAACACCCAGTATCACAAAATTCCAGTTGCAGGAAGCATTTAAATGCAGATCTGCACACAAATTGCTGGAAGAACTCCACTGAGCTTTATGCACTCACATACATGACTGCAAAGGCAAGAAGTAACAAAAAGAATGTGATTTGCGTCCCCCAATAATTTTCAAGTCTATAGCACTTGTTATCCTATTCTTAATGATACTATTACTGGAGAGCAAGCTGATCTTTAAGATGCCCCACCTCCAGAAACAAGATACACAATCACATCAGGTATTGAATGATTTCTATGATTCCCATCACCACGGTGCCTGAGCACATTACAGTTGTTTAATGTATTCTTTGTCACAGAGCAGAGAGGAAAATATGATTACCTCTATGCTATAAATGGGGATGGGAGAACAAGGAACAATAGGCAACTTGTCATGTGTGGCTAGCACACTCACCATTGTGATAACCAGTCTCCTCTGGTTCAAAATCCTACAACAAAAAATACTTTCCAGTTTAGCATTTCCCTTACTTAGAAGTTTCTATATCAATCTATAAACAACAAGCAATTTTCCTAAGCTTTTCCCTGCTTGTAAGGGGTAAAAATGCAAGGAGTTAAAAATCCATTCAGCAGAATGCCCCAGATTTGTAACATCTCAGTACATTTATAAAAACCTATATATAAACAAATGAGAGAACATATTGATGTGTGCTGAAAAAAACCCACCTTTCCTTAAAAGCAGACAACAATTCTGACAACTTAATATTAAAAAAATCAACTGTTCCCAAGCCTGTTTATATCTAATCAACTGTTTTTCCACAAAACATTCCATTTAGCACAAACAACACAGCAAGCAAAATAAAACCTGCTCATATAGCAGATAAGGAGGAAAATATATTCTTTAACAGAAGAGACAGAATTACAAGTTGTGAGTACAGTGAAAAATAAACCAAACTAAACTTCACATCAAATTCAAAACCTGAAGAGTAACCTGAAAATCTGTGCTGATTTAATCCAGAAGATGCAGCAACATAGATTAAGTTTCTGACTGTCAGGTACAATACTTGGATACCCTGAAGACAGGTATTATATCAAAGCAAACAGATGAGAAAAGTATACAAATGTCTCTGTAGATAGCCCTCCAAGTCAGAAATGACACCTCTCAATCAGACAACAAAAACACTCTAAAGAAAGTTCAGAATCTGCAATCCTTCCATGATTCTCAAAAATATGAGTTTCTACTATAGCAGAAATTATAGCAGATGCAGGAAGAGCACAGCTTTACCAAATCAAGTCAGAATATCACATCATTTAAAAGCACCATATCAACATATAGCTGCGAAAGCCACATCTCCTGCCACTTAAGGCACGCAAAAATTTCTCCCTTACCTTCTAACACTGTTAACTTGGCACTCGTGTTTATCTCCCCCACACTGTTGGTGGCTGTGCACTCATAGATAGCTTCATCTCGATGAACACGCAGGGGCTGTATCCGCAGAACTGATCCTGATCCATCATCAAACTCAATAACCTTTGAAAATGAAAAAAAAAGCATTTCTTTACTGGTACCTTCTGCAACTAGCACTCAAAATCAAAACAATCCAGGGGTTGAAAAACAAAAACCAAACCAAAATAAGCCCTGTAAACTCTAAAATACCATGCAGTAAGTTAAGTGTTTCAAATTCAGTAACACAAAAATTTCAGCGTCAAGAACGTATTTGTTCTCTGAGGAGGCCAGAACAAATGAAGATCCAATGAGGCTCTTTATGGATCAATTAAGGTTGACAGATTCTCAACCTGGTAATAAAGACGTGAATCTGATGATTTAAAACATCTGAGCCATATTTGCACTAATGATTTTACTAATCACTGGTAACAATTTAGTGCCAACTTTCACCTTGATGGAAGAGGAGAAAGATATACTCCTGTGGGATTGCCAGGGAAACAGTAACAAAACTTGAATAAAACCTCGAGCACCTACAGCACATGCTAACTCCAGCAGCGTGAGGAGTTTTAATGTCCCTCAGCACTGGGTACTTTGCAACTCTGGTATAATCAACAATGACGTAATTACACTTCTTTCCCCAGCATAATAAATTAAGTCTTTAATAAATCGTTGCCTTTCCATCCATCCTGCTAAGCTGCAACATGCATTACTCTGACTTTTATGTGGAAGGAAAAGGTATTTATTAGTTTGCAGCTGGATGACTATATGCTATTCCTTAACAGCAAGACTGTGAAGGCACAGCCTTCAAGCCACTATTAATGCCAAACTCACCCTTCTCCTGTTAGAGCTGGAAAGCTGGAAATACTACCTGATCTGCAGATGGTGACAGCATGACAGAAAGGCAGAAGCCCCCCACTCCTGTCCCTTGGGAACTGAGGGGGAGATAAAGAGACTTAAGGGATCCTTCGTTCCAGACATGGATATCAGCCTAGGGCCTGCACAACTCCCACGCAAAACTTTTACCCTGTTTTCAAGGGCCTGCTTAAGAGCACTTCCCACAGCATAAAGATCAAATGAGAGACAACAGGAAGGTGAAAAACAGTGCACCACAAGACTCTGCAGTGACAGAAGAAATAGGAAGGAATCAAAGGTAACCAAGACCACCAAAAAATCTATTATTCCTCATGCTGGAAGGAACAGCCCTCCTCTTTCAAGTAACAGAAACAGCTTGCAGAAATCCCTAATACAGAGACAGGTAAAGAAAGAGAAATATGAATATCATCATAATACACTTTAAAGAATTAATTTATTTAAAATACTAATTTTTAAATTAAATATGAAACTGTGACAAAATGCTAAATCTTTACAAAGGACAGGGCTACTGCCAAATTTTAAAACAAGACATAGTCAGCTACAGAGATTAATTCACTTCAGTGATAAGAACTAAAAAGCTAAGGACTAAAAAGCTAAGAGATGAAACAGCAGAAAAGCTCTTTTACCCTCACTATTCTTTGAACAAACACTGTGTGATAGGAACAGAGCTACAGCTACTAAGGACCAGACAGACACTGAGACCAAAATGTTGCTCATCTGCTAATGATGGACGTGTCTTCCATGTCTCTACTTAGCATGTGTACATCGGATTTGTTTTTCTCTCCGTTTAAACTTAATTCCAACTTTTCCCTAATTAAGACTTATTAATAATGAAGTAAAATTAATAGTTATCTAGCAAAAAAAAAAAAGTATTATTCACTATCTCCTGACACAATAAACTATGTATCCAAATTGAGGTGAATAAAGGCATGAAATTGCTCAGATAAATGCTTATAATATGGTATAGCCCTCTGGTAAGCCACAACAAGCACCAAATTCACTATAAAGGTTATATGTACTTACAAATTAGAATGTTTAAACAGTTACTATACAACAAAACTTAAGCTTTACCGGGGAAATATAACAATGTAAAACAAGATTAAAATTGATTGCTTTAATCAAGGTTTTCTGCTCACATACAAAATCATGATTAAAAGTGGTGACTTGAATCAATCCATTCTGGGCAGCAAAGTGAGCTTGTGCTCCAGTCAGAAAAGCAAAAACATCAAAGACAGGGGATTAGAGGAAAGACAGCAGAATTGTAGAAGGGTCACATTTCCAAGGGCAGTTTTAGAGAAGGGAGCCCAACACCAAAAAAGGAAAAGCGGAGAAAAAGGTGGAGAAAGTCAGTGAAAATATATTCGCTATTTAAAATATGAACCAAATTGGACCCTTTTGTAAAGACACTTCTGATACCTGTTCTTCCCCCTTCCTTTCTCTCATATTTTAGTTCACCAGAAGGTCAATTAACCCTTCAGGATGACTTCACCATTCCCCTTTCAAGCACATTTGTTTGTGGGAGGTATGGCAGTAGCCATCACTTAGAAAGGCTTCCAGTCGTGTTTTGGCATCGCACTTTTGAATTCCACTTGGGATAGCATGTCAAAGAGATGCCTTATAAATTCTGACAATGAAAACAGAAAAATAATGCTAGATGCAACTCTTATCTGCCATCCAATTCTGTGTAAGCCCCAGTCTCCCATATGAGGGAGGATGTCCTGTGTGTGTGTTTCCAGCATAGTGCTCAAAGGACACCACCTGCTCTACAGATTGCATTGCTGCAGGGAAGGAAACTTGCTTTACACTAAAGCTCTACACTCTGCATTGTAGTGACAAAGAGATACCCAGGTTGCAGTGATGATTACTGTGCAACTAAGACCTGTGAGGATTAGATTGATTACTGAGATGTTTTTTTGGTTTGGTTTTTTTTTGTTTGTTTGTTTGTTTTTGGGTTTTTTTGTAATTACCTCAAACCGCTGAGAACTGACTTTCTTCCCCTTCTTCATCCACGTGATACGAGGTTTGGGCTCTCCTGTTGCCTGACATACAAAAGAGGCCACTCCTCCAGAAATCCCAATCTGATCTTCAGGAGCTTTCATAAACGTTGGCTTGCCTGGAAAAATAACCAAATCACCTCCATGAGGACATAACATCAGATAATCAAGGAATGTGTCATGTTAATCTAAATTATAAGATAATTGGTACTCTTACTACAAATCCAGGTTGAATGGCCTCGGCCACACAAATTCAGTGCAAACTGCTACATGACAAGGACAGTTTCTGCTTGAGTACCTTTTTCTCCTGAAATGAATAAAGTCCATCTGGCTTGCCTATAAATGAGGGCAATAGAAGGCTCCCCCCAGCCCCCTGGGCATTCATTCAGGTATACGACAATTTGGAACCACTTTTACCGCTTATTTTTTTTAATAAATGGATTTTTACAGATTTATACCACGGTCATAGCACTGGAAATTACAGAACAGCTGACACACCAAATCTATGAAATGTACCATACCTTGACATTAGTTTTACTGAAAGCTGTTAACACATCCATAAAAATTAACAGATACAGTTTTAAGTATACAAATAACCATCTTTCGTTTCATTTTAAATGTGAACTGACATAAAAACCCTACCATTTAAGTATCTGGAAACCTGCAGATGCTAGCCTATGCTTGTTAAGAAACTAATCACTAAAAGTGAAAGTCAGCAAAGAAACTGAAGTGACATTCAGGCATGAAAGACTCAGCAAAAATGAAAAAAAAGAAAAAGAAAAGTATTATATAACATTTTAACAGTCAACTAAAAATTTTCATGAAAATACAGTTGTGTCTTCTGCATTTACATGACAGATTCAGATGGATAAAACTATGCATCTAGGTTGAATGGTTGTATTTCTCTTCTGTACATGCTGTATGGGAAAATTTCGCAGTATGTGACCCAAGGATGATCTTGAAATGCTGCTTTGTCCTCGTGAGAAGCATTTGATGACCCCATATTCCTATAAAGCACTAAAACATTTAACTCCACAGAGAGAGTTAACAGAGTCCACCCATGATGTCATTTCACGCACAGGTCACACTATGGCCATGTTTCAAATACAATTCTGATCAACCACTTCAAAGATGAACTCGACCTATAAAAAGGTCAGAGGCAGCTGGTGGCACGTAGAAAGGAGCCTGAGTAAGACAAAAAACCTGTTCAACCCCAGATAACAAACCAATGACCCCAGCAGAGCTGCTGGTGGATCCACACCTTCACATTCTGGACACATCCACGAGTGTGTCCTTGAGGGAGAGGGATATGACACCTCACAGCTCAGGTGCTTTGAACTCTAGACAAACTGAGGGCTGAACTTCCCTGATCTAGGAAGGACACAAATTCAGCAATCCCAAAAGAAGACAGCCTTTAAATGCACTTTCCTAATGTATGAGAGATTTAAATGCTGTGGGTGCAGTTGCAGTTACAGATGAGCCAGGCAGGCAGCGGCAGCTGCTGAAGAGGGCAGTGGCCTCGCTCTGCTCCTCAGCCCCCTCACCTCCCTGCCTCCAGACACTGGCATCTGAACCCCTACAACGAGCTCCAGGCTCATCAAAGCCTATGTGGAACAGATTCAGGCTCCTAACCTGGAAGAAAGATGTTTTTTCCTTCTTTTCCAAGCAGTGCAGGGAGCGCAGTGGCTCAGGGCAGGATCAGGCAGAGCTCAGGAGCACTGAAGATGGCAGCTCTCTCTCCGCCACTATGGTGCACAACGTCACCCTTAAACAGCAGCCCCTGGAGACTTTGCTAAAACTGTGGCACTTCCTTGACCCCAGTTCCACCTTCTGGTTTAGCCCATGGTAACTGCTAACACTGACCCCCGTCCTGGCAGTGTGGCATGGTGTGACAACATACACAGCTGCTCAGACAAGCAAACTACTCCAGGGCACTCGTCCCGGACCTGGGAGGCTGCCAAGGGCCCAGGACACTTCCTACTGCTCTTGCATGGCACCACTGCCCGTGAGGGGTGTGGGGTGTGCTGCAGGACTGTCTGTGTGAGGGGAGGTCAGGGCTGCCCTGTGCTGGACATGGCGGTGCCTCTGTGGTAACAGGTTAAGAAGGGGCAAAACACCTCACGGTTGTGAGGAATGAGGTAACAAGTGTGAGAATCAGTGCTGTGAGCACCCAGCCAGAGGAGGTCCAGGTGCCTGAGCAGGTATTCCCCTACAGCCCATGGGGACACCCCAGAGTGGAGCAGGAATTTCCCGGCAGCCCACGGCCAGGCCTGCAGCTGGCTGGGGTCAGCCCTCTGGTTTCGGAGTGAAGGACACGGCCAGACCAGTTGTGACCACCTGGAGAGCCACCCAGCAGCGGAGGCCACACGCAGCAGAGGGTGGTGAGCCATTGCACAGGCAGCAGGACAGCAGAGCCCGTCAAAACCTGACACATCCGATGCTCAGCACGGGCTGTGCTCGGGTGTCGGGGAGCCATCAAGCACCCACACAGGGACATGCCAGCCCTGACCCTGGCCGACCTGGAGGTCACAGCTGAGACACTACAGTGCTGACCAGGACCCCTGCTACTGCTGCATCCTCAGCGTCATCTCTAAAAGGCCTTTGTGGATGGTGGAGCCACCAAGGTCAGCACTGCCCGTGAAGAAGGGGATACACATGCTCTGTCCTCAACAAGCTTCTGTGAAGGAGTATCACAGACCTGCCTTCACCACAGAAATTCCTCACAAAAGTGTACTGAATTTTGCCATCCTTGGTGAAGAAAGCCCCAAGACAGCACTGAAAACCCAGATAATGCCTTTTAAGACATGATGGCTGCTGTCTGAAGGCTTTGGCACATTGTCCTGACATGAACAGCAAGCAATTATTAAGTCTGCTTGCTTAACTGATGCTGATTCCACATATTTACTCATCTATAATCATGTCTATTTCTACTTAGTTTGTATTTACATATATCTCTGTTTATTCACCTCTCATCTATTCCAGAGAAATGTTAATTTACCATTCAGGCTGCTAGTGATGGCATTGTGATTGACTGTTTTGCTATGCAATGTGCTGAGCTGATGTCTTGTATTGCACTTCAGCAGCTGATTTGGCTTTTTGATTTTCTGTTATTTACTCTGTGATCTTAGTAAAACAGTGTAATTTTTTCAAATGGCAAATACAGCAGAATCCAAAAACTTTTGTCCTTGAAGAATACAAAGCAATTAGATCTCTGACTTTATACTTACTCCCCAGCTCATACACTGAGGACTTACTTTACTTTTGTACATTTAAAAAAAATCAATACTGTTAAAACCAGAACAAAAGGAAACTGCATGTTCACCTGCAGTAAAACCTAAAAAATCTGCTGCCTTGAATTTACATTGTTGCAATGAATCTTTTTCCCCTGCACATTTAATTGAACTACACCGATTTCTGGAAACTATCTAAATCCTCTGAGACTGGTCACAGAAGTATACCTGTGTATAAACCAAATTCTCAGTCTGGGAAAGGGTATTTCTACAAAGGCATTTTAAACATTTCTATGCCCTGAAGTTTTGAAATGGAAGGAAAGTACTAATTAAGCAAACCTATAATCCTGAGTCCTGGCCCCAGGACAATAGAGTCAGGCATGAGCATACATATTTTTATACTGATTGGTAACTGTTACAGCAAATCCCAAAACTTATCTCAGTGAGAGCTAACACAAGTGCGACAGAGCATCCACTAAATTCTCGGTATCTGGAAAAATGCATGTTAAGTGAACTACACAACCTCGACATCTCCCCTCCAACCAACATCTCTATAACTCTACTGCCCAGAGGAAGCTGCTATGAGACTGTCACTCGTTACCTCCAAGGGGCAACACTTGGGATAGGGCCAGGTCACGATACAGGCTTTTTCAGCCTATTTGGAGCATTTGCATTCTTAGGGTAGCTCTAGAAACACAGTCAGAAAAAATAAGGATGTACTGGAAATACAGAAGAGTAACCTACATGCTGTCTTTTCCCTCTCCTTAAATTCAAAATGACCAGTGTCCATAGAAGATTATGCATGTTTGAAGTTTTAATTTAACTGCTGGTGTGTTCAAACATGCTACAAATAAACACAAGGAACTGAAGGGTCTTTTGCAGTGAAAAACCTGTCCTTTCCCTTCTGGCCTATGGACCAAAGCTGAAGATTTTCTGTTGAAAGTTTGAAAAAGAAGAAACAAAAAAAAAAAAAAAAGAAAAAAAGAGCTATTGTATTTCAAAGACAAATCTCTGAAGTATCAGTCTGAGAGAACCTCCTGAGCAAGTCCGGGATGACAGCAGGGAGAGGTGCTGGATGGCTGGGTGCCCATCACACCCACCTTCATTTACTCCATCACAGGGAGTAACAACTCCAGACTGGCACAGTTCCCATAAGTCCAAACTACTCCAGTCTTTCTCTCCCCAGCCTCTCTGCTCAATGACAGATCCCTGGAGCACATTCAGACCTCACCCCCTAAACTAATTCTTGCTCCTCACTTCAAAACCAAGTTCCTATTACAGCAGGAGTGGAAGTCACTGCTCTCATTTCTATTCACTCATAAGCTTCAGGCAGGAGAATGGGAAAACTTTCACCTTCTTGGCTGAAATTTTCCCTGTTTGGTCTTTGCTCAGAACTAAATTATTCTAGAAAGCTTATGCGAACAACACAGTTCTGAGGAGGAAGACTGTAAAAAATAGAATATTTCTTTCTCTTGTAAGAAACTGGCTTCATCTTATTTGGCTGGGGGCGGAAAAATAACAACTTGCTCAGACATGCTCTCCATTGAGAAATTTAAAAAAACAAAAAAACCAACATTTCAGAAGAAAAGGACTTTCACATTTGGTGGTGTTGAAAAAGCCACTTGCCAAGCAAGCACAGATTCATGGATAATCCTATAAAGTGAATCACAAGGAGGGCCTCATGGCATGGAAGAGATGCTAGCAGAGATTTAGGCACACACTGTTCTACTGAACTATCCTGGAAAAAGAGCAGAAAACTCACGCAGCGTCCTGAGCTGGGTGTGTGACGCATTCAAAAGAAAAGCTCATTTGAATTATATTTTAAAAGGTCTGCAAGAACACAGGCAAAGAAAGACAGTCAGGTATGCTCTAACCAACATGCCTGTTGCCTGCTCTTCCCTGCAAAAGCAAGTGAGATGGGTTTGGGAGGGAAACCTGAAGCCCTCAAAGACAGAACCTCAGGTTTTCTGGAGAGCCACTGCCAGCCTTCCTACAGGGCAGCTTAGAGCCAGGCACAGCCAGCCATTAAGATGCCTCTCTCACCTGTATTTTATATATAAAATCACTATTGCTCCCTGTTATTCTAGAAAATTTGCTGTGAAACAATTGTTATAAATCAGAAAACCATCTCAGCATCTAATTTAAAATTTGCCCTACCAAACATCTGTAGCAGAATAGTAAAATTTCAGTTCCCTTTTCCAGGTTTTCGTTTCTTTACCAGAAAATACCAGTCACTTCACATGCATTGTTTTTAGGCTGTGCAGCTTCTTAGCAAACCCAAAGGACTTTCCCAGGGAGCAAAGTACCTCTTGCCAGAGTTCCTTCAAGTCTGAGGACAGCAGTGTAGCCTCCCTCTAACTTGGCAAGGTGTCTTTTATGTTACCCATGGTCTCTGAGGAGTAACATATGACCTGCATTACCTGACTTGAATACTAGCCAGATCCTTGAAAAATAATCCTGGGTCCTGTGTATTTAGCACAGATCCTTGCATTTTGATACACGTTAAGCATACAATTGTCACATAAAAGATGTCTCCTTGTAATCCTGTAAGAGCCAAAAATTTCAAGCAGCTGAAACATAATATACATCAACATAAATATACATAATACACACAAATACTAGCTTGTTTTATTTCAAAGACCCATCATTTTCTTAAAATAAATGGGAAAATTAAACAGAATCCTAATGCATTTTCAGTATTTAGCACCCACATCAAATATTCCTCCTTCAGAATTTTTAATTCTGGGACCGGCAACATAATGCTCCTGTTTTTGTTGATGCCATTTTTCCAAAGGGTCACAGACAGGTTTGAGGAAAAATGAATTATTGAACACGTCTGCAATTAAGTGTTCTATGAACACTCACCTGCTGTGAGAGATTTTAAAGAAAAATATCTCTGTCCTCATAGTACAAGTTTTCACTACTCTAAATAGATGGGCAGCCAAAAATAAGACTAGTGTTGTAGGAGAGGGAAGTTTATATTTTTATCCAAAAGCTTTTATGTCTTGAGCTAAATTAAGATTGAAAGTAGACTCCTCTGTGAAAAAAAATAGGATGAACTGGATAATGACATACAATAGGCATACATGGGCAATCTTATTTAGGTGCCTGGGCTAAATTAATAATAAGAAATTATTGAAACTAGAATGAACAGATCACAATGAAATCAGTTCTTGAGCCTGGAAATTGTGAAATTCAGGTTTATATCCCTGCCTTTAACCTTCCCTGTCACATACACAAAGGCACAACTGTGGTTCACCTTCCACTGTAAAACTTACCTGCTGTTCTCACATGGCTGCTGTCAGGATGAATATGCAAAAAATGATGATGTGGCTCAGTTATAACACTGGGAAGAAACCAACAATGACACAGACTTTCTCATGTTCATGACTGACTTCGAAGTGGAAATAAAGTGGTCTAGAAGATAGAGGTGGCCCATGCTTCTATATACAGCAAAGGTATTTTTCTTTCTCTGTTTCCTTTTATGATCCTGGACGATTGATATCTGTGCATGGATGGATGCCTACCGGAAAGATACTCTGGTGAAAGCTAATCGGTGATTCTTCTCACAAGCATTTATTGCAGGAGACAACTCAGTGGGCTCTCCAGCTGCATGTTTGCCATCCTTTTACTTTCCTTTCAATGTACCCACCATTGTTTAAATGTAGTTCCTGCCCCTTTGTGATTATTAGGAATATTGTTTGGCAAAATACAATTTTTCAAACTTGCACTTTTTATTCTTGGATAATGTATACGTAGGAAGAGCTTGGTTGAGCCTTGTAATAACATTTCTTTAACAACAGCTTACTAAATCCTCTGTGGGTCTCAGTAAGCACAATGCTAATTCATTCCTTATTTCTCCTATTTTGGTTTTATTTCACTAAGATGACAGCGCTTTGTAAATGAAACTTTCGTCCTTTATTGCTTGGTGCAAAGAACTTATTAAATAAATGCAAATGTATATGGTGGGGTGTTGCATGCTCAGATACTTACACAATTCTCTTTTTAGCCAGGGTATGGATCATAACCCTTTCTCCCATTCACTTAAAAAAAAACACTTAACTGCACCACAATCACAGAAAATGGCACTCCGAATTCAGCATATTCCTCAGATCAATCTGAATTACAGGTTACCTCATGTTACCTGCATATCTTCCTCTTTTTTTTTTTATCATCTGATTTTATTACATTTTAATGCTTAAGAGATTCCCAACAGCCAGGACAAATGATTCTGCTATTTCAATCCAATTTTAGTGGTTGAGTTTTCCAGCTTCAAGTGTGAATGTCCATGATAATCAAATCTACAAACATTATCTCAGTGCAAGTTGCATTTCTCCTCGCCTTCTTCTCCTGACTTCCATGAAGTTACTCAGACATAACTTTTGAGTTTGTACATAATGAAGTCAAATAAAAGGAATGATTAATATCCAAAATTCCAAGAAGTAGATCTTTTAACACGTTCAATGACCTCTGTAACTTTCAGTAAAAAAATTATACTACAAAAAGAACAAAAGCAGTCATACAACAGAGGTTGTGCTTCTCCCTAAACGCCAGCAGGAAACACATTGAACTAAGATTCAAGGCATTCATTTCAGCAGGTAAGATCCACTGTTCTTTGTTTATCTGGAGTAAGCGTAACTACAGGAGAATGCGAGGGTACATGATAGGTTAAACATATACTTTTACCAGCAGTTGTAATGACTTAAGTGTAGACATTCTTACAATCTTCAATTCCTACTTCTTCACCATCTTGGCAAATGGGCGCTCCTTACATTTCTCCAGGCTCTTTCCTTACCATAAGTGCAGTATAAAGGCAAAGCCTTTGACAGGGCTGAGGCGTCTCTGTGGACACACAGTAGGAACCTCCACACCCAGACAGGCATTTTCAAGCCTTCTTTTCCCTTTTGCCAACACAGAATTTATACTCACAAGTTTAAGTCAAAATCAAGTATTTTTAAATTTCTTCTTGAAGAAAGATCTTAAAACCTCCTCTGTCCTGTGTACTTCTAGTTCATGTCTGGGCAGTTACACATGAATCAACCCTTCACCAATAGAAACTCAGCACTCCCAGTTAAATGCTGATATTTGGATAAACCTGCTTATTCCAAAGCAATATGGGTTAAAAGCCATTAGCTCACTCAAGTGTTAAAGCCATGATTACTGGATATTAATAAACTACAGCAACAGCCTGTCATCATAGTATTGCACTTGAGTAAATTTCTAATTCTGTCTCTTTATGAATCATGGAAATTGTTGACAAAGTTTAAACGCCTAAAATTAACTAATGATACTGAACCAGAATTGTCTCAGACAGCCATCACACGAGGATGCTGTGCAAGGCACATTCTGGGTGCTGATTTATTTATGGAGTTTTATGCAGACAACTTAGACCTTAACGCAACAGGGAGGTGGTTTTTCTCCATATCACATCTGCAGGGGGCCTACAGATTTTGCACACAGGGTGGCAAATTTTTGCGTTATTTTTCCAGGCTGTTATAATTGCGATGTCTTTCTCAAAGTGCCTGGCTTGCTATCAGTGTGAGCTGCTTTACATCTTAGTAAGAAAATCCCCAACTCTGGCTAATCCCTGGGCTGTGACTGACTCCCATCCATGGGAAGGGGGTGGGGGGGGAAATAAATCAATCCCTCTACTATGACATCATTCTTACTTGCTTCCAGTACCTGAAATAACACATAACCAAAAAAAGAAAAATATTCCGAGAAGCATAAAGCAGTCCTGCATACAACTGAAGAATACTGATTAAAAACAAAGCAGAAAAACAGCCCAGTAAAACATCCTTCTAGAACCTGAGGTTGTCTTCATTTCCCATCCTCTGCTTTTACGTTTCCCTAGAGCACTCACAGCTTGTGTGTGCAGCCTGTTACGTATTTTGGGGAAAAGCCAGAGCTATATATGGGTTCAGCTTTAACCTCCCAGCATTTATACTAAGCATTACACAGAGCAGAAAAACAAAGGAGAGCAGAGAAGCGCTGCTCTAACTGCAGACCTTCCAGCAGCTTCACAGAGTGGTTTTCTGCTTTAATTTAAAACTGAAACCTGAAGTCAAATTTCCACCTGGTAATAGCTTAAAGGCACTTCCAATTAACTTGGTAATACACACTTTCTGAGTTAATAAATTTTTCAGCCTCTGTGTTTAATACAATTAAGCATTTGGGCCTTTGGCCTTAGACCTTATTCAGCTTGAGAAAGGATTGCAGGGAAACGGTCTCCAATTATCACCATTTACACAACATGCACTTAAGGCCTTTCAAATGCATACATATAGAACATTCATTTAATCATACACAAAATTCAGCACCTGAATTCAGGCTGCCTCTCTCTGGCACACAATATGTACAATGGACAAGAGAATAAAACCCCCATCTACGGGGCTCTGAAATCAAGTCATCACCACACTGCCTGATGTAGCACAGAACAGCTGTGCCTGCTCCTAGCAACTTACTTTTCCTTCCAAATCTGCATTTTGTTATTTGCAAATTTCTTCAAAACTTCAAAGTTAATAAAGCATATTGCATAGTGTAAAGCACCCGCTAAGATATGCAGAACCAGGAAACAGACAAAACTGAAATCTTGTGCTTGAAAAAACATGAAAATTAATTTTGCCAGCATGCCTACCACATTAAACACCATTTTTTTTTTACACAAAAGGATTAAAAGGTTTTAATCCTTTTTTGCAAGCAGCTAGTTCTTGATTCAGCAGTTCAAAAGGCTTTGCCAAGTTCAGGTTTTTCCTCTGCTTTTAAGAATAAAAAGCAAGTGCAAACCTTATTTTGGAAACAGCGACCACAGTAGAATGATTTTAACAGAACTGGGAGGCAGAATAAGTGACCTCTTCAGAATATTCGTTACTAAAGGCATTCCATGCTCTCAGGAAAGGACCTGCATTTCATTTTAATGCCACTGCATGTTGCTGTGTCCTCCTCCTACAGTAATGAACCAAATTCCTGCCTCATCTACTTGGTAAAGAGGAAAACTTTCTGCTTAATGATAGTGAGTGCATGCTGGCACTTCTGTAACACCAGTAATTTTATTCTTTTTTCTATTTGTTTTAACTGTTTTATCATGCAGCAGCTGTATTACAGTCTGTAGAAAATCAAGAAATAAAATTTCCACATTTAAATGTTTGCCAGAGCAAGGAGTTAGGTACCCAAGCAAAATACTCTCAAGTGGGGGAAAGAAAAAAGTAGATCACAGAATGTTCTGAGATGAAAGGGACCCAAAAGGATCCCACAAGTCCAACTCTTAAGTGAACGGCTCTACATGGAGATTAAACCGACAACCCTGACGTTCTAAGCACCACGGTCTAACCAACTAAGTTAATCTCAGGGTCTCAATCGTTTTGACTCAGTCTTTCTCAAAATTCCCCAACAAACAGGTCTATTTCCCCACTAAAAAGCTTCCTCCAAGTCAGGCTCCTAGGAAGCTTGGACAGAGGTTCAAAAATGAAGGTTTGAACACTTCCAGGAGACATCACAGAGCATTTTTTACCCTGTAATGATGTACTTTTGCAGTGGCTAAATGAAGGCACAGAGCCTCACACAACTCAAAAGCCCTTTGGGCAGAGTTTCAATGTCAGGGCTACCACCTCCACCTGGCAGCCAGACTGTGCTGACAGGGAGCTGCTGAGCAATTCCAACCCTCCACATCTGAAAGACAAGAACAACACAGAGTGTCATGGCCATGCTGCACAGCACCCAGGGGCTGCAGGGAGATCAAGATGTGGCAGAGCCAGAAAAACCCCAGGAACCACTATACCCGGTCCAGGAACAACCCAAGTTCTCCCAAAATAGTGCTATATGTATGTGGAAAACCTCTGATTCCATATAACAATGGTGGATGTCCAAACCACACAGTAAAGAGAAGAAGTGACCCACGCCAGAGATTCAGAGTTTTCCAGCCGCCACAACCCAGCCCTGCCCTGTGCACAGAGCAGGGGAGGTGCTTCATCCCAGGAGGTGCCCAGTCCCCCCCACACCCAGGGCTTTTTAGTTCAGAAAGGGCTGAGTTCTAGAAAAGTATCAAAATTAATCACCTTCATGTTTGCTGCATTCTTGAGTTAATTCTTCTAGTATCCATTCCTTGCTGTGTTATGAATTTAATAGATAAAATGAAAAGCTCTTTTCACTTTAATAACTTTTCTCTGTGTAGACAATCAGCTCAGCCTCTGTTTCTAAACTAAGTTCCTTAAATCTCCAGCTACCAGGCATGGTTCCAGATTTTATTTTTCTGTGGCCTTTTACCCGCACCAAACTTTTACTTGATTTCACCTGGTTATATGCAGAGCTGCAAGAAACGCAGAAAACCAAGGTCCACATGAAGAAGATACCATTTGCCACCAGGTTTATCCTGAAGCCCAGCAGATCATGAGCTGGGAACACAAGGTGTTGATTTTGAACTTTAGTGCTGGCCTGGGATGTGTGTACAGGTTGGAGGGTGCACTGCAGAGCAAAGGCTGCACACAGGACCTGAGGGGCTGGGGAGCCACCCCAGTGGGTGGCACTGGGGCTGCTGGGGAACCCAGTTAGGCCACAGGCTCCACAGCAGCATGCAGCTTGGCAGGGACTGATCTGTCTAAAGGCGAAAAATACTGTGTCACAAATTATCTCTTTTTCAGCACCTCTGACAATATCTGTATCTCTGGGAAAAGGGAAAGCCAGTTAACATCACCACTGCAGTAGGTATCTTGGCAAGGCAGCACAAACATTCCATCAAGGAGGGCGTATTTGAGACAGTGTACTTTATCCTCACCAAGCCAGAACACTGCCTGCTACTTAGAAACAAACTTCCGTAGTTAAAAACACCAAAAGTATAATCCACACTTGCACAGGAGTACATGTTCCTTGCTCAAAATGGAGACCTGATACAGGTCACGGACCTCACTGTGACACCAGCTCCTGCAGTACCAGCTCCTGGGACATTAGCAGACCAAAATGCAACAAAGTGGTGGCAGGAAGTTACAGCATTTGAGTAAACCCAAAGAACCTGGCACACCTGACACGACCTTTCAGCCTGGGTACCCTTCAGCAGCTGCTTTCCCTGAGACAACCTTACTGCTCTGATTGCACTTGGAGCCATGAGCCACGTCAGCTGGCAGAGTGCCTGAAGAGTAATGTTTACCAAGCAGGAGATCGCTACAAAGACTGGGAATTGCCTATGAACAATGAAAAGCATCCAGTAGCTCCTGCCATTTTTTGGTTTGTATTCTCTCATGCATTGTAACTAATTTTTATAATTTTAGCCATAACCTACTCGCAGACAGTATTCCATTTTCCCTCAACCAGGACCTCCAGCATCTTCTTCCACATGTCTCCTCATGTCAGCATAAAGTCCCAGTTTCACGCAAGATTCACATGATCACAGAGGGCTGCCCAGGCATTGTGAGTGGCTGATTCCTTGCCATACATTCACCAGGGTAAATTCACTGGGGAGAACCCAGAACTGGGAATACCAGCTCTCACACTGACTTTTGCAGCCTGGAAAGATGTTCATCCCCAAACCTGAGACACACAAACACACAGAAGTTTGCACATGCCATGAGACCAGAAAACAAGTATGCTGCTTACAGAGAGCATACTTTGCCATAAGTGTATTTACCTGCACCACTGAATTTTCATTCTCACTGCTGGACAGAACTATCACCTGCTACAAGCTTAAGGGACACACACACAGATGTCAAACCTGCAAGGTTTAGCTTGTTTTTAAGTTCTTTGTGAAGACTACAGAGGATATATTTAGAAAACAAATTTGTCCCCTAGAGTGCTGTCTCTAAGTCTACCTCACCCAGTGCTGCTTTGTTGACTGAGTCCCAAGATTCCTGGCTTCACACTTGATTTGCTGAACTGAAATCCAGACTAGCAAAGAGGATGACAAGCTACCTCAGAGCAAGTTAACTGCTCTTTTCGGACTTAACATGCATGAGAAAGAAGGCACTGTTTCACCTTGGGGATATGATACCCCAGTGTGCTTGGTGAGGGACATTACCAGGGTAAAACACAAACCTCTGTGAGAATCTGAAGCTTGAAAGAATGTCAGCCTTTCTTACCTACTGCAAAGTCAGTGCACTGCTAAGCCATAATGCAGCCTAGAAAGAACAGGATGAGACAAAAGAGCCTGTCCAATTATGCCTGCCTCAAGTGAATTTTATTAGTCGCTCAGGTCTATTAACAGTGAAAATAGCATACCTTTATATAGGCAAATGGATCTTGCTTAAGAATTACCCATGCAGGAATAATCCCCTGCCTATCACCAATCGTTGATTTTCATGTTGTGTTTTAAAGTCTGACTTGAAGGTAGGTGCCTGCCAACTCCGCTTGTGTTCTCTAAGAATAAATGTTTATCAAAGGGGGGCTCTCCATTTGCTGAGCTGGAATTAGTTACACCAACAGGGTATCAAACGGGTTGTTGCCTGTCACTGTTATCAAAGTGGAATTTGAAACACAAACACTAAGCAGCAGCAACTGAGCACTGAAGCTTGTCAGAGCAAGTATGACATGGGACAGCCAAAATGTACAGGCACAGAGGGCTGGAAGAAGCACTCTCAAGTACAGTCCTGGCCCTCACCAGGGCTGCACTGCACAACCTCTTCTGTAAAGGGATCATGCACTAGCTTAAAACAGGTTTGAGTTTCAGCCACACTTCTCACTGGAAAATTGTCCCCAAATTATGGTTATGGAAATGTTGTGGGGAAACAGACTGGTTTTTAAAGTAATATGTTGTCACTTACTCACTTGTTTGTGTACTAGAACACGACTCTTTAGATGAAAAAGGGTTATGTTCCATCTCTGTGCCTTTTCTCTCCTCCCTCCAAGATGTACCTCAGATGCATTTTTACACCCTTCTTAAAACAGTAAAATATTTTCCATCTTACATAGCCCCTGAGACTCCACAGACTAAAGATCCATTTAAAAAAAAGAACCAAACAACAAAAACAAAATAGAAAGATACTGCACGTTGATTCTTGCAGAATTCTTTGAATTGACTTCATACTCTCTTCTGATAGAATCGATAATACTTTATCACCATTATCTTACTGAAACCATGCATTTGGGCTTGGGCATCTCAAGATTACCATTCATCATCTTATCACCACATTTTTTTCTCATTCCCTCTTTCTTGAAAGTAATTTATGCAGCTGGATATGGCTTTTTAAAATTGTTCTATATAACTTAAACTGAACTAAGAACCCATTCACTCTTAGTTTAATTTGTAAGATCATATTTGCAATGTTCTCATGAAATACCATTCCCAAGTTTCAAGAAAACTTGCAGTTCTGTTGATCATGTGCAAGAAGTGTTTTTAAAGATTACTTAGAAATCTCCCCTTGCACTTTCATTTTCAAGTACATGTCCAGATCTCCGTTTTAACCATGGTTATGGAACAAAAAAATTTATTTATGACTCGCCAGCAGCCTCAAAGGTGTGTTTATTGTACGAATTCAAAACTATGCTGTTGAGTCACACAGAACATATAATTCAGAGTTGTTATAATATAATCACAGGTAATTAAATGTGAGATAAAGGCAAAAAAACAGACAAACTGTAATCTGAGAGAACAAGCCCACCAGCACAAGAGCAGCTGCCCACATTCTCTGTGCTCAGACCATAAAACCAAGGCTGACAACACGATTTGCAAAGTGCTGAAATCACCCAACAGCACCAGTCATAATCCGAGATGCACATTTCCTTCAGCCAAGCATTTTACCACTATTACTGGTGATAAAGCTGGCATATGAATTAAAGGTTTGAGAAAGGATGATGACAGTACGGAAATTAATCACACATTAATTTAAAACTTCTAACTGTCTTGGCATTGTGAAGCCATCGCACTGGCACATCCCAGAGAGAAGTGGCACACCAGTCCGCCACCCTAAGGAAAGACAGTCTCCTCATCCAGGTGTTTTAAAAGCTATTAAGTGTTTTCATTGAGTTCCACCAAATCACATTTGGGGGCCAGTGTTTTAAATTCCAAGTATTAGAAAGCCCCATTCAAAGTACTAGAAATTCAACAGTGACACTGCAGCACACAGGGATTTATCTTTCAGACTGCTGTGATCATTATTAATATTACAGCCACTTTTGTTTTGCTAATTTGGCGCTTCACCTATGAATAAGTGAACTTCATGAAATAAATTACATAGAGCAATATTAGTGCTGTTCTCACTGTATTAACAGGCATCCATGTATGTAATTCATGCAGAGTGGTTTCTGAGTATATCCACACTGCACATAATGCCATTAGGCACTGATGGGCTGGCTTGCAACCAAGCTCACAATTTGTGGAATCCCTTCTGGATGGCAGAACAGCTGACTGGTTAGGAAACCCAGGGCAGAAGGACACCAGTTCTCTAACACAGACCTAGGAAGTCCAGAGGTACCTTTCTGACTCTTGCCTCCTTCTTGGATGCAGAGATTTGGTGTCTTTTTTCCCTTTTTAGAATAATGATTCTTCAACAGATCAGTCAGAACACTGACTTCTAAAATTAAAACAGCTTTAATTGAATGCAGGACTGTCACACATTGTCAAATGTGCTACAGAAAGGAAGGAGGATGGAAACAGCTTCATCGCTGCTTCATTGCAGTCCATGTGTGAGTTTGCAGTTACACAGGAAGGAGAAACCTGAATTTAGGACTTGATAGGCAGGACTAAGGAAAAATGCATATTCTTTTTATGCCCCTTCTCTCTTCCCATTCTTTGCTCATAGTTTTATTGAGAAAACTGATCTCAACTGTTTGGGACATATGCTCTGTAATTCCTCTTTCAGAATTCTAAAGTTCCCTAAAAATTCAGGTTTGTTGCTTTTTGGTATGATTTAAAGAAATTGAATGTAGCTTAACAACTCAGAGTACTGCAAACCTTTGTTGTTGTGTTGTGTTTTTTTCTTTAACATTGAGAAGACCATTCCATTTATGAAAGAAACAAGGAAAACCTTGCATTAAGAGTTTTAAAAGGGCCATTATCTGGGGGAAGCCATAGCAAAGCAGTAGTAATGCCACTCACTTCCTAGAACTTGCTTTTTCTATCCTTCTATTGACTTTCTATATTAATTCAGAGAAAATTGTATTAACAACATCTTAGCCAGTATATCCTAAGTAAATAGTAGATGCTTGCAGTTGGATTTTCAAGTTTTTTAACATCAGGAATTTAAGAGGAGACAGGTGGTTTTGTTTCTATCATCTTTCATTAACTTTTGGTAACAAACAGCCAAGACCAGGCAGCTGAGATAACTGCTGTCTGAAAGGGCAGGACATTCACTGCTCAAGCTCAGCTCTTCCTATCCACCAGCAAGCATCCAAAATGTGCTCTGCTAGCCAAAAGTGACACCCTGAACACGAATTTCTAGTGCTACGGACCAGGCTGAAAGACAGAGCAAGTGTTGAAACAAACCCAACTGTACTTCCCCTGACCTAAGCAACCGACAGCTTCCTAAAATATTCTTGTCCTAGTTAGTTGGGAAAACTGTTTTCAGATGTCTTCTGACTGGTGTACCTGCAAAGGGGGGAAAAATATGCAGCACAAATAAAAGCTGGATCAGATATAACTCTCTTCATGGAGCTGGGAAACCCTGCTGCAACAATATAGGTGAGAAAATGGAGGAAAATGTAAACAATTTTCTTCAATTCTTTCTGTAAAAGACTGCATTTAATCACAAAACCACAGCTGGGAAGGAACCTCAAAAGGTCTCCAGTATAACCTCCTGCTTGAAGCAGAACCCTTATCAGCACTAGATCATTTGAGTGGTGGTGATGTCCAGTTGAACCTGGGGAAGCTCTGAGGAGGGAGAAGAGACCACCTTGTTGAGCAGCCTCCTCCAGTGCTGCTCTGCCCTCCAAGAGGAAAAGCTTATTTCAATTATTAATAGTGAACTTCAATACAATCTCGTCTCTCTACCTCATCTCTGCTAAACTTATCTATTATGACAGCTATTGAGCAACTGGATGACTAAAGATGGCAGACACTCTGACTGCATGCATCCATCAGAGCCCACGTTTAAATAAACAAACCAACTATTTTCAAACACGGCTAATCACCACATCAATAGACTTATTAATTGGATTCCTCAACATGGTTGGATGCATGTTGCAGCAGCAGGGACTGGCTTCAACAAACACTGAGCACTACTCCATCCATATGTCTCAAAGATAAAAGAAAAATTGGAGTGCAATCAAATGCAGTGGATTAAATAACAAAAGAAATTAAACAAAATGGACATTGAATTTGTTTCATCATATACATTCTGCGCACACATACACACCCTACCACGGTTTTTAGCATGTCAAGAGCTTATGATTCACACACCAATTTAGGTTGGAAGGGACTTTTGGAGGTCATCCTTTCCAAACACCCACTTAAAGCAGTGCCAACTTCAAAGCTGGGTTCAACTCTGAAGCTGGATCAGGTTTCCTGGGGCCCTATTCAGTCAAGCTTGGAGTATTTTCCAGGGTGGACATTCCAAAACATCCCTGGGGCTCTGGTATGATGCTTGGCCATCTTCACAGCAGGGAAATTTTAAAAAATCATTATTATAGCTTATCACTATTTCCCATGTTGGAGCTTATGTCTGTCTCTGTGGGCTCTCATCACATCACCACAAACCTGCCAGAAGAGCCTGACTACTCCTGCTCTACACCCTCTGCTCTACCTCCTCCCATCACGCAGCTGAAGAGAGCGGTGAGGTCCCACTTTCATCCATTTCATCCTAATGCCGAACAAACCCAGCTCCTCCCACCTCTCCCGGCACATCTGGTGCTCCAGAGCCCCCCACCAGCTCAATACCAGGGTACAACGTGCCCAGACACTGGTCCATGATGCTGCACTCCTTTCCTCACCAGAAGATGGAATTTTTTGCCACCAGCTTTAAGCAGAAAGAGCTACATTTAGGAGTCTGTCCACCTCTCCTATGTTTCAGTGTGTTCAGAATCATCCACAAGCTCTCTGCTGTAAGCATAAAGTATGACCACTGCTAATGAAAGGTGACTTCTTACAATACCTCCAAGACCATATGAACTGCGCAGGATATCAACCTGCAAATTTATCTCCCTTACACAGAAATATTACTTGACTAGCAGCCACATCCCTTCCAAATAAACTTCACTTACAATTATTTCCAATGTTTTCACATCTTGCAACCCTAGCTCAGGGAATGGCAAGGCCCTGAACATTGTTACTCCCAGGTACCCCTGAACAGTGTTATTCCCTGGTGCTTGTCATATTCCTCACACCTTTGTCTAGACAACACATCTTCTATTTATTTTTTAATCAGATTTCTACTATTTACTTTCCCCGCTCTACTGGTTTCGAGACAAACAATTCTTCTGCTGTACTTCCCAACGCTCATGAAGTGCATCACAAAATGTGGGGGTTACAATCGTTACAATTCCAGAATCCCTGTATGCCAGCACTCTAAAGGAAAAGTGGTTCAAAGGAGCTCCCACTACACAGGACAGCTACACACACTACTAAAATTAAAACACATTGAAAGACACTTTGCACTTCTGTTTCAACACATCACCTCCGTTTACATCCAGTTATTATGTTAAGTCTATGCACCAAATTGATCCCAGTTGCAACTTCCACTAAGTAATCAAGTAACTGAGCATTTTACAGCCACAAACAATAGATTTTGCCTTTTTTGGATGCACTAAACCAGCCCTTTGTCACTGCAAAAAGAGAGCTTGACATCTGAGATATAAAATGCTCAAAAGAAGGCTGTATCAGTTAATCAAAAGAGAATGATGACTGCAACAAACTTTATCAGTTCTGACATGAAAAAATGAAAGCAGGAGACCACTATCCCAGACTGGCGATTCCATTAACTCTTTGCATCAGTGTATTTTTATTTATTTTTGACTGTTCATAGACTATCAATAGCCATGTGGTGAATAAGGGCAGCAGCACACCGAGGCCAGTGTTGCCAAGCCTCCGTTTTCAGGAAACTGCCTTTAGCAACTCCCCAGCCCACTGAATGTGACCATAGCAGTAGGGAAGGACCAGGCTCTGCTGCCAGCAGCAATCACAGCAGACTTTTTCCTCTAGGCCCAGAATTACTTTAATTTTGCCCATGAGAAACTAAACTATTTAGACTCTGGCACCATCACAAGAACTAAATGCAATAGGAAATATATTGTATATGTTTTTCATATAAACAGAGCTTTCTTCTTGATTTCTCAAGTGCTCTTTTATTTCCCATTGTATGCAGCTCTTAAAGTAATTTCTAATTCCCACTTATATGCAGCTTCAAGAGCTAATTCAGGGACACAAAGGTGTGAACTTTCAGCACCACATTTTTTACCATCAAATCTCTTAGTATCAATCAATAAAGCAGGTGAGCAATGACAAGCAGTTAACTGGTTTCTCCCTCTTTACACACAAAGCATGTGTCATTTTTGCCAGTTTGACAAGTAATGGTGTTGCTGGCCTGCTAACCCCAGTATGGAGGAGATTCCAGGGAAACATCTGGAGGAGGATGCACTGCTGTGGGTATTCAAACAGCACCAACAGAACCATCTTTTTTTTCTCCCCACCTTTGAAGAAACTGAACTTAATGGTCAGGGCTCTAAACTCCTCCCTGGGGAAGCTGAGCTATTATTACTTTTCAACTTGATCAAGCCGCTTTATTTTGCATGGCAGAAGGGGAAAGTTTAGCACTTTGTGTCCCACACAGTACAGTCCAATGGGACCATTATAGAGGTTTGTGTACAAGTCAGCAGACAACGATTAAACTGACAAGGACCCAAGTCTGAGCACTGACAAGAGAAACTGTCAATGTGTAACCATCACCTGTTCTCACAACTCTGATTTTTTCCTGGCAGTTCTGGGATCCTCCAATGGTAACAAGAGGCAGAATTAGTGAAGTCTGTCATTTGTGGAACAGTTCTCCTTGATTAGCCATCCATCAGGGTGTACAGTCATGGGTATTTGCTGTCCTCCCATAATCGCTAGCTCCTTGCTCCTTGGAACACAGAAGGGGTTTTGCCAAGACAGCAGAAGTGCCCATCTGCAATCTCCAGGTAATAACCTACACGCTGGAGGAGGATGTATGTGCCTTACTTGTCTGGATCCTTAAGACAACCTGCTTTGTGTGGTGCAAGTGAAGAGGTTATTAAATCTTTCAGGTGGAGAGAAATGTTACTGAGACTAGCAGAGCAGCTAAGGCTTAACGTCTTTGAAGCTCAGTCTGGGAGCTCAGACTGAGAACCAGCTGGCTGGAGAGGGAGCTGACGAATGTGCTCAGGCTGGGCAAATCCTTTTATTCTAGTACTTAAAACACCTAGGACATGGCATAAAAAAGGGCCTTTCTCACCTGCTGCATCCTCCTGGAGAAGGAATGAGCAACTGCCAAGAAATATGCCCTCTCAAAAGAGAAATATTAACTGTAGAAGCAGCACAATAGCTTCACTGGAAAGTCTGGGAAATGAGGGAGCCTGTTCCTACCAATAGCCACACCAATTCAACCCCTCTACCGAGGAAACATCCACCATGACAAGTGATTCCATCTAGCTGTAAGGTCAGCCACCAGAGAAAGGCTGCCCACAGGATGCCTCTCAATACAGCAACTAATATCCATTAGCTGAAGAGCACAGAGGAGCAGGCTCTGCAGGAGGGAGGGATGAGGAGCAGCCAGGCTGGGCCCACTGGCCCTCCCGCAGCTCTGTGGAGCAGGCGTGCAGTAACAACCCCAGTCATGGGCTGTCACCTGCATGTACACAGAAATGAACAACAGCTCAAGCTGCATTACTGGCATAATCCTCTGAATTACTTCCTATCAAATCAGTGGTTATCCTCCTGTATTTTCCCTGTGTTTCTAATGGAATTCACTGTCTCCAACAGTAAATTGCATCATATTGACTGCAAGCATACACAGTTTTCAGGAATACTACTAAGAACTGTCACAAATTCTGCTTATTGATGGGAACCTTGGCTACTCTGAGAAAGCAAATGAGCAGAACAAAAAACACCCAACAACTCCAGCTAAGTGGGAGACAGCTCACATGAACTGTGGGTGAAACAACCGGAGGGGAGACTGTCACTGAGAATCTCAGCAGTCAGGAAAGGCGGGATGAGAACAGAGGAAAACAAGGTGACAACAATGATGAAGTTTATCTTGCTTAGGAATGAAAGGAGTAGTGGCAGCAGGGAGGGTGAGAACAGCCTTCAAGGATCTGGAAAGAAACTGCAAGATCAAAAGGCTTTTTTGTTTTTTTTTTGCATGTCATGCAAGTGGTCAACAATTCATCATCACAAAGCTGCTGAAACAGAGTTTAAGGTTAGGATGTTTGCGATAAACTTCTATACCATACTACCAAGGTATAAATATACTGACAGTTAAACGCTGGAACAGCTTGCTGAAGAAATGGTGGGCTCTTCTCTCACCAGAAGTTTTTAAGGACATGCTAGACAAACATCTGTTGTGAACAGCTTAGAGCAATCCCGTCTGAGCAGAAAAAGGCGGGATGAAATTCCCTTCCACCACTATTTACTGCAAGTAGAAATCTTCTATTCCTTTCTGAAGTTCAAGAACCCCAGTTTTATTTCAAATTTTGCACAAAAGTTTAGTCATGGCCATAGCTGTAACCTCTGGGCTGCAATATACCTGCAGGAGGACAGTTAAAGCTGAACAGACTCAGGTTCCTGTAGCTACAGGGCTGCTGGGTATTTCCACATCCCTTTGCTTCACAGGGATGAAAATATTTGGCACTGACAAATTATACCCTCATATTATCAAGCGTTCCTTTACTGTAGACACATTTTACCTGCTCCAGAAGACAAGAGAGCCCCAGCTTGGACATGCAAGCCTGCAGAGCCACCCGAACAGTGCCCCTTGCAAAGGGCAGTCCCACACTGAGCGCACAGGCACTTCTGCAGGCAGCCCACCTCCTGCTCCTCACTTAACCAGACTGCAGCCAAAACAACCTCAGATTTATACCAGATTACAGGAATGCTTTACGAATTCACAGCTCTGCATCAGACTACTAAATCTATAAACTATATGGGGAAAACTCCTGAGCAGCATAGATTATTGAGCTAGATGGAAAAAATTTCTAATGCAAGGAATCCCATTAAGTCCTCCACGTATTTAAAAAAAAACCAAACAAACACTTACACATTAATATTTTAGACTACTTATTTAATAATTATCTTAATTCTAAAGTTATTTATCATTTTTGCTTGAAATCAGCAATAGCTTAAACCTTTCAGATCCAGTAACTGGACTTTCTACAAGCTTACCACCACTGTTGTTTCTTAACACTCTTGTGCTCAACACAGGGGCTACAGGACAGAAAAAGATCCTTCTTATAAGACACTCGGAAACAAATCTCAGCACAAACTTTGTTTAGATGTATGCTACATGTCTGAAGAACATTCATAGCACAACAGGTTTCAGAGGTTTGGGATTTTTGTTGTTTGGTCAATTTATTAGTTTAGTAGTACAGCTATTCTTCAAAGCAATCATGGAAATCTTTGTGAAATAAATAATTCAATGCCAGTTTTCTTCACTAATCTGTTTTAAACCAGACAGCAGCAAGAAAACCCCAAAACCCCCAAACAGCACAACAAACGATTTGACTCTCCCAGCAACTCCTTCTGTTTGAACCTGGCAGCATTAGCTCCTGTTGTGTGCTACACAACACAGTGCTGGCCTCTGACACTGCTGCTCTGCCTGGCCCCTGGGAAGCCCTGGAAAGCTCCTGCAGACAACAGGAAAACCATTTGAGGAAGTCTTAACCATAATGGTTGGCCAACACATGATGAACACCACCCATAGGAACTAACAATGCCCACATTATTGCTTGTTTTCGGCATAATCTCAGTCTCTGGATCGATTTGGGTTTGTCGCCAAATTTGGGTACTTTGACCTGGATGAACCACCAGCAGCTTCCCTTGGCAGTGAGCAGTCAAGGCTGGCTGTCATCCACAGTTGCCAGGACACATCTCCCTCCCACTCATGCCTAAGGGTTCCCCTCTGACAGTCCTGAGTCCTCTGCAAAAGGCACAGCAACATCTGTTTTTTGTGATGATGTAAGAGTAGCCATTTTCTCTGAGCGGTATTTCCACAAGGCTAACTTGGGGCCTGTTTGCTACTTGGTGAAATTCCCAGTACAACTTGATCTATTTAACTTTTAGCACAGCAAAAATACCAGCACTGTAGAATCCTGAAATTCTGACCTGAGACCAGAGCTTATTACTCAATTAGGAAAAGCAGATAAGCATAAGGCAATTCTCCAAGATGGAACTAAATCAGAATTGTAACCAAGTAGGGTGGGTTTTATCTACCCATGCAACAAACCTGCCTTAAATGGTCAGCAAAGGCAGATGAAAGTCAGTGTTAACTAATATAAGGTAACACGTTTTGTAGGGAACAATTTAAACCAACAGTACACTTTCTCGGATTCTAAATTAACTGTAACCACTCGGAAAGGCACTGGACATAAGCGCCTAACCTAGATGCTTTCAGTGGGGTGCTTTGTGCAGTTGTGGTCACAAAAGTAGAAAGAGCATAAACATGGATTTGGAAGAAGACAAAAATCATTACTGCAAAAAAGCTATAGAATTTCCAAGGCAAAATAATCTAATACCTACATCAACTGTGACTTGCCCTCAGACAACGGGGTTGACAAAACTCTACAGAACTGTCTGTGAGAAAAGACTGAGCTAGGTGATCCCATTTCATACTTGCAAGAGAAACAGTAATTCAGCTGAACGTAAAAGTGATAAATTCGAAACAGTAAGTCTTTTGTTTTAATAGCCACACAACAGATAATTAACCTCTAGTCAGTGAGGTGCCCCAGAGCAGCAGCAGAAGCAGGAGGCTTGGAGAATCCCCTTACGAGACAACGGCTTAGGGCAGAAATGGCATTAATCAATGACCTCACTGTACTCCATACTATAATAGATGCATATTAATATTCATAGATTTTTAGGACTGAATGGTCCACTCTATCATCCAGCCTGACCTCCATTCTGACACAGGACGTGCTTTAGCCAGCTCCTCCAGCCTCTGGTTCCTGTTAGGCTTTTCTCTGCTAGGTCAAAAGAGGCTGCTTGTAATACAGAGGCTCTAAGGAGGGTGCAATGCAAATTTTGGCTCAGCAAGATCTGGTGATACTGAGCCGAGATCCAAGTGTCAGGAATTAAATAAACCCTACAGTTGTGTCAAATAATCCAAGAGGCAGGAAATGGAAAATGCTACCTGAGCACATACAGTAGGTCAGGAAAGCACATTCCCAGCGCCTCTCCAGACTGCTTGTTTCAGGGTGTGGCTGCACTTTTATGAGGCCACCCACAAATGCAGTGGGGGCTTTCCATGATGTAAGTCAGCAATATTTTTATGTTACAGATGATGGAATCACACCACTCTCCATTAGCTAATGCTTTTGGAATGTAAGTATGTTCAGGCCAAACACATGTTTGTTTTTAGGCAATTCTGGACCAAAAGTACCCAGGAAGCAAACAACATTTTTTTTTCTTTTTCTTTTTTTGAAAATTATTCTCACCTCTGTGACACTGAAAGAAGAAAAGGAGAATTTATATTCCTAATTTTAGAAGGGTTCAGCTTTTGGGTGACCCCTTCTCAGAAAAGGTTAATTTTTATGAACTGCATAGCTTAAATATGGCTCAATACAATCATTAAGATCCACCCAAAAGGGATTCTTTCAGAAAATAAGAACCTAAAACTTAGTGGTTTGTTTTTTTAATCTATATAGTTTCCAACAGTTTCTAACTCACTATGGGTTTTATGGAAATGAAGATTTCTACCCTGATGCACTTCCCTTCAGACTGATACCTCTGTGACAGAAACTGTTAAAAAATAAAAAAGGTCTGCTTAGCTGTCTTAAGAATCAAGCAGTAACTGATGCCCCTACAGTGAAATCTGGGGAGGGAGGAAAGAGAGGGAGAGATTCATTCCTGTACCACAACCCCAGAACTGCAGAGAATCTGCGCCTGCTCCCCTGCCTCTACTCCTGTGCCCAGCCATGGTGGAAACCACACACTGGGACATCCATCACTTTTACACCTCTTGGTCAAGAACAAAAGGAGCCACATTGTCATTTGTCAAAGCAAAGTTCCTGCCACAGCAGCAGCAACTACACCTTCAGATATTGATGACAGCTGACACACAAATAGAGAAAAAAAGTATAGTGTTTTAAAATGCTAGCTCCCCTCTGGAGCCTGATCCATAGGTCTGCTGGCCATTCCCTGAGCCAAAGCACAGAAAACCTCACCAGAATCACAGGACACAAGTCCAGAAAAAGCACTTCAGTGACTATGATGCACAACCAAGTTATTGCACTGCTCCACTTCTACCACTACACAAGTCTTGTTGATGGAAAAACTAAGTTTCCACAAATATAGGCAAGAAAAATTGGTTCAGAGGAGCCTGGTACAGATCAAGTCTGATCTTTGAAGTAGGAGCTGAGTCCGGCTGATCAGGGCAGGGCAAGTCCCTCCTCTCTACTCCGTGGCCTCTGATACGCTGAACTTTCTCTCCAGCTCGTTAAACGTTGTAAGGAATGGCCTCGGCACTTACTGCCAGTTCAGGAATATATTACCAGTATTGGAAACCCTTTTAATCAACAACAACCATCTGTCCCCAAAATTAAAGATGCTCAAAAATGCAGGTCAATTTAAAGGGCAGCCACTTAGGCCAGAGATCTGTGGTGTGGAGATCAGTCTTGGCACTGTGGAGGGATGAAAGAGCAAACGCCAACAAGCCATAACTGTGGGGTTCCTACAGAAACTGCAGGCTGGACTAGCTGAAGTGTTTAAATAAATATGTATGGGTTATGTGCATCATGAACTGCCATTTGCACCTTGTGTGGAGATGTCCTGACTACAAAACTTATGTCCTTCGGGAGATTTCACTAGGCTTGCTGATTTTTCTCTTACTGCTGTTACACAATGAAGGCGTTTATAAATATGGGGGGGAAAGCTTCAGTCCTGGAGGCAGCACAACTGGAAACCCCTGACAGCATTAGGAAGTCCACAAATCCCATACTTTTCCTACCTAGAGCCTTCCACTACTTTTTTCTGTTGAGGCTTAATCTCTGAGTGTTCAATTCTCTTTCTAAGCCCCATAAAGACATTCCTAAGGCTACAAGAGAAAAAGGAAAAGAGGATCCTTACATCTATGAGAGACACTGGAGTTTCTCCTATGCTGGCAGGAGTCAGCACAGACAGGCAGGATGCTGCTGCTGCTCCAACAGAACCAGCATCAGTCTATACTCAGACTGATTCACAGAACTAGAGCATGACACCAGCAAAAGGACCCTTCTTCCTCTCTGGAAAGCACAAAGGCTTTAGGAAAGGGCTAGAGAGTCAGCTCAGGTCCTCTATACAATCAAATAAAACTAACAAACTCTAAGATCCCATGAAAACCCACAAACTATTTAAATTACATTCACCAACAACACAGCTGGCATCATTTCAAGGGGAAAAGACAGCAGGTAAAGTCTGTTTAATAGCAATGCTCCTAAAGTCAGCAATCCACACTAGGTTTTACCTGAGCATTACCATAAATTATCAACACTGGTGAGCTTTCTCCCACTGCACACAAGTCTGCAGCAAATGTGGGGGCTCTGTGTCCTGGCTGCACAGAGGGAAGAAGCAGATTGTACAGGATACATTCTGCAAAACTTTCCAGTTAAAAACCATTTACCAGTACAAAGAGGGCTTTTGCAACTTTGGACTCTGGTAGCCAAAATTTTTTTAAAAAAACACAGTTTCAATCTGTAGAGCTCTAAGCTATATTAATAGCATGACACACTTAAAAATTATAAAAAAATCAAAGGTTTTTTTAAATAGAAGGAATATTGTTCTAAATACTCTCACTGCATGTGCTGGATGTGCTTTAAAATACATAGTTCTGCCATACTGATTCTTCTTATAGCCACTAAAATTATTTTTTTCAGGCTGAGAAGTGCTGTGCTCAGTTTCAGCACATGGCGTGTTAAACATGCCAACACCTCCAATTTCTGCAATTGTAGAACGGATTTTGTGTTTCTTTTATTTCTCATCTCCACTGGTTTCCTCCTTCCCATCAAACACACTTTAGAACTGAGCTCCATCACAACCCACCAGCAGACTTGTCCCAGTCCTACTCTCTGTGATCTTCTTTACAGCCATGTCCAGTAATGCTGGCAGCCCACACTAGGGCTCTCCAGGTTGGAGAAGTCAGGGAGATGGGTCCAGCTGCCGATTCCAAACAGCCCAAGCCACTTGCAGTGCTCCTGGAAACACAAGAGCCTCTGTGGCACAAGTGAGCAACAGGAACTTGTATCAAAGAACTTGCAGTAAAAAAACTTATAAACATAGACCAAGGACAGATCCATAGGCCTATTATCCAAGCTAATTCCTTTTAGCCGACTCTATCTTCCCATACACACCGGTTGCACAAAGCTGTAACAGAAATTGCCAGAACAAGCCCACGCTGGACTCAAGTGCTGGAGCAGGGAGATGAAGCTGCCGCCTCTGAGCGACCTCCACCAGCCCCCCCACAGAAACCACAAGGACCAGCAAAGCTGATACCCAGGGGCTCAGAAGGGAATAGGATATTTAGCAAGATTATGCTATCTGCTAATCTGATTAGCCCCAGAGACTGCAGATAAACATAACAAAGAACAGCCGGACACCAGCTGTAAAACCCATCCAGTCAAGCAAATAGCACAGCTGCCCAGAAAAGCTCAGCATCTGGGACCTGTCGCATATAATGCTTTTAGGGAAATGACAGACTCGCTGCTCTCACGTTAGACATGGGAAAATGTGTTAATCTGTTTACCTTAAATGGATTTAACCTCAATCTGGAAAAGAGAGGACTGACTTAGATTCACACAGCCAAGACACTTGGGCAGCAAAGCACATCGAGCAGGAGGCAGCAATCCTCAACACCATTTACATGGGTTCGAAGGATCAGGCATGACACAGGTCAAACAAGAAACGTTAAGAGATTAAACAAGCACATTTGTAATTAGGTGTAATGTTGATTGTCTTCTGCCCCTGAAATGATAATCAGGTCCCACATCTAATCGCTGCAGGCACCTGAACTTTAAGCTGATGCTGACAGTCTCCGCAGCCAGCCCCTTCCCAGCACAGAAAACACACAAAGAGCTAGGGGCTTGGGCTGGGGAGGAGGAATTTTAAGATGAAAACTATATTTTTATATAAATAAAATAATATCGGAGGATGAGCAGAGAACCTATCATGCCTTCCTAACAGGAAATGGGCTGCTGAAAGACCAACATCACCTCACTCGCCATACACTGGCTGCTACTTTCACAAGTGCAGAAGGGAAGGCAAGGACATTATTTAACACGTCCACTTGACGTTTTTAAACACAGGAAAACCAAGAGCAACTTGCTCAAGGACTGCATTCATCACTGCCTGCCAATTACAGAAACAAAACTGATCAGTCAGAAGGACACAAATGGCACAACGACTCGGCACAGTGCCACGGAAGCACAAGCACTCTGAAGTGTTCTGTCACAACAACAGGCATTATGGACATATAGAAGCACGTCTGAAGCTTTTCAGTGACCCTGTGGCAAAGCACTGCTCTCCCTTCCTAATTAGCAAACACTCTGCAGTAACCTCAACCTTCCCTACAGCTCTCACTTGAACTTTTGATTATCACCTCGGATCACTTTTTTCAAAATTTCCTCCAAGATTCTCCAAGACCGAATTCTTACACAGATTCGTCTATGCTGAGAGAATCAGCTCAGCTCCCTCTGCTCAGCATGAAAGAGAAAAACCTCTATTTCAGGGTGACTCAAAAGAGAGCAGAAATACTGGGGCCAAATGACTCCCCCCACCACTAGAAGCAGTGGCGGCCCAGTGGTATTGTCACAAAACCAGGCATCAGCAGCCAGAAGAAAACACAGGATCACCAAAGACAAGGATGTCCAAGAGGGCACCAGGACACAGTATTTCACAATGTTTTTGGGATGTGGGACAAGAAACAACACTCTTGTGGCCAGCTCAGGGCCATGGGTACCCTGACAGTGCTGGAGGCTTATTTTGGAAAACAGCTATCACTTCAGTGCAGACTGAGGAGGAGCTGGGGTCTAGCAAAGTTCAGAATGACAGGGACACCCAAAGGGAGAAGATAAAACACTTCTAAAGAAATTGTCTAAAATATGCATTTTCTATTTTTACGGCAAACATGACTAGTTGCTAGTATTCAAATGCAATTATGCAGAGGCTGATCTATAAATAATGCAAAACCCAGAAAGGAGAGAGATCCACACTCATTTACAGCATACCCCATGCTGTACTGAATAATGTTATGCCCCAGCTTTCATCATCTCCATAAAACGGAAATGCAGTCAAAAAGCTGAGAAAGAAGAGAAGTATCTCCCCCACCCCCCCAGCCAAAAAGGAAGACGACATCTAAATCAAGGTAAAATTTAAGTCACTCTAGTTGGTACTACTTTTATAGATATAGAAAGCTTTATTTCTGCATTTCCAACTCCCCTGCTCTTTTCACACAAGCGTCCCCAGAACCTGCAAACAAGGTACCATGGAAACACCACCCCTCACCCAGCTGCAACGTGCTCTGAGTAGATCCATACAGAAGCTCACAGCATCCACAAAGTTGTGTCCCAAATTTCTTAAACAAACTGTCTTAGTCTGTTGCACAAAGCAGTGAATAATTTAAGTTGGAAGGGACATGTGCAGGTCAGCTACTCTAACCTCGTGCTCAGAGAAATACTAACTTTAAAGCAGTGTTTAAAAAAGGTATTACAGGACTTTGTCCTGCTAAACTTTGAATATCTCCACAAATGAAGAAGCCCAAGTCTCTCTTGTTCCTTGTTCCAGCTGAAAACCACTCTCACCATCAAAAAGTTTCCCCATATAACCATTTGTATCATCTGGTTGCAAACTGTGATTTTTTGACTCTTGTTTTTCAGTATGCACCTCCAGGAGCAGAAGCATTTCCATTTTCCCCAAAAAGAATTTTACTACTTGATCGCAACTACTGAATTTTAAAACAGTTCTTTAATTTTTTTAAAAATTTATTCATCTAATATCCTTACAGCAACAATACCTTCCCACACATCCTCTCTGCACAATCAAATTTATGCCATTTACATTGAAAACTAAGGTCTTTTTTCTCTACTTATAGCTCAGTTAGCTTTGTTATAATGCAGCTTATAAAATTACATTTAATGGAGAAGGGAGCAGGTAATTTGTTTATTTCTGAACTGTGATGGCTAATGGATGAGGTGGGAATAATGACAGCATATATATTATGTTATGGTCGAACAATACAAGGAGAGAACGCATGACCTGATAATTTTTACCCTTCATTAAATGGTCCATTGAGCTGCTTTTTCTCCATATCAGCTTTTAAAACAGAAAAAAAAATTTGCAAAAAATAACATATTACTTCAAATCACAAGATTAGTCTTAATTACAGCAAAAATTACTCATCTGTTTCTTAAATTCACTAGCAATAGCTGGAAATATACTTAAAAATAAGGAAATCAGCATAAGGAGACTAACTAGCCTTGTTAACTACCTTCCTTCATAAGTGCTGAGGCATTTTAATTCCCATGTCCAGAAAGACAAATAAAGTCTGTGCCACACCAAGCATCCTTGCCAAGTCCTTCCTCCTCCCAGCAAGCCAAAAGCTGAGTGGGAAGCAGAATCCAAGCCTGCCTGCACATCCAGATGGAGCAGTGTCACCTGAGCTACATCTGCTTTTAGAGGCTCTTTGTGGCTTTTCCAAGAAGAAAATGGGTCTGTACAAAGACAGATCACTTGAACTGCCAGCAGTGGTTTTGATTTACTTTCTCCAAGGAAGAAAACAGATGGGCTACCAATGGGTTTATGTGTGTTTGATACAAGGAGTTGTAATGCACCATGGGCATGTGCCTTGAGCCCTGCCCGGGAACGGGCGACAGGGGAAGAATTTCCCAAGGACACACAGAGAAGGGTACCCCACCATGCAGTCCTCTGCAAGGGGAATCCCCACCAAAACATAACAGCTTCTGAGACTGATGGGTTGAACCAGGCTCTTTGGAAAGTTACCAATACGTAAAAATCCGCAGGAAACAAGCAGGTTTGCAGATTAAGTTGAAACGGAAGCTGTATGGCACACAAGTAGTCTCCAGTGCAAAGTAACATGACTGAAATATGGAGTTAAGGGAGGAATGTGAAGGAAACCTGACTACATCCCTGGCCTAACGATGGAATATTTTCATTTCCTGTAAGGAAAATGACTGATATTGGTCAGCATCAACTGATAAAGGGCTGGCTATTATGGGTTTCAAGAGAACTTTGACCCAGATCTCACATCCCATTAACATAGACAATAAAATGCTCTCACTTTCCAGGACACAACATGCAGAAATAAAGCTCACATGTTCCAATGAGACAGAGCTCCTTGATGAGTAAGAGTGCTAAAACATCCACAATATATCAAAACCACTCAAGTTCACATGCTACAACTCCAAAAGAGCAAAAATTAATACCACTGAAAGGACATGCATTCAGTTTTGCAGAAATCACCAAAAGAGAGAGTTTCTTCCCTAAGAAGCTCCCTGATATTCAAGTCCCTTTGTATTTCTGCCAAGTATGCTCATATGGCAACTAAAAAAACATTTGTGGCATTTGATTCCCAAAGTCCATATGTGTAAAGAGAAGTTTTTCCAGAAAGTGCTTGGATAAAAGTAATTTTCTGTGGTTTAAGCAGGAATACCAGTAGTCAATGTAAAAACATGGAGCTGGCTGATGGGCAAGGCACCACCACTTTGAAGCACTGCCGAGGTCACATTGTGGCAGAGAAATCCTGCTTCACAAAGCTTTGATGTAGAGCAGCTCACAGAAATATCTTCATTATTTCACTGAAGTACATTGCTGCTAAAGCCTCTTTCTTACTCAGTGTTAAATAAGCTGTTATTGTTCTTTAATATAAAAAAGAGAGTATTAGTTTCTCTGTCAGCATTTCAGGCAAATGTGCAACAGGCAATACAGAAGGTCCTATGAGGGTTTAAACTGAGTTCCCACTCACTAGTTCCTCACTGACTTCCAAACAAAAACCTCCAGTCAAAACCAGCATAAATTCAGCTTGAAGTCACGCCTTCCACAGCTGTAGCACAAAGCCAGGGTAAGAAACCCAGCATTCAGAGATCAAGTAGTGACATGGAGGGGCAGCAGCTCACCTTTCCACTTAACCAGCTTTTGCTTTTGACTAAAAAGGCTTTCTCTTTTTAGTGTGAATGGTGCAATTTATATGCACAGAAACACACTGAAGTGGTTTTTTACATGGTGTCTCTAGTGAAGGTTAAACATTGGCATGAAAGTCTTGTTCTGGTTTTAAAATACTGTGGAGATCCCCATAAAACAATTTCTGAAGAAAGCCACTGCAGTGGTTTGAATGCTCAGAGTCAAGAAGGAAGAACATCTGCACACATTTTTATGGTCCACTCAAACCTTAAGTGCTTCCAAACAGACAACAGCTACAACAATGCTTTCGATTTAAAACACAGAAGCCTATAAACAGCCCACATTATGAACTCCCCAATTTATCTAAAATTTCCTCTACTTATATTTACCTTATCCAGTTCCAACAGCAAGTCTTTCAATTCCCCAGTCTCCTCCCCCCTCCATGAGAACAAGAGTAGTTAAAGAGCTAAAACCCTACCAAAACCTGGACTAATTATTTTTAAATGAGTGAATTCGTCCTAATCCCGACTGATTGCCAGTACAGAGCCCCCAAACACCACCTGTCCAAAACAGCCAGGTTCCACCCCGCTCCCTTAAACTCTTCTGGCTCATTCTTGATTTTGTTTCTTTTTACTGAACTTGTACAGCTGCAAATGCACTCCTATAATGTGATGCTGAAATAAGATCAGGAGAGTTTTCCTGAAAGATGGAAGAAGTTGGTGGGGGTGCAGGACCGGCACCAGCTGCCCATCAATATTCAGTGCGTGCAGCTGCTCCCAGTGGCATCTTTGGAATTCAGCTTGGCTGGGGAAAAAACAACTGTCACTGCTTTTTTTCTGAAATTTCACCAAATTGCTGTAACATGCCTGTAGTTCTGCCCAAATTCTTACATGTGTTTTAAACACTTCAGTGAAACAGTTAAAGCCCAGCATTTATATTGTGAGAGCACCTTGTTTGTTCCTTTCCCTTTGTTGCCATCTGTCAGGCTTCCTCACTGAAGCTTCTCACAAGGAGAAACATCAGTAATGGCAAAACAGCAGGAATTTCAGCAGCCAGCTACCTCCTCCTCCTCCAGCCTTTAAACGGTTTGAGATTTGTGTCTGTGTAATTTTAATAGGGATCCCTTTTTGCTCCAACGCAGCCACACAGACTAAGCACAGCATTGGCCACAACCAAATGGTGCCAGTACTTCAATAATCCACCTTTCATTTTTTCCCCTCTAACCAGTCTAAGGCCTCTTCATTTTCCACTGCCTTCTAAACACCCACCCAGCTGAAGCAAGAACATACAATCCAGTGCTGTGAGCCCAGATGGTCAAGCAGAATACCCTAAATCACACGGGATTGCAGGGAGCAGCCTGTTCCTGCACATGTACAAACGTTAACAGACTCACAAACTTCCCTGACTGCTCATAAATGGGCTTAGGCAAAAATAAAGAATTTAAGAACATGTGTTACCTCAGTTTCTTCTCTGACTCAGTTTCAGTGAATGGCCCCTACCTCCCTCTCCACGTTTTGGAGGCAGTCCTGCAGACCAGCCTCACACACCATTTCAGCACAGTGCACCACAGCTCTCTTTTCCTCTTTTTTCTTTTCCTTTTTTTTTAATAGAGAGACTTTGAGTAGGACTGCCTGTGTTACAACTTTTCTGAAGTGCTAAGCACTTCACTTGAGCTATGAATCATCAACAGTGACAGCAGCAGAAACATCTTGTCATAAGCAATGAAGAAACCTCAAATTAAGTATCCCACCAAATAATTTATAAAGATTGCTTATCTACAGTCAAGAGGGTTTGCTTAAAAAATAATTTATAATTTAATAATTATTACAGGGACAAAAATGTAACTACCCAAAGAACCTCAAAAATGTTAAATGACAAGAAGCAAAGAGGGAGCAGGGAAGTGAAGACAGGAGATGAGCATCTCTCAAGCACTTCTCAGGGCTCTAAAATGCAAATCTTTCTCACATACCTGTAAGGTGATCCATCTGCAAACATGTTGAGAAAAGGTATTTAAATTTCCCCAGGCAAATGCAGTTTTTCCCTCCTGCTCAACCTTTTTTCAGCTTAAAAACTTGATGCTCACAGCGTAGTCTCAAACTCTCCATAATTTTTATTAAGTCTCAGAACAGAATGTAGCCTTTCACTGTTCTTCCAAGGGACTTGCAATATACACCTCAGCACTAACATTCACACGATGGCAAGCACTAGAGACAATCTGGAACTCACTGTGATCTGAACAGTGATGCAGTTTTGTCCTGCTAGTAAATGTTCTCATGGTGGTAACCAGAATGGCACCATCTTCTGCATTTAGGTTACATTTTAATACTTTCTCTTAAAATTTACTGTCCTTTCACAATTATAGGCATGTCTATGCCTTCTGAAATTCAAACTTCAGAGACATCAAAAACTGCTTTAACCATGAGACTTTTCCCTCCCAGAGTCCCAGTACACTCCTTCCAGCTTCTTCAGCTGCAAAAACTGGTAATTCACAGCACCCATGTCCCTCCTGGCACACAGCCCACTCACAGCCAAAGCCCTTCTGTCTCAAGCACTGAATTAAATACATATTATACACAAAAAGGAGCTGCTATCACATACTTATTGTTCTCAAATTGTTCAAAAAATACAATTACACTTGAAATGTGTTGGCTCCCTCGATTTCACTGCAGCCAGCTTACACACATACCCAGACTATGTATTCTACACAATTAAAAATAACTTTCTATACTCACAACATCTTGCTGCCTCTAGCTATAATCCAAAACCAGAAGCTGATCTGCTGACTATTTCAGACCAAATAAAAGTATCCCTCTGGTTTCTGAACCTTTTCACGTGCTTTCAAACCTCCACAAAGAATGGATGTCTTGGTACTGCTAGTTTTGCCCTCATCACCTCCTGGCAAAAGAAAAAATCCCACCATGTATGGTCCCGGAACTTGAATCCTTGTAAAAACACTCTATCTTGAGAGAAATTTTATTGTTATTCACTATTCAAAAGATGCAATTTCCTTTTCTAGAAACACGTCCATGTGCAGTAGGTGCTAAAAGGCAGCAGAATAAATTATTTTAGGCATGTGGGTGTGCGTGCACACTGACCTTCTGGTACACAGCCTAATGAAGATCAGAAACCATCAAGCGTGCTGATACAAATAACCTAAATTCTCATATGTACGCTTAGTAAAGCATTCAAGTGACTTCAAAGACCTCCATCAACACAGGAAAGAACTGCATTAAAATTCTGAGCCTCCAAATCTATTAAGCATTTCCAAACACAGGAGGACGAGTACCAGGATTTGTTCAGCTGCCCTCACCGCGCTGTTCTCAGAAGAAGCGTGGGCTCAGGCAGTCAGCACACAGTGACACAGCTCCCTTCCATCAGCTCAGTGATTTAATACTCTGTAAATCTAACTTGTGTTTTCAATCTCGTTTGTAATAGCACTGCTTTAACTTGGTGAAGGCCAATGTGTTACACTTCTGAGGGGCACCAGCACTAAACTGATCAGATGATACTTCCCCAAAATGCATCCCTGCACTTTGGTCCTGGGCACAGCAGAACCAGGAGAGGGTCATGCAGCTCCTGGGGTTCACCAGCAGCGGCAGGGATATGTCGGGAGAGCGCTGTCTTCTGCACTATGGCCATGAACCGACCATGGTGGTGAAAGTCCTGACCTCACCATGGTGGCCTGTGGTCCCAGCCAGAGATGTGGCAATGCACGGTGTGTTCCAAGGGCTGTCCTGGATGACGGTGCTTGGCGGAGGGGAGCAGTGAACACAGCCAGTGTTCAAATGGGATTCATTAATCAGGCTCCAACTGCTCCACTTCACTAGGCAGAAGCTCTTTATAGACACTGCCTCATTTATTTATTTTTTGAATGCCCAGATTAGTTTAGTGTGAAGCTGTTGAGAGATATAATTTGTCTGAGCAGATGATCTATAGATCACTGAATGAACACTAACCAGGCTCTTGCAGTCTACAGAAGAAACACATTGTGCACTCTGCCGTGGCTGCAGGAAAGGTGAACCCTTTTTTCCTAAAATTTAGTCCCCAGCAGTTTGGAGGTCAAAGGGCTGGCTGGCACCTGTTCCAACGTGCTCAGCCCTGACTGAGGGCAGACCTGCAGCCTCTGCCTAGGAAGAGCAGGACCCTCAAATCAGAGGGAAACCAACTAACCTGGCATTCTGCTGGGGACAGGCTTTTCTCACATAAACAGCCTTTTCTGCTCACATCTGTGAATATATGCATATTTAAAAAATAAATTATCTTTCATTCAGATTAGTTACTAGAATATCTCTTTCTCTGCTGAAGCAGATTTGTTCCTATGGTTGTATCTACTGCTATTCTGGGACTTGGTATTGTTTTCCCACTATTGCTGCAGAAAATGTTCAGCAGCTAATTGCACAGTCAAGTCCTTTCACATAATTTTCACTTTGACAAGAGTAATTAAAAAGCTAAACAGCTCAAGAACCAATTGATTAGGTCTGGAAGCAAAGGTCTGTTTAGGCGATCCTGAGATGCACGTGCACAGAACAGCAACCGTTCACAAAACACAATTAGGAGCGTGTTCTTCAGTCCTGATGATTTTGTGTGATTCTTGTAAGATCTCTTTTTTGCCCAATTTGTATCATATGCAATATTCACTATGTGCTGCATATAGATCATGCTTTCAAGTGTCAGGAAAATTAACCTTAGAGGACAAGTTACAGAGTATTTTCCTTCCATCACCTGTATTTGCAATCTCCAAATAGCTGATGTTTGCAAATGGACTCAAACACCTCCTGTCATAGGAATGAACTACACAACACTGTTGTACCACTGAATTTCATTTGCTTGCCTTAAAATTGTTCCAAGTTCTCCATAACAGGACTTCTAATATCATTACATTTCAAACTACATAATTGAAGTCACAAAGTAAAGGGCTCCAAAATTACTACAGATGTACCAAAATAATGAGCTTAGGAACAGTAATGAAACGGAAACTCTCAGAAGCCTGAGGTTACACAAAAACTTAAAGAGATGGTCCCTATAACTTTCATAATAAAGCTAATAATTCTATTCTTGAAAGAGAAGTTGAAAGGGTTTTCTTTAAACCACTTCCTTCTCAGTGAAGTTTGGTCAGTTACTGACTACACATTTGAAAAACTGTCATGAAATGTGCAAGGATTAAAGCTAATGGGAACTTGGAGCAGCAATAATGAGAAACGCCCTCTATGCATACGGGAGAACGATCAGACACCAGGCTCCTTCTGTGCCACCCTATGAGTAAGAAAGTGCTGGTGGCTCCTCAAAGCCAACAGCTCTGACCTCTGTGTGAGTGTGGGGCATTAGATGCAGGTTAGAGAACAGGTTCATGGCCGAGGTCACCAACACACACAAATAAATCTCTGAATAAAGCTACAGCAGCTGCTGAAAGAGAGTTGGGTGCCTGTATGCCTGCCTGCAGAGGGGTTTCAAACAATGGAAATCTAGTGCCAGCAGATGGGCCTTGTGCAGCAGCACTGCACACCACAACTCCAGGCACAGCAATACCTCACAGACACAAAACCCAAACCCAAACCTGGGCATCTTTTCTGCACCCTTTCTTTGGCAGAAAGCCAAAGGTTGGCCTAAATTTTCCTGCACAAATAAAACATCAAATCTTTTGAGGGAAGTCAGAGACATAAAGAGAAATGTGTCTTTACGTAACTAGATATGCTGAAAGAAGCCATAGAAGATTTCACACATTCACAAATGTGATAATTGAGATGACAAATGTAGCAAATTAAACCCAACTTGTTAGCTAATAGAATATTTAATTATGTACAATGAATGATCACTTGCATATCTGAGAATTTAAACAGTTATTTTCAGAAGGGGAAAAATGTTTCTGAGAACGAGGGGGTTTTACCATCTCAGAGCTTTCCCCCTGCATTCCCTTCCACCTTACCTTGTTTATAGCTCTATTCAGTAATAGTTTTTACTTGTTTCCTCGATGTCTTAATTTCCTGCAATAATACATCTGCCATGAATAATTAAGCAATGCATTTGCTGCTCGCTGAAAGCTGAACAAGTGCTATAAATCAGTTCTGGGACCCTCTGCCAGCACAGACACAATCAGAGATCTGCTAATGTTGGCATTTCTTTCTGCAGGTGAGAGGAATGGAGCACAGAAACACTCAAGGAGCTTCTCAGCAGTGCCAGGCTCCCTCGCCCTGGCATTTTGGGAGAGTGATTGTCTGCATCTTCTCCCAAGCCAAAGGGCTTCAAACACTGTTTTGATGAGGGACACTAATATCCTTCATGTTTACTCCTTTCTTGCATTTCTGGGCTGTTCCCTCTTATTTTCCCACTCCATAGTCAGGAGGAGGAGAGCAGAACACGTCCTGAGAGTGCATTATTCCCTTCTCAGCACCAAAATTATGGGCTGATGTGGGTTGTTTGCTGTATTTCCACCTTATTTCTCCTGCTGCTTGCGGTTCAAACCAGGACACTACCAGATGGTAGCAAAGAGCTGAAGGATCATCTGCAGTCAGGCCCATTACAGCCAGTGAAGGTTTATCTTGCCGAGTCACACTTGCTCTCAGACAGCTGGGCAGGCTGCATTTCTCACTTTTCTGTATATGAAGATGGAAGATAACAACGAGCTACAAAAACAACAGCGATAACACTTCCCTTCAACACTTCCACTACATCCATATCAGGGGAGAGGAATAAAACAACTTTCCACTACCAGAACAGGATTCACCTTTTAATTGGATGAGGTTTACAGTGCAATCACTTCAAGCTCAGCTGTGGAGTGTATGAGCCTCTCCAGCTTGGCAAAGCAGGTACACTAGAAAACTAATCAAGATGAGGTATCCAGGCCTAGGAAATGTCAGGGTGGCCATTAGAAGTCCACGTCTTAATTTGAGAATCTCCTCAATTCACTAGAAGGTGCAGAGACTCAAAAAAATTTTAAAGGTCAAAATGTAGAACAATTCATCACTAAATTTCCCTACAAAACAAACCATGTAATGTTCCTGGTTTTAATTCTGTTGACAACAGATTGCACATATTTTAAAAACGTAACGTTTAGCAGCTGTGCTGCCAGTCTGCAGAGTTTGCATATATAGCTGTGATATTACCATACTCTATTATTCATAACAGGCAACAGACTCCATTCTTCATCTTGTGAAAAATAATTGCAGTTTGAAGTAAAAGTCTGATGGCAAAGAAACACCCAACATAATGGCTAGAGTTTCCAGAATTCAGGAACTCACGTAATGGCCTGCATTTTGATTTAAATCAATTCATTAAAAAGACAAATGTCCTCTGATCTGTACTTCTTCAGCAAGAAGTACATGGCTCTTTTATGAAACCCAGGAAAGGAAAAATCTAGGTGGGTAAATAGCTTTTTCTTATCCACAACAAACATGCAATAAATTAACTGTAATCTTTTAACATGAAGCATGAGATTCTCCCATCTCATACAGCCCTGGGACCTCACTCAGACAGAAATTCATGAGTTGATGTATAGCTATTCATAGTAAGAATGATTACTGGAAGGAGAAAGAAAAAAAAACCTTACAAATCTTCCCTTCCACTACTATTAACATTAAAAGTATTCTATAAAATACACATTTTTAATATATTTTCCCTTTCATATGCATAAATAAGCATAAGCATTTAGACATATATTAGTCAGAAGGTCTTGAAAGACCTACAGCCTCCTTTGCAACTGTTTCCCAATGCATTTTGTGCTGCCAGAAGCTGTTTCAATGCAGCCCTCAAGAGCTGCTGGACAGCAAAGCACCGTTGTTTGCCTGGAGTGGTGCACACACAGACCCTCCAACCCGCTCTGCTGCTCTGTGAGCTGTGGTGTACGGGCTGGCACAACCACACAGCCTTCCTTAGGAGTATCTGACAGTCAGCACAGAACAGCACGAAAACTTGGTGCTGTCAAAGAGATGGGCTCTTGCACACCACGGCAGCAACCCCCAGACACACCAGAGCCCTGCCTTGGCGAGCAATGCCCCTGCAGCCACCAAAGCTCAGACACTGACCTCTGAACAGATGTACAGCATGGCAAAGCCTCAGGGTAGATGACTGTCTACAGATAAATACATAACATGTACTGAGAGGAAAAGAACAAACCCAGAAATACCTGCTACAATTTGCAGAGCTGAGTTAACTATATGGCTTCTGAAGATGAACCACACATCATAACAGGCAGCTGACCTTTAGTCATGCGCAGACGTGGGCAAAAAGACAGCAAACCTATGAGGGTTCATGAGAAAACTAGTGGATGTTTGCAAGTTTCATTTTGCATATTCTCCCCTGTGTTTGGCCACCAGCTCCTCTATAGCAGAGCTACAAAGTCAGAGAAGGGCACTGAAGAGGAATAAGGACCTGAAAATCACTTTCACACAAAGCTACATAATCAGAGGAATGACAGCAATTGTCACTTGAGAGGAGGAAGAAAAAGGACAGGATAAAACATCAGAGTATCAGGTGACCTAGAGAAGACAGGCTGGGAGACTGTACCTTTCCTGATAAATAAACAAAGACAAGGAAACATTCATTTCTAAGAAATCACAGTGTCTATTCAGAACATATCTGAGGGAACAGTTTCTGTTTGCATATGAAAATCCAGAAATTCCTCTGGAAATTCAATTCCATGCCCAACAATCCTGCATGTCTGTGAGTGTTGCTTAGTGCCTGATCTGAACTTCGCAGCCGCAGTTCAAGCACATTATTTCTTCTCCTAGCAGTGGATGGGAAGGACTGACCTCTCCCCAATTAATCCTTCCATTCTGGCAGTGGGATGCTCAAGATGAGATGTTTCACCGGAGGCCTTACCCATGAGAGCAAGTAAAAAGACTATCAAATGTGCCTTCAGGATGCTACTCCTCATTTCTGCCTATCACTGTGATGTCTGTCCCTCTCAAAACAGCACTGTTCTGTCGACTCCTGTATGGTTTAGGATCCATTAGCACTGCAAGACCTTTTCTGTATACCAGCTGTCTAGGCAGTTGTCTCTCATTCTGTATTTATGTAGCTGATTACTCCTATTTTCAAACATCTATCCACATTTTTCCTTATTGACATGCATTCTCTCAGACAGTTTTGCCAATTTGTAAAGATCATTCTGAATTCTAATGGTGTCCTCCAACATGCTTGCTGCTCTTCCCAGCTTGTTGTTGCCTGCAAATTTAATAAGCATGTTCTCTATTCTATCAGAGAGATCATTACTGCAAATGCTGAATGCTACCAAACTGCCAAATACCCACCCTATGAGCAGATGTTTCACAGGAAAAAGTCTCATGAGGGAGCACTGAAAGCTTTACTAAAGATAAATGACATCTACTGCTTCTCCATTCACAAAGCCTGTTAGCCCGTCATTAAAGGAAATTAGATAGATCTGACCTTGACAAACGTACAGTGGGTATTATTCCTTTGCCCATGTGGATAAAACAATATTTAGAGTTGTTGCAATTAATAAAGCTTTACAGAAGCAATAATAGAAGTCCAGTTTCTGAGAGCACCTTCTAATTTTACATAGGAAATGGGAATTAATGCGGGTGGGGAGAAAAGGCAAGAGTATGAGATGACCTTTTTTGTACCTCCTTAAAACATCTAGTATTTGTTGGCCATCACTGGAGGCTTATGTTGGGATAACTTTGGGATAAATGGACCTAGAGTTTAACAGAGTCCAGCAATTACTGTAACACAAAATAATGCTGCAATTTGACAGAAACTTGTCATATGTGTGTAACTCTTTATATGTTAAATGGAGTTCCTTAAATTCCACAAAATTCCACAGGAAACTTCTCACACAACATACTACAGATTACAGACAATGCCAGTATGTTTGAGCTAAATTTGCCTCCAAAAAAAAGCTTTATCTGCAACAGAAGGCTGAGTGTCTAATGGAAAAGATGTTGAGCACTGCATAGATGCTGACTGAACAACACAAGGATTTTGCCTTAATGTGTAAAAAATCCCAAATCATACTCTGCTCTTAAAATAGGGCACAGAGACATATGAACAGTGGTGTATTTCAGCATTTGAGGAAAAAAAATCCCAAAACTTTGGCAGTTAAATATGTTAAATGTTCCATGCATTTACTAAGGCAGAATAAAGGTTCGACAGGCATTGCCAAGAAAGACAAGACCCAGCCCCTGTGGCCTGCAGTACAACCACAGAGCAACGTCAACAAAAAACCTCTCTATTTCCACAACTGCCTCAAGACACAGACAAATGCACTAGAAGAGGAACTTCACGGTGTCGGTGCAAATTAATTCTCTCTGCCCACATTCCAGGCTGGGAGCTGGAGGACCTGGAGGACGCCTCTGCTGTGCACCTCTGGCTCTTGGGAAGGCTGAGATCGCAGCAGCTCTGGCTACATTCACAAAATGAATATACAGGCAATTTAGTTACACACGAGCTCACACAGCATCCTTTACACAGTGATCCAGCATGAAATTCCCTTTATATTATTCAGCAGCCTGTTTTTCTATGGGTCACTCCTTTCACAAATCAGGTTCTGTTCTCTCTGGACATTACTACAGACGGGCTTTGGTGGTCAAATGTTTGCACAGACATTTTAGACTAGAGATCTATAAATAATACCACACTCAGCTTTAAGGGTACAAAAGTATTTTTCCACCCTCTTTGTTTTTAAGAGCATTCAAAGACAACTTTTGCAGAAAGAACCAAAAACAAATGTCCAACTCATAAAATACAGCCCTCCAACTTGAACTTCGGCTGGAAACCAAGCAGGGCATATTTCAGGCATGAAACTAACTCATAAAGAACTGAAAAGAACAGGTTATAACTAAGGAACTTCGTGTTAACCCCTGATAAACTGTGTGTAACGGACATACAAAAGGATATTGGAAGTCTATATACAGCAAGTACAAATGACAACCCAACAACGAGGACCATTACCTGTTAGATCAAACAAGAGTAAAGGGAGCTTTTCCAGGTCTTGGACTACCCTCATCATCCTCCCAAGAGCCATACTGAACTCTGTACTCAGCATGTCAAGACTGAGAACACTGTGTCAGGACCAGGCATCACAGTCCTTTAAAGCAGAATATGAAAGTATTTACCTATGAGATAAGTTTGCTTCTCTAAGGGTTTTTCTGCGTCCTGGAAAAACTGAAAGCTTGTGTTTGATGCTAAATAGGATTAAAATACATGGTCGTCATCATCGTATCTCACTACTCATCATTCAGTTCTTTCAGTGAATCTTCTCTCTTGTACACTAAATATAAGTAAAATACACCTATAGCTGCCTCACTTTCAAGCTTTTTTCCCCCAAATACAGAGATTGAAATCCTTTCTGAAATCAGTGCATGGCAACTCTCGCATTTACCTCAAAAGACGGAATTTCAGTTTCAAGTTTGAAAACCAAGGAAATGCCGTATTTGTCTTAGGGCCAATGCCAAAATGAGAGCTTTTTGCAACACATTCTGTCTCCCACTCCATGGTCCGTTCCATGAGACCCTGGTTACTTCCAAAGAACGCACTATCAGCTCAAGCAGAGTAAACCGCATGTAGCAAAGACAAACCAACTCCAAACCTCTTCCTGACATGCTGACTTTATCCAAAACACCAACTGAGAACAGTCCCCCTTGGTGGAATGAATCTCTCTTGGAAACTGGTGGCATTTCCATTTATTTTACGTTTTGACCAGGTACTACCCACACGTTTCAATCCAATTTTACAAAACACATTCCTGGAAATTGTATTATTAATTACTGGGGGGGGGGGGNTTGTGGGGGGGGGGGGGGAAGAAACAATGAGTAATATATACAATGAAGGGCCATCTGAAAAGCACAGCAGGACTGCAAAGTCATTCCAGCCTGTACTACACAAAATGGAATATATTCTGTAATTATTTACTTTTAATACCATGTGAATGCCCCTTATTGTGAAGGCTTAATGTTATGATGCATCAGAAAAAGAAAAAACTAACAGATATTCAATGCTCTAGCATTGCAGGCTTCAATTCATATACAAATGTAAAGTCATCATCCACTATAAAAAGTACTTTGATTTAATTCAGTGATCATATGTCAGTAAAGTGTATAAGGCAAAAGACATTTCTATGACTTAAAAGTTTCAATAAGCACCCTACAGTGTTTTCACACCAACAAAATAGATGAGATTTGTCTCTGGCACAGACAAAGCACTGATTCTCACAAGGGACTAAACACAGCATTCAATTAAGAGTACACCACTGGCTTTTCAGCTCTTGATACATAGACAACTTACCAGAGAAAAAGCACCCATGAACAGATGCTTTTTTTCCCACTCCTTTTTAAACCAGGCATGTTCAACATCAAAAAAGATTGACTAACATTTTGAGCAAACAAATTTCATACTCTTGGTTGTTCACCAAAATGAGCTTGATCATCTTATATTACAGTATCATTCTGAAGCACCAGTATAATGAACAGATAATCAAAGAAACAAGAAAAGCATTCCTATTACCACATCATTGCTTTTTACAACCACTCAGCTAAAACACTGAAAGCTCCAGCAGATCTTCTACTTTTTCCCTTTCTGACATCAATACCAGTAATAGCCAGAAGCAGCACGACAAACCATATTATTTTATCTGTTTTCTGGCACTCCTTTCCATCTGCAAAGAATGTTACCACTGCTACTACAGGGTATTTAAAATATCTCCTTAAAATACACATAGCAGCCTCTGCAAATAGCCACAACTGATTAACATCTGTGAATAAATGCAAATAACTTGCAATTAGATTTGGAAAGTAAAGGGTAAGCTTTACCAAGATTGGTAGTCAGCTCTTAACAGAAAAAGAAAATTACCTGTGAAGAATTACTCAGATGACTAAATGAGACGGGATCTAGCAAAATGCATTTTAATGTACTTAGGGGCAGATATTCATGAGCAAAAAGCCAAGTCACACTAATGAAATATGAGTTTGTATCCAGGGAATCAGAGGTTCAGAAAGGAATTCAGAGGTCACAGTGGAGGACCACATTCCCAGCTGAATGCTGTGGATAAAAAGGCTGAAGTGCCATTGTAATGCTGGAAAATGTGGCCACTTGTCTTGGTCCTGGTCCCTTGACTTTAAAAAACACTGAAAAGTCTGGAGGATTAGTAAGAACCATAAAAATTACATTTGGTCAGAAAAACCACAACAATCCCATTTTTCTGTAACAGAAAGGACAAACTTTCAGGTTCTCTAACTCCTCCACTTTAAGTCGCTTCTCCAGGAGATTACATTAAATAGGAGCAGTCTCCAGCCTTGCTGACAGATGTTCCAACATCCAATGTCTAAACCCTAAAAATGCATAAATGTAGTTTGAAATAAATACAGATTTGGAGAAGTAATGATTACTTGCCATTTTTACAGATCATATAGGAGATGGGTAAATTCTCTACCATTTAGTTTTCAAATCATGATTTGATAGCCTCTCAAAAGCTACGTGCCAGCTCATCCACAGCGGCTCAAAGTAGATGCAGAAATTACTACTGAAATTATACAGCCTGTGCCACGCAGGTCAGACCAAAAGACTGCTCTGATCTGATTTCTGGCCTTAAAATCTACAAATCTACACCGAAGATAAAACTGTAAGCAGGTAGTTCTATCAGTTTCTGTATCACCAAGCCAATAAGCACACACTCTCTCAAAGAACAACGTATCATCCCTTTAACACTTGTCACTGTGCTGGATAATTTACATGGACATTTAAGCATAGGAAGTCCCTTGTGAAGGCAGGAGAGGAACTCTGGCTGTGCAGTCAAGCCTGAATGGTGCAAATGTACTTAGCTCTGCACCGCAGCAGTGAGGGGCTTAAACAAGCAGCCAAGGAGTAGAGGTGACAGTCAGAGCCTACACCGTGGTGTCCATGCAAACCACAGCCCTCCAGATGGCCCTGCAGACTGACCACATGCTCAGAGCAAAACTCAGAGTAAGCTTGGCTGCAGTTACTACAGCACCTCTCTGGGTTCAGGAGCCACCAGTCACTGGGGGCTCCAAGAGGACAAGAGGAAGAGATCACTATGTATTTATTCTGTTTTTACATCCTCCATAGGTCTCTGTATTGACCACTACTGGATGAGGGATTTGGGGCTAAGCAGACCTTTGACCTGGCAGCTGATGTTGATTGATGAATGCTATTGGCTTTAACAATAAATAAAAAAGACAAATCATTATGCTGTGATTTGTTGTGGGTAGCAACACAACTAATTCATGACTTCTGCAAGTGCCGGAGCCAAAAGGGCTACAAATGCAGAAAAAGATCTGTTGTCTACTCTACACACGATGGTTGTCCTCACAGCATCCCTTCTACCTTGATGTCTGCAACATTTAGCTATGAGCAGGCAGCATTTAGGTATTTTACAGAAAAGTGCAGAATCCATTTCTACCTAAATATATATATTTATATATATGACGAGTAAGGACACCAAAAACAAACACTGCACAATAACTGTGGTTAATATTTCAACCTGTCCCTTAATGATGCCACCTCAATGCCTCAGGTACAGGGGCTTTCCTAAACAGTATTTTCCATGTTCTTTTTGCTAATGGAGTATGTCAAGCTAGTCAGGGGAGAATTGCAGAAAATTAGTATTTACCTGTGCTGCAATACCTGGATCCAATCGCATCAATTACACATAATCACTACATGCAGTGTTTGGGGACAGGCATGCAAACAGGAAACCTGGAAACAGAAACTGATGCAAGGCAGCAATGGAGAAGCCTCATGTCCAGCTTTTGGGATGGGATCCCTCTGCTCAGCACCCATCTTCCAGGCTTGCACAACAAGTCTGTCCCACAGACTGGCCTGGAGCAGCTGTATTTGGGGTTGAGCTGTTGTTGAGGCATCATTCAGGTCATGAAGCAAAGGCAGCAGAGCTGAATCAGGGAGTCAAAACAAGCCAAGCTGGTCTTGGGAGCACAAAACAGTAAGGGCAGACAGCAAAGTCAGGGGACAAGGAGAACGGAGTGCCATAACACATGTTCCCTCCAGTGCTCTTCCACCCAAAACCTCCCGACAGCACTTCAGGTACAACGTAAAATCCCTGGCAAAACAGAGCTCACCTGAAGCTAGACAGGCCATCTTACTATTCTTAGACTCCTAGACATCACCATATCTGAAAAAGCCATCTTAGTACTCCTTTTCCCAACCTTCACAAGCACCAGCATCCTACCTTTCTATTTTCTTTTTTAATGGGTCTCCTCAATTCAATTAGCATCCAAGAAAGACTGATTTTTTTTTAAAAAAACCCACCAAAAACCCCCATGTACCAGATGCACATCTTTTGGATACAAAGCAACTCTTTCTTTCAGGGGTACAGCAGCTTTGAGACCCTTCAGATTTGGGGTCCTTTCTGGCCAGGGGTGGTGGGAGCCAGAGCCCTGCCTTGACCACACCAGCTCACTGAGGCACGTTTCATCCACCCCCTCAAATAAAAGCTAAGTTTGCTCTACCTTTAGAAATCAAAAGGTGCAAATTGTTTGTTTACCAGATATCAATTCACAGGTAGTTAGCCTAATTCTGCCTTAGTTCTTTCCTTCTACAAGGTCACTTTTGAAGTGGTTTTATTCCTTAAGCCCTTTGAAATTCTGTGCAAGACAAACCAAAATATTCTGTGGTTAGAAAAGACTTAGGATGGTCACTTAGTCTCTTCCTTTGGCTAATGGAACCTGTGCCTAAGACTTCAAAAACCAAACCCTAATTTAAAAAAAAACAAGACAACAACAAAAGACATTCCTGATGATTTCTCATGACAGTATTGATTTTTTCCCATTTTCTCTGCATTTTGTTCAGAGAAGGGATTTTTTTGTTGTTTTTAATTTTATTAGAATAGATGACATTTTTAAACGCTGAAAAAAACCATCTTTTAGTTGACAGTTGCACTGAACATTAACTGAAATCTGCAAAGCTGTTTTTCCTATGCACAATAAAAAGCTGATAGACAGGGAAGCACAGAGTGTATAAAAAAACCGACACAAGCAAGCTGAGAGAGAATGGGTAAAACAGCCATCCTGAATCAGCTCCGAGCTGCTCTAATGGAATTAGGGTCACCCTGACAGAAACACAGTCAGATCACAGAGAAAATTTAATAATTTCTTATTGCAGCCTGTAAAAGCTGGGGAGGATTTGGAAGAGCTTTCTGCCAAATTAACACTTCTGTATCCACTGTTCATGCGCATGTGCCCCTTCCCACTCACCTTCTCCTCCCAGCATCCCACCAGAGCAGCCAGGAAACCACCATTCCCCTCCTGCTGCCAGAAAGGCACCCAGAGAGCCCCTCTTTTTCTGACATTGCCACTCAGTTTAACCTTTGGATGCCCCTTCAATTCCTCATCGCTGCCATTCTTCACAGCTCCCGTGAACTCAATTCCAGGGGCGGCACCGGCACAGCCCGGCACTAATTCCGCCAGGCGATACACACTCAATCTGCTTTATCTCAGGCGTTAACATCCAGCTTTCTGCCAGCTGCCTTAATTGTCAGGAAGCTACAGCAGCCACAATGAAATGTGTTACAACAACAGCAGGTGGGGAAGGTAGGGAAGACACAGTTGTGGGTGCTCCCTGAGCACCCAGCCACAAGCCATGCTGCTGCCAGGGATGCAGCACAGCCCATCTCCAGCCCTCCTTCCCTGCTCCTATAAAAAGCAGTTTGGGGACTGGCTCCAGAAATTCCAGGGATAACCCTGCTCCCATTACCCTGTTGCTTTTAGTGGGGGAAATGCAGGAATGCTTTGCAGATACAGAGCCTGCCCTTCCCTCCACTGACTCCAAGCAGCACTGCAGTGGGGAAAAGGAAGAATCACAGTGATTTCTTGGGGACAGCCATAACCACTGTAAATAAATATGCTTTCACTAAAGCCAACAGGATGCTATAGGGACCAAAAAACTGAGGAGTGTGCACATGGAGTGCTCCTTTCACAGCATCCCTCTCTAGCTTCTACTGGAAGCTCCAGTGCCCATATATTATCAAGCCTTCCCTTTGCCCTTCACTACTGTCCTGAACCAGGACTCTCCAATGCCAAATTCATTACTGCATCTTATGGCAGGTCATGCAAAATCCAGGGTTTGGGGGTGATATTTTACCCCTGCAGAGGCACAGAGCAGGTAGGTCCTTTCACACAACTCCCAGTCTGTGAGAGTAGGTGGCAAGATTCAGCGGGAAAGACGACAGAAAAACTGTAAGCTGCTAAAATACACAGAGCAACACTTCCCATCCTAGGAAACCCTCAATTAATCCATGGTGGCTGTGGTGGTTAAAAGGTCAGTGCCCTCCAGAGCTGCCTTCCAGATTAGGAAAAAGTAATTCAGAGTCAGTCTGCTCCACAGAAAAAGGCATACATACAGATAAACTTGCCCCTCAACACAGAAGTGTTCCACTTCTGACACACCACACAGAAACACAGCCCATTTTGTTAAATTTGAGCATGTGGAAGTATTCCACAAAATTAGCAAACCACCTCTACCACAAGTTATCCTCAGGCCAAGAACTGTCCTGGGACATCTCAAGCTCCACCAGCTTCTGCGCACCTGTGAGGTGAGTGATGCTTCACTCCTTTGCAGGAGCCAGGATAAAGACAATGAATTTCAGGGAATTTTTATACACCTCAGAACCCTAAACAAGTATTTCTCTATGCCAGATTCCAAAATGGGTGACAATGTGCAGACATAAAGTGATCTGATAAGCACCTTCCAACAGCACCAGCAGACAGCAAAGTAAGTTGAGGAGGGCGACAGCTGCTGCCCCCAGTTTAACTGGGCAGCTCAGACTCATACAGACTCACATTAATCTGCTGCCTATGCAACTCATCCCTAATGACAACAAAAGTAGTGAACTCGAATGTTTCTTCACATCCCTCCTTCGCTCTTCTCTCCAGCTTCTCTAAATTTAGTCCTTCCCTTCAGTCAAGGACATTCAGGACCCCCCAGTCTGTTTTCTACATTCAGACAGGCTCCTACCAACACGAATCAAGATCTCCTTCAACTTTCACAAAACTATATCTAAATATAAGCCTGGTGACTAAAGCTGCAGTGAGAAAGAGATGACTGCTGGCAGCTCAGGAGGTGCATCATGGTCACCTCAGCTTCAACTCAAGCATCTCAGGAGCCCTGGGTACTTTCAGAGGCAAGGGGTATTCACAACTGCCAGAGTCTGTGATAAACATGCAGACATTTGGACAGTGAAAATCTGGGTACAGGTTAAAAAAAAAAGGAGGGGCGCTGCACAAGTACTTGGGGACTGCCTAACAAATACACACCCCAAGATTATGCAAAAAAGCCATGGGGTTTCCTGCTCTCTGCATAACCCATTCCATAAGACATTCCTATTATAGGGGGTTTTTAGTAGGCTACCATTAGCCATGTTTCTCTCCTCTTGTCCGTCCACACCATTTTATGCACATATTTCCCCTTGGCTGGACAGGGCTCATTAAAGCCAATCACAGCAGCTCTATGGCACTACCGGGACAACAGCAGAGACACAACAGCTTGAAGTATGACCACAAGGAAACACTGTACTCCAATTCTGCTGAAATATAGGTGTAGGAGAGCTACACCAGAAGGTAAGAACTCGCACCCTCTTCCCCAACAGCTTTCTCCAGCAGCAACTGCCTGCTGACTCAGGAGAGATGTCTCAGTGCTACGCAAATTATGAGAGCTGGCAAAAGAACAAGGAAAAAAGTAACAGGGATTACTGCGACCCCAATACTTCTTTCTTCCTCCGCCCCCAATTTTCTTTACTCATCTGTACGTGTTAGAAATCAAACTGTCAGGTTTTGATCTCGCAGCTACTACAGAAATTCTTCCTGCACTTGAATAAATTTTGTCAGTCTTTTTAGTTCTACTTGTGCCCCTTCACACACACCCTGTTTATCTGCAATGCGCACATTGGGAAATAAAAGGCTGGGGGGAGAGCTGTCTCTTAGCCCTCAGTGTTTCCAGTACAAACCAAGAAGGTTTAATATTTATGGAAAGAAATTTTGCAAGGCATTCAAGCTTTCCAAAACTGAATATTACTTACTGTCCGCTCCTGCTAAAGGCAGCATCAAGCAGCAGAGGATGGCTGCTGGCACAGTGAGTACTGGGATGCAGAAGTTAGGCACCATATTCCAAAGCAGAGCAAGTCCTCTTCAGTCTGAGGCAAGTGGTCAGTACATCCAGTGTTACAGACACAGACTTACTCCTGCAAACCAAAAGAGGAAGAAAAGGAAAATTATTATGACATGCAGATTAACTGCCAGTATACCAAACTGCATTGCAAAGACATAGCTACAGATACTTTGAAAGAGAAATTTAACTATTTTTCGTGCATGAGCAGTAGAGCACCACACACGCCTGTGAATTCAATAAGCTGATTTCAAGGGTCAGGAGGCACAAATGCACCCCTGTCTCCAAGTTTACCTTCATTTAGAGTCTGGTTTATGGCCCATTAATGCATCCTTTAGCTGCTGTTGTTCACAACAAAGAGTTCTGAAGTTGCACATTACATACAAGAAAACAGTCTTAAGCTCATGTAACTCTCCTTCCATGTGCCCTAGACAGACATGGTTGGCTGCATAGGTAGGGAGGTTTGTGATCAAATTGCATGTGAAGCATAGCTTGGACCATCCAGTTACACTGGTGTGCGCCAGGCAAGTCTCAACGGGTTCAAGCAGAAGAAACAGAAGCTGAATTGGATCAGCTGTCAGCTCACAGGGCTACCAGAGTCACAGCAGAATGTTATTAAGGAAAGTGTCTATAAAGAGAAGCTCTACCCAAAGCAAACACCTTAAAATGGAGGGGATGCCTACCTAGGAGGATCAATGACTGGATATTCCTTCTCCAAAACAAAGCAAATTATCTTTCAAACTGCTTGACTTGGGCATCTGCTTGAATATTGAAATACAAAACATTCCTTGAAAACCAACCAAAAAAAGACAAGTATTTAAAAATAATACAGTTTCTGTGTATCTTTAATGCGTGTATACTTGTACTTTGACCTAAAGTCTAACGTCTACCTGTTAATAAAGACTTTAAAGGCACTAGCAAGCCCCACGCCCTCAGTGACACACTCAGCAGTGACAGGGCTCACACTTTCAAATGCCAGGCATCTCAATGCAAGCCCACGAGTTATTTAAAAGTTGACGTGATTCTCCACTAGCTGCAAAAGTTACCAAAGTTACCCACACAGCATCATTAGTGAAAAAATCTCATGATGGCAGATGCCAGCCTGGGTGGACCCCGTGAGTATCCCTAAAGCAAAGTATCTGCAACTGCACACGCTGTTTGTGGCCCAACACACCCCTCTTATTCGTGTTGGCAGACATTTCAAAAACATCTTCAAGACTGCTCTAACAAAGACATTTTTGAATTTTTCTAGGTTTGGAAGTGTATTGTTTTTTTGGAAACCGCTGAGCTTTTGATGGAAGTATCACAAGTTACAAACACGTCTACTTCTGACAAAAACACGGTGCTCAAAGAATGCCAGCAATGATCGTGCCTAGGGAAATCCACAAGAAATCTCAAGAGAATCTACCTTGGCAAATATTTACATCGCATAGTACTAACAAACAGGAGATCATGATTCTTCTCCATTCTGTTACTGTATTTGCACAGTAAATCTTTTCACATGTTATAATATCACACAACACAGAGAAATCTTTATTTATGCAACATCTTCTGCAGCCAAGGCATCTGAAAATACTTTACAAAATAACCTAGTTCTAATGTAGATGCAGAGAGAATACTGATCGTCTCATCTCCTGCTTTTATTGTCTCAATGAGAAAGCATAAATAGAGCTAAGTTCAGCTGCACAATTTTGAATACTGCGGAAGAGGCTCTTTGTACCAGCCACACACTCAGCTATCTTTGTTGCCCTCCAACTTCCCTATCCTCACTCATCTCTCACCAAAGGGTTACTAAAAGCACCATTAACATGCCTTACATAGCAAAGACAGGTACTTGTATCTTTACATCTGCATAAGCTCTATTCCAGTGAGAAACTCTGTTCAGTCCCCAAGCAGTTGGCCCACTGTTAGCCAGCTCCCAGACATGGTCCACCCAGGAACAGGAAGAAATGCCTGGATCAAGAGTGATGATTTTGTTTCTAAATTCTCCATGTACCGGGTAATTTGTGCTGCCCAGAGAAGCGAACCCAGTGAAGCACTTTAAGCAGCATTACATCTGGGTCAACAGCAGCCAGAATCCTAGAAGGTTACTCTTCCTGGGGAAGGGAGTGGGAAACACCACAGGTTGAAATTACTGTGTCAAAACTAATGATGTGTGTCAAACTCTCTAAGATTAGGACAGAGAAAGAGTTTTACAGGTGGTGCTGAAACATCTTTGGTATTTGTCAGACCACATTGGGGATGAATAGCTTTCAGAGAGCTTTTCCTCTTTCATTCACTTCCATTAACAACAAAATGCCTCATCTAACGGTGTATCTTGAGTGCAGATTGCTCAGTCATGTCAATGGCACCTCCACAGCCCTCATTCAGAAGTAACTCTCAGGAACACAAAAACCTCAGTTAAAGAATAGGTCTGTCTCTTGATTTCTCTCTTCTTTCAGCAAATGTGATCAAGCTTCTCTCCAGTTTCAACAGATTTACAACTTTTCTCTCCAGCCCATGAGACACATACAGCATGCAATATGCAAAACTGATGAATTGTCCTACCAGATGCTTCATAGTCTTGATCTTTTTCAACTGTTTAGTGCCCTAAATAATTTACCATCTGGTAAAAAAGCCAGATTTTCTTATGCCAGACTGCTGTCTGTCCCTCCAAAGTTAATAGACCACCTTTGGCCTTTAACAGGATCAAAATTTGCCACTTCCTCTTTCCATGGCTGCTCTGCTTATGAAAAAGTTGTCTGCATTCAATAATTTAAGAGCTTTAAATTGGAATGTTTTAAAATTTTATAAATCTCAGTAGCTGTCATTCTCTTTGGAAAGTGAAAATATTAAAAGATTCTCCCAGTGCTTCAGCTTTCCCGTTTTTTAGAAGGGACAGTGCTCTCTCCCAATGAGACCCAATACTGAAAGCAAGGAGGCAGGCTGTCAGCTGAAGCTCAGTTAACCCTTAGGAGGCCAGTGTTTTACCCTGGAGTGTCAAACAGCAATCTTGAACCAATGCTAAAGGCTTCCCTTCCTGCAGCAGAAGACAGCCTAGGATGGAAAGAAGCTAAAACCCAAATAAGGCTGGTAGATTTTGGTAATGAGCTAAACAAATACAAAGTCAGGATTGCTTTGGCAAAGTCAAGTACAACAGCAACTGAGCAAAAAATGCTTCTACAATTCTTAGTATGTCTTGCCCCCAGCAACCTCACGCCTCTTCAGGCTGCTCTCTCTTGCATCTGGAATGATCTCCTGTGCACCAGATGACCTCAGTCCCTTTATCTGAAGGCCCCTAATCTCACTGCTTTGGCTAGCATCTCACAACTAACATTGCATTTGGGAGCCCAGACACTGTACGAGAAGGTTTTTCAAACACACACGTACATTCTCAGTTCTCCTTCTGCATCTGGTCCTGACAATATTATAAACTCTAGACTACATAACCCAAAATTAGGCTGAGGCTAAGCACTCCAGATGGCTTTGTAAAAACAGCTTTGAGTTCAGCAAGCTAAACTCCTGCCTCTGCTCCAAACTCAGTGTTAGAGCTACCGAGAGCTAGTTTGGCAAAAAACTAGAAAGCGGGAAAGCACAACAAAAACTAGCAATCTTCATTTAAATATATCGAGTTTTGCTGTGGGGCAGGTGGATGGAAAAGAGGCCATCTTGAGGACATTTTTTGAAACTTACATGGCTTGATTCTTTCAGACAGGCAGAAAAAGCTGGACTCATTTAAAACAGAGCCAAGAATACCAACAGCTCATATGGTACTAAGAAATTCTGGCAATGAGTACGTCTCACAGGAGACAGCAAAGAGATTAGAAAAAGCAGTCAACTTTAAAGAGTCAAGAGGAATTTCAAACCAGCACTGAATAGCTTATGTCCTCTATGAACCCTTCTGGAAGATAAACTGAACTGAAACAAGTGTCATGTAGGTCACCAGCCAAGACTGGCATGGTGAAGAAAAACATCCCCAAAGCAAGCCTGCCCATTCCAAACCAGGGACAAAAATACTGCACAAAAATCACTTTTTAGGTTAAGCTACTTTGTAACCCAAAGAATTGAAGAAGTCAGCACAAAAAGTTCCCTCCAGGAACCCCTGTACATCCACGGAACTGCCAGGTTTCGTTGTGTGTGTGAGTACTGACACTGCCTTTGCTGTGAAACACGGTTAAGAGACTCTGGAGAAACTTACAGGGTGGGAAGGTAAGTCCAGTGCATAAGCAATGTCCTTATCTGACCTGGAGATGTAACAGTGTCTTTTCAAAATGGAACCTGAAACAATTGTGTTTGTTTTTCAAGGTGGAAACTTCCTGAGCATTCTCAAGGTGAGCCCAAGGATGCCGGTCAGAAAATACCAACTGGGCACCAGCCAGACGATGGTAAAGACAGGGCTGAAACAAGACAGGGCTGAAACAACATCAGCTTCTCCCAGCACTACTGCATGGGCAACGCAATCAAATTCTGCTTCTGGACACCTGGTGCCTATGTTATATTTCACACAAGTACCCTGAGGGAAAACCAGTGCTCCGGAGGGACCCAATCAACACAACACCCCATCAACTCGGGGCTGTCACACCAGCGATGGTGATAACGTGCCATGCAGAGCAGTAAGGCAGCTCTTTATTCTGTTAAAAGTGAGAACAATAACTGGCTTCAGCTCAGCTGCCTCGCTCTGTACATAATGCCTCATCTGTGCTCAGAAGGAGAAACAGGAAAACCATGACACACCATATAACTCAAGATCATCATATTGCACACATTAAAAGTTGTAGAAGCACAGTTACACACAAGCTAATGACTTTTGAATGTTTCACTTCACTACATTAGTATTCCTTTAGCATAGATTTCTTTGTGCTTTTCTGTGAGAAATATAATATAAAGAGACTTGGGGAGTACAGCAATATGGCCAAAAAAGACAAAATGAGTCTCATTTCACTCCGAACTCCCACATGCAGGGAATGTATTAGAGAGATTCAGTGGGGAGATATATGAAGATGGCAACGATGGCAACACTAGAATAGATTTAGGGAGGAACTTCCTATGAACTTGCAATACAGTAAAATGGTCAAAAACTAAAGAGACTGCCACATGAGCAAAGGTACCACCTCTGGGACCCAGGTGTGAGCAGGCCCAGAGCATCAGTGTGGTGCTCTCAGTTATAAAACTCTCAAACCATCTGGAGAGAAGGGATGAGCAAAACAATTCAAGAACCAGGAAGGATAAAAATCTGTCAAGTCACAAGCACCAGACAGACTGGCTAAGGATTTGATAGCTATCTTTAAGTACATCAAGGATACAAAACAGCAAGAAAGGAGTGGAGCAGTATAATTAGCCATGGGCATAAAACTGTGAGTAATGGAATGAGGAAAAGCAAAATAAAAAAAAAGAAGAAGAAGAAAAAGAAAAAAGAAGGAAACCCCAGCCAGAAAAGTAAAAAGTATTATTTTTCCCAGAAGGAAAATGTTTCATCACCTGTTTGGATAGAAAATAAAAATGAGGTGGGAAAACACAAAAAGAAAACCCCAAATATCCCATTATCTGGGAAAAACCCCAAAACAAACCAATAAACTAACAGAGGCAGATTGGTAAGGAGCAATATATGTAACAGCAAGAACAACTCAGAAGTACGTTAAAAAAGATTCTCCTTATTTTAATAAAGCATGAAAAAGTGAGAAGTGTTTAAGCACGAGCTGGCCCAGCTACAGGTCACTGTGATTCTGAACATGCAATCCCAACTTGACCCAAGATGAGGAACAGAGAGAAGAGCCACTTTTAAGCAGAATACAAGCACAACTTGAATATTCCTGTCAGCTTTATTGGCTACATTTGGTTCTGAAGACATTAATTTCTGAAGGTGTCATTGCCTGCAGACAATACTAGATAAGAAAGAGGAATTTTTCCACTGGAACAAGGATTATGAAGGGCCCCGTTAAATAACTATGGAGATAAGTTAAAACATCCACTTAAAATATAGATCAGCCTTGAGCCTCACAAGCCCAGCTATCACTCACCGTGAGCACTAAGCACAGATTGCTGTAGATCACCCTACCCAAGTGTAAAGGCTCCTAATGCCTGCTGTAAAGTCTCCTCAAAAGAAGTAAACTGTTGCATATCGGTCTTTCAACAGAGGTATCCTACATTTACAGAACAGGCCCAGCAGTGCACCCAGATGCGTGAATTACAGATCCAGGGCAGTAGGAAGTCCTACAAAAAAATAAAACTAACTTCAGCTATTCCTTAGTTATCAGCAAACTCCTCTAATGTGAAAAAACATGCTCATGAGTCAGACAATTCCACAAAGCAAGAATTTCCGTGCTTTTTCTACAAATTACTGTACACGTGACAATATAATCTTAATACAAATTACTGTGCCGTGACAGGCTTGACTGAATTCAGCACAATAGAAAACAGTGGAAGGACTAAAATCACAAGATACTAAGTCCTCTCCTCTAAACCCAACTCCAGGGCATCACGTTCGGCACAGCCAGAGTGCAGACAGGTGGTTTTTAACTAAAGAGAGGGAGAGCTGAGAAGCGCGGTCCTTCTAGGCTTGCTGCTTACAACACACCACAGCTGAGTGCCATTGACTGTACAGCTGTGGTCCTGTTATTCCTGCATCTGGCTCCAGCAGCGCCAAACACGCTGCTCCTGCATCTCTCAGACTGACAGAGCACGCAAGGCAGAGCAGACATAAGATCCACTGAGCACCAGAACTAATTTTAATCAAAACGGCAAGAATGCAAATGATTGACCAGATGAGAGATAATCTGTCCTACCATCCCTTCAAGGATTTGCATGGTGTCTGCTGGCTTGAAGCCAAACTAAATCCAAAATCAATTCTAATTCAAAATTAAATCAGTTTCCTCTTTGTAAGAATGCTTTTGCTCTATCCATATGTCTACTCAGCTTCTTTAGAGGCCTTAATGTCAAAATTCTTCAGAGAGCTCCCAGAATCTGAACAAGCCCTTTCTCTGGCTTGGAGATTTTGAGCAACTTCTGGAAATATTCCTTTGCAGAATCCATCAAAGTTGGACCCTATGAGAACGTGATCTTCAGGTACTGTGTTATTTTCTCAGTAATTTTTGCTTCAACCTGAGTATAAGGTACGTAAAGAACTTTCTTCTGGGGAAAAAAAAAAAAGTCGTTCTTTTTAACAAAAAATCCCTTACTTGTGCTGGAAGTTCAGTTATGTTTTATGTAACATAGCATACTATTGGGGTCTGCTCACTTAATGCCTTTCAGATTAACAGCTTATTCTAAATCTGCTTTTGCCAAGACCTCAATTTCTGGAATTTGCTTAGCTTTTATATTTAAAAATACTGGGCACAATACTAGTACACCAAGTCTTCTACAACATTTTCAGTGGTTAAAAACGGATGCAAAGTAATAATTTCCCTTTTTGGCAGCACACTCCTCTTCCTTAACTGCTTTCCTTAACCTCCCATCATCCACCAAGAGAAATTTTCACACAAGACAATGGCACTGATTTGAGTAAATTATTTATCTTCTATGTATAGTCAGCAGTTCTTCAAAGCCCACCTTGGATCTTTCAATTTTCCTTTTATACTCGTTATACTTTATACGCTCCACTACTGATAAATGGGAGTTGGGTTTCCAAATTTTCGTCTCAAACAGCTTCTCAAGCCTGCCACCTACCTAGAGTGAATTACTCCCAGCTAACTGCTTGCTAATTTAACTGCTTTTCCCAGCTTGCTTTCTTATGTTCCTCTATTGATTTCAAACCACATCAAGGAACTGATTCACTCCCCACTTCCACCCTCCCTTTTTCTTTTCTACTCTTACTTTTTCCCATTTTAATTTTAGGGATGCTTTGAGGAACTTGTTCACTTTCTTGTAAGTTACCCTTTCTAAAATTTACCATCATTCTCTACGTTTTGATCTTCTTGGCCCCCCTGAGCTCAATGACGTATTCACGCCCTACATCCACCACAGTCATAGCCACTCATGAAGATGTATGTGAGGGGCCCACAAACACCTTTAACCTCGCTGACGCAGCAGCAGCTTGACAAAGACAGGAGTGATTAAATAATCCTGAGCAACTACTTGTGTCTGCAGCTATTTTAAGCCAGGCTCTGGAAAGAGCACACACACTGGTGACAAACCCTCCACCCACTGTCTCGCAGCCACTGTCACATGCAGCAATAGAGTAAAAAAGGACTTACTGCTTTGATCCTGCTCACAGACACAATAATGCTTTTCCACCAAGCACACACAAAGTGCCAAGTTCTCAAATACATCCTGGCTGCCATCCTTTCTAGACATGGGCACCACCAGCTGAGGAGCAGCACGGCTCTGTCAGACGGGATCCCCGTCTGTGCCAGCCAGCCCGTCAGCCGCCACTAACCCGGGCAAGAGAAGACAGCAGCGGGCTGCCACGGGGCTGGCTTCTTCCTAATGCCATCATTTAGCAGAAACTTATGCCCTACTGGAGGGTTTATGTATCCAATTAAACTTCCTGTAATTCTCATCTTGTGAAACTATGAACATTTTCAATGCTAGATTTTGGAATTATTCTCTCCTAAAGGGCTTTGAAGTTAATTATATCACAGTTGTTATTACTGTCTCAACCACAGATACTGCTTGAACCCCATTATTGTGTGTGTGACTGAGGGCTAAAATAAGAATAGCTGCTGTTTTGGTGTTCTCTGGAGCTAGCCTTTCCTGCAAACTGCTTCTATAACCTTTGCCCAAGTATTATGTACGCTCAGTTTATATGCAGGTAGTTAACAGAGCCCAGTAGGGTAAACGGACTTATTACATTTATTAAACTGAATTCTCTCAATGCAGAATGCCCCCAGCATCCTGCAGTTCGCTGGCTCTGGAGGCATTTTGGCATTTGGAAGACAGCACCCAGAAATTCCCTCCGCAACTAATAAGCAGGAACTATGAAAGCACAAGTTTCATGCAATTGCCTTCTGGATGAAAAATGAAAACTGTTTCTGTACCCTCTAAAGAAACCAAGATGCAATCAAGCTTATTGTAATAAGATACTAAATTTATGATTATTCCTTTTTATTTTTTTCCTTCTACTAATGCCCCCTAGCTTTGCTTTGCCAAAAGAAAACAACCTCTGAGGTGGCATATTCAACACAGCACCTAAGCCATATTAACGGATGTGAATTAAGGAAAGCCCTAGTTGTAATGTAATGCTTACTGAAGATGAAGAAACCAAAGGTCTGCAAATTGGCAAATCCTGAATTAATAGTAGCAAGTCAGTCTTAACTCTTAGTCCAAAAATTTTTATTTCTAATTCTTTATTCCAAGCTCCTTCTCTCCTTCAGTAGCACTTCAGGCTAAAAATTAAATTCAGGTTTTTTGCATCACATTCTGTACAGTAAGACACAGAAAACATATACACATCAGATTTCATCTCACTCGGATCTGAGGCTGTGTGTTCAAAACTGTTTGATGGAAGAAAATCAATTAATTTATTTTACAAGGCTTCTTTGTTAGTCAGATGAAATCAGTAGTTTCCTAGTTACTTCCGGTCCAGAGGGACTGAGATAACAGCTCCATCAAGGCTGCAGCAAAACCAACACTTTCTGGACAGACCAGCCATCTTCCATGCCACAAAACAAATGCCAGGACTCTTTAAACAGGCCAAAATCTGCTTCCACACTCACATTCTGCAAGTAAATTCTTATGTGGGGCCCACACACAAGTGCTGAGCACTTAGAGGCAGCAGATAGGAAGGCTCCACATGGCTGTGGATCCATGCTGCCTGACACTTTATGAAGGATGCACAACCTCATCTGCTTCGGATTAGAAAGATGAGAAAAGGTGGGAAGGCTAACAATATTCCGCACATCTTAACAAACCTGTAATAATTGCCTCTGCCAACCTCAGAAAGAAATCCAAAACCTAAAGCAAAAGCAAGCATGATTACCTCTCCGGTAAGTTGGGTACATGACCACCCCTACACAGCATTTGCTGTTCCTTGCATCTTGTATGATCCCGAACCTCCAATGGACCCTCCTCATCCACCGTAAAATCCATGCTAAATTTATCACAGATTATGTGCGAGTTTGCTTTTTATATCCAACGATTTTCTGACTACTAGAAAAGGCATGCTTTGCTAGCCAAGGGTATTCAGTGCATGGCAGTTATGTAGCTACTTCCAATGGCTTTGTTATTTCTAAACTGGAGAAGCAGCAGTAGAGATCCGATCTCACGTTCAGCACACCACTGACATGGCACAGATAGACAGATATGCGATATTCTTCACCTCTTGGTGTATTTGTCCTCCATTACATCCTATGGCTCTAAAAAATTAAAGTTTTGCAATTCAACCTTAAATAAGTATTCAAAGGAAAAAAGGCAAACAAACAAATCTCACCACCACAATACTTCTGCTTCCACAAGACAGTAGCTTGCTTCTGATTTTTATAATTCAGTCCTAAAAAGCTCCTCTTCCTCCAACTTTGAGAGCATTTCCTCTGTAACTCAGATCTTAAGACTTCTATGCATTCTCTTTACCAGGAGAATGCTCCTATGCTAATGGTCTGATTCAAGATAAACCTGAATTTTAATAAAAGATCAACCTAAAAAAGAAATAAATTATGTACCTCACACAGAACTGCCCTTTTCTAATGGAGACTTCTGCCAATAGCAGATGGAAAGACCTTTGAAAAATAAGACACCCCATATGCCATCTGCAGCAACTTCAAGCTTTACTATTAAAATTATTCACTCTTTCCTTCCAGGCCTCCACCTTTACATGACCTTGAGTAACACATAAAGAGGCTAATACATAATGTGCAGCTTCTTGGGATACTATTCAGTAAAACCTAAGGAAAGAAAATTACTGCTAGCTGTTTTTTCAATCCATTCGTGCATTAGTGTGCTGAAACGCGTACTTGGCGCCGTCGAAATCAGATTCAATGTACGTTTTACCGTACTTAGGAGGAAAGCTATTTTAATTTTGTTAGTTGCCAGAATGTAAAATCCTGAAGGGAAAAAAGCTTCCAGCAGAAAAATAGAGCAGATCTTAAAGGGGAAAGACATTACCTGGCTTGATGAAAAGCAAAGGAAAGATTAAGGAAGACCAGGTGAAGTATAGCTCCAAGAAAAGGAACAACCCCATGGCTGATGCTGGTGTGCAGCTAATGACAAAATATGCACCTTGTTCATCAAATCCAAACAAATTAACAGTGGCACAGCAACTCCTCAGCTGCCAACAAACGATGGCTCTGAAGCTCTTGGCGACATATGGGAAACATGCTCCAAATTTTAAGCATTTACTTTTGGATATGCAATGCCACCAGATGTAGAAGTTTTTTCTTACCTGCAGACTAATGCATCAAAGAGGCTTTGATGATGTTCCCTCTGAAAGTTCGTGTGCTCCAAGTCTGCAGTTCTATGTCCATTAATTCTAGATTGGTGCCCAGCCCACTAAAGTGGACCTGAGCCGGGCATGAGGAGAAGGGTGGTTTTACCCAATCAGCAAGAGCACACAACACCACCTTCATGCCAGTCCTATGTTTAGTCAGGCTACAGAAAAGCAGGACAAAGTCATCTGATGCCAGAGCTCATATCCCTGGTTGCTTGACCTCCAGGCAGGGCATGGATTCTGCATCATTTAAACCTGCTTTGGTTTTACCCTTGTGGGTTTTAATAATTATGCACATACACAGAGAGCTTGCAATCAGTGTACTCTGAATTAAATTTTAACCAATAAATGAAGTATTAAAAGCCACAAAATTTTTTATAGCATTTTAATTGTGTATTACAGAACTCATCTGGTAACACCTAATTATAATTCTAAATGAGCAGCAATTAACAAGCTATTTTACGGTGCCTAAGTCCAAAATAAACAAGGTCAGGACAGTCCTGCAGAAGGAGTTGCTAGTAAGCACACTGCAGAAGGCAGGCCAGTCTGTGCTTGAAATGCACTCATTCCCCAATTTCTGCATCAGAGCAGTAAATTTGAGAAAGCATAGGGAATACCACCCATCAAGTACAGGACTTGCTGTACCACTGGATCCTTGTCAGGAAATGGGCAGCTCTGCTCCTGGCATACCACACACACCACCAGTGTAAGCTCACGAGAAGTGACACATGCCAACACTGCCACTGATGGGGAAGGTCCAGTTGAACCAAGTGCTCTCATCCATCTCATGTTACAAAGACCCCAAAATGTGATGGGTTGAGGACAGAGCAATAAAGAAGCCTCTCTCCTTCACACAAAAGCCATAACACTTCCTAGAGTAAAGGCAGCCCACCTATTGCTCGGAAAAATGAGTTTATCTTTCAGAATCTCCAACACTTCCAAGCAGGAGAAAAGTACATACTGCAGACAGAGCCACAGATTTCACATTAGAAATTCTAGGGCATTTCCCACTGACCTGGATGCTCTCCCAGAAACTTCTTCGAAGAATCTTGCTTCTTCATTCCATACCTAGTAAGTCAAGTCCTTCTACCTGGTAAACATCCACTGAGTATTCCAGAGGTAGGTATGGCAGGGAAGCACCTCACCAGCAGCATTTTAGGCATCAGCCAGCAAAGGTTCAAAGCCCAGAGGCTTTATTTCAGAATGCATTACCCTTTGCTGACAGGTTGGGTTTAAATTTTATTTTCATATTTCATCCTTTAAAAGGAAAAGTTCTTTAAGAGTTGAAGTATGAGGAAAAAAATTGAGCCTAAATTATATGCAATGTACAAGATAATTTTCTCTTTTCAGAGGGTACAGAAGGTTTCTGAAAAAGGGCTTTGAGACAGACCCATGTATCTGTCTTTTGGTTTTTCCTTTATCACTTTTTCCAAGTCTTCTAATGAAAATGAATCTCAAACCTCTTCCATGAAGAACAAGGGCCATTCCTAACTGTAGGGGAGGAGGCAACAGAACAGGAACTTGCCTGATGCAGCTGGTACCCTCTCTGTCTGAGGGAGCAATGCATCAGGTATTTTGAACTAACATTAAAGACTTGGAAACATTTGGAAAAGTATCAATGATCAGCTTTTTAAGCAAAAGAACAAAGTACCCAAGGCACTGTCAGGGCTAGATCAGCAATCCAACTCTAGGAGACGCTGGCAACAGAAAATGTACTTTATGAATGCAGGTGGTTTATGAGAAATAATTAGTTTACAGCCCTTTTAAAAAGAATACATGAAGGAATTTGAATAGCTATTCCTCATGAAGCACTGCTGTTCAGAATAAAGCTTATTCTGTCCTCCAAACTCACAGACAACATAATTCCTGACGGATTAACCTTCTGGGTCACACCCAGGACACCAGCAGTATAGGGCTGCTCAGGGCGCCGCAGATTCCCCACTGCTGTGTTGTGCTTCTGTCCTACCCAGATGCACTAAAGCCTCACACCAGATGGGCCACAGTAGTGTAGATCCCTGTGGGAAAGTATTCTGGGCTTGCTCTTCCACCAAGACTTACAGGCTTCAGTCAAGTCAAGCTGCCTTTGTCCAAATGAGTGTGCCTGCGACCTGGCATCTCCTAAGGAAGCCAGGCTGATCTGTTATCTGATGGAATTATGGAAAATACAAAATAAAAGTATGTCTCTTCCTTGACAGTGTTCATTAAAAGCCAGTTAAGACTCAGGACTAGCTGAACCAAAGTGACCATTCCTGGCAAATGGAACCCTGAGCAAAGGCAAGAGGAAAGCTCCCAAGGGCTGAAATAAACAGGACTTCATGCATACAAACATCTCTCTGTACCTTTCTCTGCCAGCAAACATGGAAAACCGTATCCTTTGATTACATGACACAGCTTTTGGATACACTGTGGTGTCTACCACTCATAAGTACACCACTGACTGCCAGACATTTAACCAATGCTTGCCATATGTCTGTTCTGACAACCTTCTCCAGGAAGGGATCCACAGCAGGACTGTGCCCCAAGTCCAGTTTGATGTTCAGCTGCAAGATCAATCCTGACTCTGCACCACGGCTGGGAGGAAGGCACCCTTTCAAGGGCCTGGCAAACTCCATCACCCAACCTGCAAGTGCCTGTCCTGCAGCCTCCTCCAGAGCCTCAGCCTCCCAGCAGCACCAGCACTACAAGCGGAGCCAGCAGGACTTCATTTTTTCGCTGTGCAAATAGTAAAGGAAAAGCTGATCAAACCACTGCCTGAAGGGAGGATGCACCAGGAAGGCCAAGTGAAACTATGGGCACAGCAGACTCAGAGGCAGCAGCCGTCACTAAGACCAAGACTGAATAACTACTGACAGTCCTTTGCATGAATCAGGCAAAGCTGATTATTTTTTTCAAACGAAAACCAACTACCTTTCCCAGCTATCCTGGGAAAGCCCACCATCCCCAAAACCTTTCCAACTGTCCAAAAGAGTTGCTTGCAAATTACTGGAGGCACAAAAGCTGCAGATGCTTGGCTCTTTATCTTTGAAAGCATTCTACTTGAATTTATCACACTACATGCAAGTCAAACTTTATTTAGCCGAACGAGAATCCTATAAGCCCCCTTTTTCCTCACCAGAGAGTGAGAACAAGCAGAACAGCTAGTGCCTTCTTGCTTTACTGAATTCATTATATTAAACCAAAAGCAATGTCATCTTAACTTGAAAGGACTTTTAAAAGAGCTTGAAGCAATTCTGCTGCTGCAGCATTTTTATATTTTGGATTAACTACAAGCCCTCTTAACCCCTCCAAGTTTGTAACAGCACGTACCCACATCCTCCCAGGCTTTCAGAGCAGCCAGCAATCTCCGACCTGTTAGCAAGCTGAGAGTTAAAGCACACACCGTGTACAACTATTGTAATTTGACTCCTCTACACGTTAAAGAAGTCCAGGTTTTAGATATTTTTGTCCACAAGAAGGGACCTGCAGAATCTGCTAAATTATCTCAGGCATTCCTCCTGTCTCATGTGTAATTTCCCTGATTAATAACCCAGGCTCACAGGGGCAATGAAAAGGTCAAAATCCTACTACAGGCGACAGTGCTAAAATATTACTAAATGTTACCTTTAAAATATTTCCAATTAGCATTAATATATAAAGATCTCTATCAAGAGACGTTCTGTAAATTCGAGATTATCATCATAGACTTTTTTAACTCTTTTTCAAACAAGATTTTTTTACTTTTTTTTTGCCAATAGAGTGTATCAGAAACTATAGGAAACACCTTAGCAGCAACTTTCTTGAAATGAAATACTAAAAAAAAACACCCTGCCACCAATAACTGGTTCTGTTTGATGTAGTTTGTCATTCTTCTGGACAGCTGAAAGCCTTAGGCAAATGTGCAGGGAAAAACAGTGAACCATCTCATCCATCTTTTGTTTATTAAACCCTGAGTTTATTCAAGTGGCTTTGAATCCTGAACTACACGAAGTCTTCTGAACCATTCCGCACTCAGCAATCGAATCTAGGGGGCAGAGAGAACACAAAATGTCCTTTATGTTTATTAACTTCTGGAGAAAGCATCAGATAACAAACCCTTTCATCTCAGCTCACACAGCTGAAGAACAGTGGGAAACAACAGCGGCCAGAACCAGCCCAGCTCCAGCATGGTGCTACCAGAACACCCCTGTCAAGCGCTTGATAAAACCCCTGCTGAGAGCACCTCTGTCACTCCTGGGCTCTCTTACCCTGCCTGTGGGGGACATTTACAAAACAACCAAAGAACCCTTAATAAGCACTTTCAAGCTTTCTTCTGACTCTGCCATGTTTTTAGAGGAACGGCTGCATCTCGGGGACAGCCGTACATGTGCTGGAGATGAAAGGCTGCCAAGCAGTGCCAAGTTATCACAGACTAATAGCATCTAGGGGAGCTGGATGGAGTCACAAGATCAAACTGCAAACGCTCCCAGCTCAACATTAGTTTGAAAAGGGCTGTTTTCACTCTATCCATTCACAAAAACATGGGGAAGAGAAAAGCCATTTCTATATAAAAAATTATATTACAAGAGTGCCCTAGAGGCCACTGTATCATTCATTTTCATACTAAATTCAATAACAATACACCGTTCTTATTTAGATTAAACAGGTGCAGCACCAAGGGGTCTTGCAGCAGCATTTAAGACCTTGTTGAGAGCATGCCCTGCCCTAATCAAGGCAACCAGCCTAATCAGGAAGCCGACATGGGCAATTTGGCTGCCAGTAGGTCTAGCCCCAGAGGTCCCACACATCACTGCCTACGTCTGCATTTCCTCTCCCTTTGCTATCTTTCCTCACGCATTTCCCAATGCTCAAGTGTATACCAAGACAGTTGAGAGGATGCAATGCGTAATCTCAATTAGGCACAACATGAGGTAGCCAACTCGATTAAGAAAGAAGGGGCCTAAGTTAGCTTACTGCCCCTTTACAAGAATTAATTTCTATTCCAGCAGTGCCTATGGTGGTGTGTCCAGCCCAAACACGTATCAAGGTAAACAGATGCACTCAAGAGAGACTGACATTTTTCATGTGGCATGGCAGGGGAGCTGCGTGCCCATGAGGGTGCATGCACTTCAGCTGGCTGCATCCCCTAGCTGATCCATTAGCGCTTGGTCAATGACAAGAAAAGTACAGCCTTTCCTTCCCTTAAGTAAGACACTAATCTATTACAACTCCACAAGCCAGGGTAATTAATCAGAAGTCTATCATACCATATAAAATGAAAATGGCTCAAAGATGTGACTGTTCACATCAATTAATTATTAAAGGAGCATTAGCTGAAGCTTTTCACCTGCCATTTAAAAGGTGAAATGACATGACACACAAACAACCAGTGCAGCACTGCCTACACCCTCCTTCACCCACCCGGCCACCCCAGCTGTGCCTGTACCTGCTCGGTTTCTGCAGACTGGTTCCAGTGCACCCCAAGAGCAACCAGAGCCTGCCTGCTAGGGATGCTCGGTATGTACAGCTGGGAAAGCGCTGTGGGGAGTCAGCAGGTAGCCCCTCCAAACGGCAATCACAACAAGCATTTGCACATGTTTGCCTGACATTTCCACTTCTGTTTCAAAATAAAGTCCTCAAGCAACAAGGCAAGGGCTTGGTAAAAGGTAGCGCAAGCATTCCTAGAAACCACCAACCGTGTTGTTTTCAGCTGTGTTCATGCTGCTGTAATCAATGGAAGCACTTAGCAGTGATGAGCACATACCAGCAAGAAAAAACACCCCATCCTTTATGCCACGGTTGTTATCTTCTTCCAGACCAACCAATGAATCAAGATCACTGACTGCACTAGGAGGCGAAACACTGGGAGGGCTGGTGCTTAATTAAGCTGAAGTAAATACGCCTTGGCTCAGGTGCTGACTAGAATCACCTCTGCAGCACATAAACCAAGAGCAGACAAGAGCAGAGCAGCATCAGACCTGCTCATATTTCTACCACTTATGACCCAAGCTTTATTCTAATTGCACAAACTGAAGAATGATTAGCAGTTGTGTGGACATTAAAAGCCCTGCTGATGTAACCAAAACAGACTTGCTTTATTCAGAATGATTACTTAAGGCCATAGCTGTGAAACTAGAATGAATCAAAACAAAAACGTACATTAAAAACACAAAGCATCACCTCATAAATGAGGGGGATGGCAAAGCAGCTTAAGTAATAATTTAAAAGCCACACTTTAACATCATGCTTTCTAAAACTGGAGATGCAGGCATCTTTGTCATGAAACATCATAAATTCACTCCAGTGGGGTTCTCATCCTTTACAATCTCTAAAATTAACTTTTATGGATATGAATACTAACAAAATTCACCCCACCTATGTTTTGCACCAGGTTGCTACATAAGACTTCATACCCAATTTTATGATAAATTTGTATTTCTGCTGAAAAGTGTTACGCACAACTGAAGATCAGCAGAAATAATGGGTCATGTTAGACATCAGTTTCCATGAGCTGTGGGAGGTGAGTGGTAAGTGCAACTCTGACAGGCCACAGCTACCTGTACTGCTTACAGTACACTCACTAATAAACTACCAAACAGGCACCAGCACTCCTGGTGAGGAAATTAAATAGTAAGCTACAACTTTAAACATTTTTGCCTCACCCCCCATTTCTCACAGATGCTCCTCTTCACAGCTTATGTCCAAGTGGAATGGTGAGAAACAAGGGGACCCCAGACTGGCTGCCAGCCAACCTTTTCAGGCTTCATTTTTAATACCATTACCTATGAATACATTACATATACTTGGCCTCCAGTCACCTCATTAACCCTGGCAGCAAAGCAAGTAACAAACACAGCAAACAATACCTACTTGATAAGAAAGCCTCCCATCTTCCCTTAGCACTTCATTTGAAGAGGCAAATCTCAGGAGGTAAGTTTGTAGCTGTTAACCAGCTATTTCCCTCTCCCCAAAGAGGAAGAAATAGTGTTTTTCTCTGTCTGCAATATATGATAGTACTGTCATTACAGCTGTTTTAGAACAGCTTTAAACTACACTTGTGTTTCAGAACTACCTGCCAGAGCCCCTGCTCAAAACTTTCATCTCTCGATGTATTGTTTCCAGGGAAGCTTTTAGTTTCAACTGTCCAAGTCATCAAGTATACAAAAGAAAATGCATACTTAAAGGCAGATGATACAATCCCACTTACTGCATTCAAAATACAATTCACAAGCTCCTTCCCTGGGGCTTCCCCAGACTGGATGACCAGATTTTGTCCACGGTATGAAACAGTAGCACAGGGCCATAAAATCTCTGAAAAATCTCCCTAAAAGCAGGGATGGACCAGTGCACGAGATCCTGTTAGGCTTCCTCTGCGCTGAGATTGCAGCCCCAGCTGCTGTGACTCGCCAGATTTTACTTAACCAGCAGATCCCACTTCTTTTACTTGACTCCAATATGGACCTGTTAAGAGTTTCTCTCCAAAGGACTTTTAAACATGATTCACACACCATTTTCATGTATTTTACATCTGTATACACATATTTCTATAAAAATGACACCATGCATGTATTTTATGGTGAATACATTGTAATTTTCTTTTGAACAGCTCCAACACCCCTGCTTGTGCTTTGCTTTTCCATCTGATGCAGCAGAACGGAGTGGCTGTGTTCCCAGCAGCCAGGCAGATCCAGAGCTCCAACCCTGCCTCCAAGTGAAAGGACTCTTGCAGCCTTGTCAAGCGCCTTCATCTCTGTGCCTTGCACTCCCCAACTAGAAAGTGATAACACTCTGCCTCCCTGACACTATTTAGTGAGAACAGATTTTAAAAACCAGAAAAATAAACAACCAAAATCCACTATGAAACACTGAAGAGCAAATACTGTGATCTTGAAAGCATATATGTTTACTTCAGTTAGCAGGCTTCTATAAAAACAAAATTAACCTGCAAACATTTTCTGGACTAATTTTAATCTTAAAATTCCATTCAACCTTTAAAATAAAGTGCTTTAAAATAATGTGAATTCTAGTTTTTCTACCTTAATAAAAGCCTAAAAATATACAGGTTCTCTCTTATAATCCTGCACCAACAAGAGGTTTTACTCTAGCAGAAAAATGAGATAAGAAATCAAAATAGTCATCTATGCACTGATGGTGCATAAACACTGTATTTACTAGCACTTCCACATACTGATTTTAAACTAACCTCTTTCTCACAAGAGTAACAGCATAAATGACCATTTCAAAAAAACTGTCACAAAACAAAAGAGCACAAATGAAACATCTACTTCCCCGTGTCTCCTCTGGCATTTAGAAGCTGGCAAGTGCGGAGAATAATCCAACTCCCATGACTCATCTCGCCGTTCAACACCAAGGCAGGCTCCAGGACAGAGCAAGCACAGGAGCTGCACCAGGAGGTCCTGCCAGTACTCCCCATCTCTGCAGCAGTTCCTCCATTTTGCAGAACAGGGTCCAGTCAGCACTCATCTTCCCAATTACACACCAACAATTAGCTGGAATCTCGTTGGACTGTGCATGTCACCTGTTAACAGGGCCCCGTGAAAAAGGGCTAAAACTGGATGTGGCAGATGGAGCTATATATCCTGTCCATCTCTGGAGAGCAGATTTGTAATGCAAAACACCGAATTCAAGATGAGACCCATGGATACAAGGAAGCAATCAGAACCAAACTGATTAAACAAGACCCAGGTCTCAGCACAGCACACAGAATACTAAACAGAAACAAAGATACCTCGGCGAGAGAAACAAACCACACGTGGAGTCACGCACCAGCCCTATCTTCCCTGAACCCTGTGGGTCCCTCTTCAGAAAAATCAGACCACTCTCCTAAAAACTCACCAAGGCAGGAAACATCCACATCCCAATCACTCCACCTCAGATCCACACAGATGGAAACCTCGGGTTTTCGAGCTGCCTGTTTTATAACGGGGAAGCGCAGGGCAGCGCTGCTGCTGCGATCCACATGGCCAAAGACAACTGCGCTTGTTGCACAGCCCTCCAGTTCAGATTTACAGTGCCCCAAGTCAAAGACTAGTCTGGATTATTAGCCCAGCCTCTCACAACCCTGGGCACATGACATTTCATGCAACTACCACTATCCTGAGCCCAAATCCTGTTTGACTACAGCAAATCTGGACTCACTATGGGAGGAATCCAGACTGATGCCCAGTACAGACACTGGGACATGGAATGGATGCACTGCTCCATCTCTGCCCCATCACAAGACCCCAACATGCGCTTTGATTCCAGCCCGACTACTGCAGGCTCCCACACCCAGTCAGTCACACCTTCTTGCTCTGCTTCTCATGCAGTATTAAAGAGAGCTTTTGAATCTTTGCATTGGGAACTGAGCTTTCCCTTATCAACACTGATCTGGCTTCACAGACCTCCCACTCGTTTTGCTTCATGGGCTAATGGAAGAGACGAATTAAACAGACCTCTGAGCTCCTGCAGCTGCTCTCTTACAAATACTCCACTGATACACACACTTTTCTCAGCAACACCCTTGCTCAAAAAACCATCAGGAAAAGTGTAATTTAGACTTCTAACACTTTCTCCAATGAAGCACAGAAAAACCAACCACCCTTAGAGCTGGTTTTGATCTGCTTTCTCTCAGCAAAATGCTTACCCCTGCAACAGCTGGAAACAACCCCATACGCTATTCTGCTGCCTTACACCTCCCTGCTAAGTGGATGATGTCACACAGCCTTACAAGAATAAACATATTCTGACAGGTACCAAAAAATGAACCAACTAAGCTATAAGCAAAGACTGTTTATGTAATGCTTCGCAGACACCTTTACACTGCCTAGGCCACATAGCCAGTTTTGTTTTGAGCTTTTCTTTAACCCAAGGTTTAGAGAGAAGAAAAAAAAAACCTTTCAAATACCAGTACAGTGCTTGCCCACTGCCTTACCAAAGCACGTACTGCCAAGCTGCTGCACAGCCTGCATGCCTCAGTGACCAAGCGCTTTTGGAAAATTCTTGCTATATGCACACATACGCACACAAAAGAGCAATCTAATCATCTAAATATTCAGAGACACATTATTCAGAGACACTCATATGGCCTCTAGAAGAACACTTTTTGATCTGTGTGAACTGACTCTAGATATAAAAAGATGCTGTGGCTTCCCTTCTCCTCTCCTCCCCTGCAAATCTCCTCAGGTTTTGGGGGTTTCATTTTTTATTTATTGCCTTTCTCTTAGCTTCACAGAAAATTTCTGTTATTCCACCAGATTTTATCCCTTTCTGTTCGGCAAATGTTGATTTCCCCCCATCCTCCTACATGTCTCACATGAAACTGGTTCAGACTCTTTTGTGTAAGCAAAAAAAACAAACAAAAAAAAAAAAAGGTGCACCTTTATCTTACCCCACTCACTGCTGGTTCAACAACACCAGCACTGCCTGGCCATTAGAGTTCAGTGTCTAGGTGAACCAAAGGAACTGCAGCCCACTGTCCCTCGCAAGCCAAAGGGCAGCAGAGCCCACCTCCATCAGCTGTGCTGGCACTGAGAGCATGGCAGAGTCCCAGGTGCAAGGTGGGAGCGACGGCCTCGTTCCCCTTGTGCCCCCTCAAAGCACACCAGTGTCCCCACACCACGTATGGAATTTGAAACTGATGACCCTACAAGCTCTGGGCTGATGCACTTGTACAGACATATAATAACACAGCCCCAAAATATCTAACAGGCTCCCCCCACATCTAATGAAAGGGAAAATTAAGAAAAGCAATGTTAACTCTACTCATGACCTGCAAACACTAATGCCCCATCTTTTTTCCAGGGGTATGGAGCAATAGTGTGAAGAAGAAGGGTAATGGTGGTGATACCTTTACTCCACAGGCTTCTCCCAAGTAAAGCATCACACCTTTGTGCCAGGCACGAGGCATGTGTCAGGCACCCTCCTACCCCAAACAAGACAAGAGTTTTAAAAAATTGAAAAAAATTTCTTGTTGCTCTTTTAAGATGTTCCTTAATACTGAATACGCTGCTCCACTTCTGCATTCCAGAGCTCTGCCACCTGTAAACAAGGGTCAGGACCCATACTTTACAAGGCCAAGTTCAGATCTTTGAATGGGAGGTAAAAAGCAAAGTACTATTAGAGAGTACAGCATGATATTTCTCATATAAACAACTTAAAAATCACCATTTAATGATAAATCTCATAATCAGGAGCATCAAGCACAGCATGACTGTGCCGAGGGAGTAGGGAGTTGATGAAGATAAGGTGTCTTTTCTTCCTTGAAATTTTTCATAAAAACGTAGCAATGAGACTAAGTTTATTTTTGCTAGGAAATCAGCAGAATAAAATGACTGCTATTACTGTATGCTGGTGCTTTACACATGTATGAGTCTAGTCATTTGAGATTCAGCATAGGTCTGCTCTCAAAGCTAAAAAAGCATGTCCCTACTTCTTCTTCAAGAGAGGGCACAATCAGCCAGCTTCCTTTTTAATACGGACAAATATGATTTCAGCATTATTCATCACTCCAATTTCAATAATGCAATGAAAATTATTCCTCAAGCTAAAAGTTTAAAAATCTAACTACCTCCCATTATTTTCCAGTCCTCTAGAAGAAATTAAGTTGATGTCCTCCAAGAGATTTAATGAACAACAGACTCTTCACTGCTCATCTCAAAAAACTAAGACACTCCTGTAATGACCAGTTGTCTCCTTGAATAACACTGACAGTAAGATATAAATTCAGCCACCAGTGCAGGCACTTTCTGGAAAAAGTACCTGCAAGATCTCTTCAAGTTGAAAATTTTATCAATCACAAGCCTTCACTGAAAAGCCAGTATATCAGTCTGTTTTGAGGTTACTCCTTTTATACTTCAACTATTTTGAGCAAAATGTAGAGTTCATCCAAAAAAAGCTTTAACTGATTGTATCACTGGCAAATCACTAAGAACATACCGGAAAGTAAACTGCCCAACATCTACAAGGCGGGTGGACGGGGGGAAGGATTTTTTTTTTATTTTTTTCATTTTTTAGATTTGACTTTATGGTGCCAAAACTCTCAAGTAAAATACGTCAGTACGAGCACTGATACCTAGTCCAAGTTTTCACAACACTCTCTAGTGTAAAACAGCATATTCATATATTGTACAGTAATTTACTAAGCACATCTTAAAGCAACACTGATGGCTTAAGCAGTGACAGTGCCCAAGTCCAGTCACTTCCCCAGCTGCATCAATAGTTTTGTGCTGTGGATTGGATCAGGGAGCCAGTCCAAGTTAAAAATAAGTAACAGGGAGAAAAAACCACAATTCTCTTTGACCTGAAGCAGACTCCTGATTTATTACCCTGCTGCTAGTGACAAAACAGGTTTGGAGCAAGCAGGAGGAGATGGGCAGAGACTGGTGAAGCCCAGATCATCTCTGCAAGAAAGGTTCTATCTACACACAGAAGCCCACTTATTGCATACTGTAAAACCTCTAAAAAACATTTTAAGGCAGTGTTTTGATTGATTTTCTTTTGCAAAATAATCTGCCACCTAGGGTCTGAAGTTACATTTCAATAACAACAGAAAAAAAAAAAATCCTAAAACCCATGTCCTTGTGCAGAAAAGAACCTTTAAGGAAAATGCCAGCGCTCTTCCACAGCCAGGACAGTGCTCCTCCCTCATCATCAACATTTCCAGGAGGTTTAAGCCTTTACCAGCTTTTCAGAGGGAGAATCTTCTGGTAAGTGTTGTGTTTCAGCAAATCACTTTCTGTTCCTCTTTCGGATCAGAGTTACTGCCACACACTTCCTTACCTTTTACGAGAAACTTGAATAAGGAGACTGCAGCTTTCAGAATTTACTGCTCACCTGCACCAAGTTCCTTCAAGCAGCACAGCTACATCTGATAAAGATCTATTAATGAGAATAGCCCCTCTTTGAAAAGATACCTTTGAGGATTTGTCTCCTTTCTCAGGCAGGCCAAAGGCTGTGTCTGTGCCCTGTCCTTTGACCCAGGAATCACAAGTGATCGCGGTGCAGAGACAGGACCTGTAATTCCCTAACAACTGGGGAAAACCACGGAGAAAAACCCATGGAGAGTGGATTACATTCTTGAAAGTTCTTTAAACATGTTTCCATTTATTCTGGGAAGTGGTTCAGAGCAAACTGTTCATCAGCAAACTCTGACAGGAACAACATGAGGCGGCACATGATTCACAGCTGATCCTTAGATGTTGCCTTCTACACAAGTGTTCAAGGCAGTAAGGCTGCACCCTACCAAAATGCTCATTTTTATAAAGCTTTAACAGAATGTTAAGTCACCATGATTAAGGCTCCTATCCCACTTCTCAGAACCTACAAATTACTGGTCAACATTTAAAAAAAAAAAAAAAAAAAAAGGTATTTTTTTAAACTGAATAACTTGGAGAATATTTATTTCCCTCTTCCTTTACCAAGTGATTAGAGAGATCAGAAGCTCAGATTTCAGCAACAGATGCTTTATTTTAAAATCTTAATTCTTCCTGACAAAACTCTGATATTTCACAAGATTAGCTTATTGATCAAAACAAGAATACGTATCCCAGGTAACTTTTGTTTTGAAATAATGAGATTGTAATCTGACTTGCAACATAGTTGTTACTCCTATATCACCAGTGAGTACAGTCTTTTATTATCAGCTTCTGAAATCCCTTCGACAATCTGGTTCTTCAGCACTGTGTGGTTTTCACTCACAGTGGCACCAAAGTGTCTCCTCTCAAAATGCCATTCCCAGTTCAAAACTGTTGCAATGTATTTAAAAACTAGGCAAGGAAAAGAAAACAAGGTGCATTGTACAGCTTTCTTGCTCTCCGTAATTGACTTAGCCATTTCCATAAACCCCAGTGAGAAGCTACCAGTTTGTCAATCTATACTCTTCCACACAGCAGATTTTGGGAAAATGCTTTGAAAAGGCTGATTTACTAATTCTGCCCTAGGTACCACTTCAGTAGCAGATGTCATCTAGCCCAAGAGAATCATCTCATTTAGAAGAGCAAAATGCAGCTAACAAAGCTAGTCTAAATTTAGATCCACCACCAAGAAAGGAACATTTATGAGGACATGGGAAAGGTCTATGTTACCAGTCCAGATGCAACCCAAATATCTCATCTACACCAACACGAGCTGCCACTAGGTGTAAAAAAAATACTGAATTACGGATATACACAGGGCCTACTTTATCTTGATACAACTGCTAGAAACTCCATTAAGGTCATAAATACAGTGATAGCTGACAAGAAGCTCAACAGAAGGATAGATGTTCTCCCAGTAGGAGAAAATGCTCTTAACAACTACCTGTGGGATTATGAAAATAGGCTATGTAAGTATCTGCTGCTATTAGTGATATTGTACCGCCTGCCAGATCTGCGAGAGTTTTCATTTTGAATGCATGCTTGGAATGCTTTTTCTTTTATCAAGGGGATATAAACACCAGTCTTTGGGGAGGACAAACAAAGCCATCTCCCCAGCACGGACAGCAGATGCACTCACTAGCCCAGGAGCAGCATTAGTAACTTGTGGTGTCAGCACCTTCCGGGGGACACAGTCACTAAATCACTGCAGTTGTCACTTGTGAGCGCGAGTGGCGTGGACAGGGGTGTCTGAACACAAAGACATCTCCAGTCCAGGGACTTCACCAGCCATACAAAAAAAAGGAGATTAAGGGTCCTGGGAAGCAATGAAGGAATCCTGCAACCACTGCTGCTGAAAGTGTTCAAAGAAAGAAAATTCTGCCTAACCATTATGTGCGATTCTTTTCCGTAAAACAACACATTTTTCTTTTATTTGTACACTAATTGGGCTTTTTTTTTCCTTTGCTTGTGAAGGAGCTGCTATACTAAAGTGTTTATGAACTTACCATTTTTCGCAGTCTTTCACCCCTGCCATGTCACTGTCATAAAACTCCCTCTTCCTTCCAAAAATACTTTATAAAATACCTTGATGGGTTCACATGAAGACTTGGGACCATCAATATGATAGAGGAGCACAAGATGCACCCACTAAACCAAAATTACAGACTGCATCTCAGGTTTCTAGAAAACAAAGGTTTGAATGATTAACACGTAACGATATCTAAAATTAAATAATTGCAGGGAAACAGTGCTGCTTAAAGAAACTGAGAACTCCATGCTACCAAAAATTAGAGGTAATTATAATGTGTATATAAAGGGCATAGCACTCTGAGTGTTAAATCACCTTTAATTATGTTTTCTGGAATTGTAACACTGACATTTGAATTCCTAACGGTGCAGTGATACACCAGGTTAAATCAAACATGCCAACAACTCTATTCTGAATCACCTTGAAGGCTTGCGAGACAGAGCTGTGTTTGAACACATTTATCTTTTTCCTTACACACTTTCAGCTATTGAGTGAGACCACAATGTATACTTCTGGAGTCACAACTGGTCACCAAAGCAACAGCTTGGATGCCAAAAAGCAGGATTTCAACTCGACTGCGCAGGGTGTCGGAAAGAGAAAGGTGATCACAATACCTCCATTGTAGCCTTGATCCTGTGACTCAGACCCTCGGTGAACTACAAGTCATTCATGCACGGAATCCAAAATGAATAACTGGGAAAGCAACTGAAAACAAGACTTTGTTTCCTTTTAACTTCTGTTCTTCGTAGTAATGACCTTTAAAGGGTCTGAGCATTAATCCTGGACAGCAACAAGAGAGATGAGAAAGATCCCTGGCTAGGTTTTCTTCTAAGTGGGCCAAAAAAAAACCAGTTAAAAAGAAAATATTTCCTCTTTAATAAATTCTCTTGAAGTTGTCAATTTTCTGTTTATCATTAACCCTTAGAAAAGGAGGTTGGCACCATGGTTAGGGCACAGTACTGACAGGAGATCTGGAGTTCCTCCACCACAAGGAAAAACCAGACATTTACGCACCAGTGGCCTTTTCTCATGTTGCCAGCAAACCATGGCTGTATGCATGGTGAAAAAATACCCACTTCTCATAATGTTATTGCTTAACCTCTTATAAAGAGCTTAGGTTTCTTTCCAGCTGATATTCTCTAAGAGGACTGAGAAGGGATATTTGTTTTCAAGTCTTTTCCCCCTTCTTAGTGATGCCCTTTTCCTCCCATACTCTGAGGCAACTGTTTATCAGGTTTCACAATCCAGCCAAAAGAGGCTAAATTAAGAGACTTCCTCTGCTTGTCTCCTCTGTTTTAAAGGTGTTACATTACTCCCTTTGCAGTTTGTAGTTCAAGAACTGCAGCTGTTAAAAAAAACAAAAACACATTATGCACATAAACTCATTATTAAAAATATTTTTGTTAATTCAACTGTGACACAGAATCCTGCCCCAGCTAGACCACCAGTCACTATGGTTCAGCTGTTGCAGAGCTGGCAAGCCCAGGGCTGAGCATGGGGAATGTTTCACCAGCACTTTTCCCGTGTGCCCACCCTGCCAAAGCACCAGCACACTCGGATCACCCCAGTGCCTGAGCAGCAGCAAATACCTTTCTCCATCAAACCCATCCATGTGCTCCTGCTGCTGTTAGGGAGTAAGGAGGGGTGAAGGGAGATAGCACTGTGAGGGAAAGGTGTCTCTCCAGGCGGAGGTCAGCAGCAATCTGGGCATGCAGAATGGCAAGACCAGCAGGGCTGGACAGGGAGCTCCAGGGGCAGCGAGGCCCTGCCAACCCCAGTGCCCTGCTGGCCATTTTCACCGCTGCCCTGGCTTTAGTGGAAGCACTGCCTTCCTATGGACATCAGGCTGACAGCACAGCTTTGTGAAAGGCATCTAGCACACAAGGTTTGAACTTCCAAAACCTCCGAGCAACTCCCAGCTGCTCCTTTCAACCCTGCCACTGCCACGTGTGCTACGTTTCCTCTGTTTCCCACGTAGGATGGGGGCTGCAGACACTCGGCATCAAAAGCTGGAGCAGCAAAAAGCTCCTGCTGTAACAACTCAAAACAACAGAGTAAGAAAGATGGCTTGTCACAGAGTGACCAGTGTTAACCCTGACTGCCACAGAAATTTCAGGCATTGAGGGACAATATGAAGAATTAAAAGTCAATCTTGAAGGATTTCAGAAGTGAATTGCCCACAGTTTTGCCTGAGGTTGAAAGCACATGGCCTTAACTGGCAGAGCAAGACAAAAAAGTAAAGCCTACTAAATATCTCCACACCAAATCTGCAAGAGCTGTGGCATGCACTGTATGCAAAAGGCAGGTCAGGCCAGGATTTCCCAGTTTTCACGTTGCGATGAACTAAAACAGATTAGAGTTTTACCTATATAGATAACACAACAGGCCATTACCTCACTCATATGAGTAACGCTTAATAAAGATTTGATTTGACCTCATTTTAGCTGCATAGGAGAAAGGCATCTTGACATCAGAAATAACAAAACAGTTACACCAGCACACACTGAAACGCTTCTGTATCTGCCAACCCTAAATACCTTACAGTCTGCAAATGGGATGGTTTTATTGTTTTTAAATACACACAGGCACGTATTTCTTAATTATACTTTAAACCAGGAACAAAGGTCACACATATGCTCTTAGCAAGAGACAGCAATCCAGTCACTATGTTCTGTAAACAACTCCCATTACTTCAACCATTACCAGTAGACCTTCAGACTTCTGCATCCCTTGGCCCCTTTCATATTGGAAAAACATCATTAAAACAGATTAAAACTGTTATTCCAGTCAGACTGCTTATCTAATGCTTGAAGAAAATGTGTACCTGCAATGCTCCCCTTCAAAACAAATGATAAAATCAACTGTTACTTCAGACTCTTAATCTTGGAAAAAAATATTCTCTCTAATCAGAGACTACTAAATCTACTCTCATTTCTATCAAAACTATGTATTTGTATAACCACAAAACTGCTTCAAAGAAGAATTTTCAGGATGGATAAACACAGCAGTCATATGTGTTCACATATGCTGAATAAGATTAAATAATTTTGATGAGAAAACAGTGTACATAAAGTACAGTTTTACAATTAACATCTGTTTTATCTCTTTTTTGTAAGATGACATTTAAGCTATATGCATGTATCAGAGCCCTTTATCTCACAAAGCCATTTTCCCCCAGAGCATTCATGTCTCACTTCAATAAAATATCAGCACGCAAGGGCTTGAAACTGGCTTTACCTGCAGCAGAGACAATTCCCACACTATCAATTTGTAAAAGCATTGGAAAAGCAGTAAGAACAATATTGACAGATGGGTTCTCCCACACTTTCCCTGCAAAAACCTCTGCTCTGGAGCCACCCTCCCCACAAATTAGTCTTTGGAGAGTTAATAGATAACTATCCATTTCAGACCTCAAAAAAGTGGGCATGGGGTATTTCGCGTTTGGGGGTAGGTTTTGTTGTTTTCCCCATCCTCCTTCCCCTACAGTAAAATAAACTTAGAACAATGCTTTCAGGAAGATATAAACTTAGCCATCAGTGCAATTCACTTTTTTCTCTGAACTTCAGTAACATTCAGGGTTTTTATTCAATGTGTAAGATATCCAGAGCTGCTTCCAGAACTCTGACGATACAATCCAGCGCAATGCTCATCCACAACTGGCACCTCGGGTGTTTGGCCATGGAAGCTTCAACAAGTCTGGGGACCACAGCACCACTGAGCCTACACTTTTTGGTTTAAATTACTTTCATCTCATTTGCACTCCCTGTTTATACCTAAAGGAACAGACATAGCTTTGGGTCTTCTTGCAAAAAAGCCCTGCGGCAGCACTACAAAATTAAGGACAAAAGAATACCAACTCAGTTCAACAGGACAATATCTGTCCTACTTAAGAATTCTCAGGAGGAAGCTAGGGATGTACTCAGGGAACGGAACTGTCCACTCCCACCTTATCTGTGGACTCTGGTTTTAACCTTGAGCCTATATTTAAATTGAGGGCTCATATTAAGCAGCAATGGGCACTCCCAACCTCAGGACATCAGTGTCCTCAGCAGCAGAAGGTACAGCACGTCTGTTGTCATTACCAGGTGTGCTTTAATTACTGCTGTTACCAGCAGCCAGGGAAGGGCTGCAAGGCAGCTACTCTTCAAAGAGAAAAGACAGTGCAGGGCAGCGGAGATTATTCCAGCAACTGTAAATACTTTGCCATTTGCAGAGTCACTGGAATTAAACAACAATTTTGAAAATGCTCATTTATTCCTCCTTGGCCACACCACACACACGGGCACCTGTGCTGACCATATCGCCATGGTATCCTTGGTGTCTCCACATCTGTCTGATCCATGGGCCACACAAAGTAAATACCAAGAAATGTAAGCAGAGGCACACTCATGGGTGGAGCAAAGGCTCATCTATACATAAAAACAAACAATACTTCAACCAACTGTTATTTTTATCCATATGTAAACAGAAGCACACAGAGAAAGTAAATCTTCTGCCTTGCTCTTGCTGTAAGACTACAAGAAGAGAATTATTTAGAATGGCAAAGGGAAGTAAATTTCTTAAGAGACGAGCTGAAAAGCCAAGCCCTGCACTGAAGGTGGGCTGAAGCACACTGGAGTGTAAGACACCCAGGGGTGGAAAGGGCTCCCACGGATACAACGATTTCCGATCAATTAGGCCATTTTACAATCGATACAGCTGCCAGTGGCTGCTCTGATGCCAGGAAGCAGCAGAGGGTTCAGAATCAACACTGGATCACCAGATCTCTAGGCAATGCTAGGGACTGCACTGAAAATGCATATGGCTTTCAAAAAAAAGGTATATGAATTTCTGAAGACATCTACAGTATGGTACCAGGACCAGCAAATTCCGTGGGAAAAGGTCACAGCAATTTGGCATTTTGGAAAATTCCCACTCTGTCCTGGCAGTGGACCAACAGGCAGCAATGCCAAGTACTGTCCTGCCAGGCCAGGAGATACAAGAAGACCCTTCCTTACCCCATGCTTGGGGGCAGCAGGAACCTACAGCCAGCACGGGTGGGGGAAGAAGGTCCCATGGGCAAGGCCACTTGCTCTTGCTGCCCAAATTAGTACATGTGTTAGAAAACTGCAATTCAGAGACTCTCTCCTGTTCCTGAGCAGGCATCAAGGGTTTTTCTCTTCACTGGACACATGACTTGCTCTGATCTGATTCAGCTTTTGAAAGGACAGTGAAAGCTCCTGACTTCCAAATAAGTAAGTTTAACAGATCTTCTGTGCTTCAAAGTAGGTGGTTAAGCTACAAAGAATTATTCATTCTCCATAGTTACTGGCCACTGCCATTCCTTTAACAGTGGGATACCCATCTAACACATACAGACATCAATATGCATTAATTTAACCCACCGGTCCCTCTGTCCCTGGATAAAAGGCCAACTTTAACCTTATGCTGCTGCTGGAAGGACTAGAAAAGCTCTGGAGGAGCAATGGAAAGAACTTGTTTCTCCACCTGAAAGAACCCATAATTAGGAAGTGATGGATGTCACTAGTAAAAGTGAGTGATGTTTTTCAGGAGGTCTCTCATCTGTAACCGCACTGTTTTCAGATAAAATAACCCTTTCTGTCAGGCAGTGTCAGGAATGTCTGCAGCCAATCAGTCACTTCTATCCAGAAAAAAATATGACATTTTTGTCATAATATCTGTAGTGTACATTGTATCAGCCCTTCTTCATTGTGTGCCTCATCAGTCAGGGTCTCCACCCTGGCAATGCCAATAATTTGTGCTCCTGAGATAAACAGATAGATTGAAGTTTTTAAAAACCTCCATCCCATTGCATGTGTTACAGAACTCCTTTTGAACAAAGCACCTTTTACAACAGCATAAAATCATATTTGCCATCTGGAGTTAAGGACTATCAAGTAAAACTCAGGAGAAAGACCTGCTCGCCGCTCCTGCATGCTGGCCGACAAAGCGGAACCACCACAAGGAACAGCTTGGAAGGAAGTCAACAAGATAAGCGGGATCGTTTCCAACTCGGACATCATAAAATTTCACACTGTAACAACTTCATTTACAAGACTTTGACAAACATTAAACAAGGAGGACAAATATCTAGCACAATTAATCGAGATTACACATATGGCCTAAAGCGTCCATGCCACCGTGCAAATGCCAGGAGAGACTGTCCCAACAGGGAAAATGGGGCAGCTTCGTAACTATGTGACCCTACAGACCGCCACAGTATCCCAGGAAATAAACCCTGGACTGCCACACCTCTGAACAAGGTGGCCTCATCAGCTTTACAGCACCGCTTCAAAAATCAAAATAAAACAAAAAACCCCATCAACACAATTAAGGAAATGGGACAGATAAGCTAGACATACCATGAGCCTTTGGGAATACTTTATGTGATACCTGTCAAGCAGCCTGGCTATGTTTTTAACTGATTAAATCAGACCTTGACAGAAACCATAGTGTCAATTTCTCAATATTCAAATAATTGCGTTGAATTCTTGCTAAGGTTCATGCAACAGACAACCACTCTGATGACAAAACACTCCCATTCTAGAAGTCACCCTACAAAATTTGATGGAGCTTAAGAGAGAGTTAACATTTCATTACCTAAGAGCCATACTTTATCTTTAAACACAGCCAATGTATATTAATATTTAACCACTGCATGTTAGAGATTACATATCACTATTACAAGCTCAGAGCTATTACTTTTGCAAAACACTAAGAAAAAAATAGATGCTGATGTCACTGATCACATGCTTTCTGTTTATTGTGATGGGAAATAATCAGCTTCTCTGATTAGGTACATGTTTATTGTATTATAAGGCAACAGTTTCCTTCAAGCACCCAATCCAATCCACGTGCTTGACACAAACGTTTCTTAAAGGTTATGAATTTAAACCCCTGTGTCCTAGAAAAGATACTGGTGTTTCCAACAAAGAAAATGCTGAAGCATTGAGGAAATTCAAACGTTTGATTTCATTGTTTCCTCTTGACACCTGATTGAGAAAACAAACGTTCTTACATTATTAAGAGACACTACTCTAGGGCAAGCAGTCCCAGTAGTACCTGGCCTTTCTGAACCACTGATTAACATTATCTGGAGAAGCACTGCCACTCACCTGAGACACTTATCACTCAAAAATTTCATCCTCTAAACATGAGGAAGGAAGTAGCTTATTAAAACTCTGAATAAAGTAGGTGGGAAAGGACCTCTGTATGTGCAAATCTGTGCTCAAAGCAGGCGTAACTGAAGTCAGACCATGCTGTCCAGAGCCTTGCCCAGTCAATTTCTGAGCACCATCTAAAATGGAAGCACCGCAAGCTCTCTGGACTCTTGCTCAGGGCTCTTCCACTCTGAAGCTGAGCTATAGGAACCTCCCTTGCTGCACGCTGTGCGCTTTCCCTCTTTTCCTTTCACTGTGCTCCCCCTAGAAGGGCTGGACACTGCCATCACCCCACCCACCTGAGTGTCTGAGCGGGTGACCACACTCAGACCCTCCATCCCCCAGGCTTGGGAAGCACTGCTCCCCGGTCCTCACTCACACATCTCCTGCTCCAGTCCCCAGCCACCCACACAGTCTTCTGCCTGATTCAACTGGTTTTGGCACCTTGCTTGACTTGCCTTCCTCATACTTGTGACCACCAGTGGGATTCAAGCTTTCCCACAAACTAGGATCACCTCTTGTCCATCCCTTGGCTGTGACAGCAATTAACCAGTTGGGTCTCCTCATCCCCAGGCTGGTCAAAACCAGCTCCAACAACATCCACTTCTCATCCTAGTCCCCAGCCACATCCAGGGATGCATTCAGCCAACCCACATTTCCTTGCACCATCCTTGCAGGTGGGCACAGCCCCATGTCTGGGGCCTCAGCAACACCGACAGCAGCACCATTACCTTTAATTACAGTCCTGTGCACGCACTCCAAATGCAGCTCGTCCTCTCCACAACTGTCAGCTTGTGCATAGGTGGTGATCCAGCGCCTGTCCCAAAGCACTCTTCCTGTGCTGGGCAGCCCTGACACGTCCTCGCCACTTTGTATTCCCTCATTTCAACTCATTAAGTTGTAAGCTGCAGATTTCCACATGCCTTTTCCATCTATCACAGCCTTTAACTCTGAACTATGCTTCGCAGTGCTTGAGCCCCTCTCAGTCTGGACCTACTTGCAGATTTAGTTAGTATTCCCTTGTCCACATCAGTAAAGAGAACAGCAAATAAAGCTCAGCCCAAGACAAACATGGGTGTATTCACACAATTCCTCGTGCCATCTCCCTTCTTCCCCTGATTTTCACAGCAAATTATGGGTAACTACTCTTCAAACATGGTCCTTAAACAATTTGTTTACCATATAATTAAATACATATATTTCCCTATTCCACAGAAATGAGACAGAGGTTTTATCAGAAATTACTGAAGTCAACGTAACATCACAGGTACTGCTATCCCCAAGTCCTTACATTTTCTTATCCTCCAGATTCCCAGAAACTGATTAAAGATTTTATTCCAATTCTCTAAGCATTGCAGTTAGACTAACTAGTCTAATTCCCTGGATCTCCCTTTTTCAAACCGAGGTAATGCCTTTGCCCTTTTCAGTCCTCCAGGACCTCTCTTGGCCTTCCCAATTTCTAAAAGATAATTGTAAATGGTTCAAAGGTTGCTTGGCTAGTTGCTGATGTACCCTAGGGCAAATTTCATCAGGCTCTGCCTATTTGAATACACCTATCTTATCTACTTTTTCTGATCTATCCTTTTTCTACTCTGCACTTTACTCCTATCACCTTGTTTAAATTAATTTGAATTAATGTGAAGGCATGCTCAAGCAATACAATAGTTACATGATACCCATTTAATATTCTATCTTTCAGCTTTAGCGTCAGCAAAAAAAAACATCTCCACACTTTTCATGTACCATGACTATGGCCTTTTGGAGATATCAGAGAACATTTAGAAAACTGGTCTGAGCTGGACTGAAGACTGCAAACGGTTTAGACCAATCCTCAAGCTGGGGTGTCTGAAGAGAAAACACTAAGAAACATCAATAAACTCCTTGCCTGTGAAGGAAGATTTAAAGAGAAATTTTAACTGCATTTTAGAAGGGACTCTTCCAATGACTAAATCAGCCTGGTTTGGTTTTATAAACTTTAAAAAATAAAAAAAATTCCAACATTTCCCCAGCAGATAAAACATTTGATAATCAAATGCACAATTTCCTGTTGATTGCCTAAGTTATCCAGCACTGGTAATTGCCAGGGGTAGGGTACTGAATGAGACTGACCGCTGCTCCAAACCAGCACAGCAAGTCCCACTCCTCCACAAACACTGACAGGTATCTTGAAGCACATGATGATTTTAATGCATCCACCTGTTCTAACTATAATTTACCTTTCATCAGCTGGAAACAACTGTCTTCATGGCTGAGACATAGCAAGACACAACAGGATCATTGCTAGTCTGCTTCTATGCAAAGCAAAACAGACAGCCTTAGATCACCCTCTGTGATTTCTATTTTGTTTTTCAGCAAAATGAACTAGACATGGTTGTGTGCTGTTACCACATTTCAGCTGAAGCACAGTAACTTCATAAACTGCTTCATTTCTATCCGAAAGACACATCAAGGCTCTGTTCTGTGATCCCCTAGGCAGGAGATGCAATGTTAATGGAGACTCTGGCTGTCACTTTTAAAAGCAGTTAGTGATTTGAATGCCTCAATTTCCAGTGTACCCAACTTGAAATATTTTTAAAAGTCAAATTTTCAAGAAATTATTAACACTCAAAAACTGCTGGGTGGTGGTTCCCTCCTCACTTGGTGTTTAAATCCAGAATCCATTTCACCTGATACTTCTACCTAGAAAATCCTTTAGCAAGCCTAAAACCCTCATACTAGTCAAAAGAAGGGGGGAAATCGTTTTCTTTTGCTGGTTGCAGTGAAAATGCAACAAATCCATGCATTCTTCCAGTGACACAAAATACAGCAGCCTACCCTTGAATATGGATCTGTGAGTATTTTCTTCCAGAGTGATACACTGAAAGCCTTCTCTCACAAAATACTATAATCAGCTTTCAGTGAAACCTACTTTACTGGACATAATATAAAACTTGATTTCCAACACTGTCAGGCCAGAAAACCCACCCAATATTTCCAATCCATATATTGCTGGTACTTGTCCCTACTGCAAATGCCACCATCAGTAATCCCTGTCTCGTTGCCTGCATCCCCTAAAAAACAGATCATAATTAGCAGAATTCCTGGATCTCATCCTTGAGTTAATGATGAATAAAAACAAGGTATGAATAGAGAGAACAGTCAGAACAGTGAAATATTGGTAGTGTCTGCTGCTGTTCCTTATTCCACTAGTGGAAAAATTCAGACTATTTTAGTCAGAGGAGTTTGGTGTCATGCCATTGTTCAGTCACAGCTCAGCAAACCTCATTATTTCAGGCCTCTTTAGAAATCCTGAGTTTTGCCCTAGAGTATGATCCGATGCGTAGCCACTTGGTGCGGCACTGTGCCCCAGGAATGGCACAGCTGGTGCTCGTGCCCGGCTCAGCCCTGGGAGCTGGCACAGGCACCGGGAACCCCAGCACAGTCACAACTCCGCGCTTTTTAATCCATCACCCGCTGGGCTCTGCTTCAAACCCATACTTTAACCAATACTGGCTGGTTTCAGCCAAGCCTATGCTGATAGTAGACAGAACGAAACTAAGTTAATTAGAGTTAAATGTAGCCTCAAAGGAGATCTCAGCACCAAAACTCCTTATGCACATTAACTTATATAGCATGTATTTTTAATGAGTTCAGCACTTGTCTCGAGTTTAGGAAACACACACATGGGGTGGCAGCTATTCAAAGCCGTTGCGCCAGAGCATGAGCAAGTGCTGACTCTGCGAGATGACAAGGTTATGTTGCCAGTTATGGAGATCCTACCTTTATTGCACAACCCTCAGATACCTAAATTTAAATTAAACAGGTGAAGTGACACCACAAAAGCCACCTACCAATATACTGATCGTAAAATAGAAAAGGAAATGAAAAAGACCAGAGGGCTAAAGCTCATATTCAATTTTGCAAATATGGTTAAATCTTGTAACATCTCCGGCATCTCCTGAGCCTCTTTTTCATAAATAAACTTCTGAAAATATATATCCCTGTAGACAGCTAAAGCAAACACCTTCAAAGCAGAAGGGAATTTTACGAGCGCAAATTTGGAGCTTTAAACCCCACCCTTCCCTCTCCACACGCATTCTCCAACACACAGCATGTGAAGCCAGGTAAATGGCCAGTAGTCATGCCCTTTGGGTTCCAGTACCTTAAAGAAATCCACTTATTTGCGAGATAAAAGGACCTGCAGAGACTCTTAAGTCCAAAAAATAAACACAGTCATAAGACTGAGCTATGCTAACAAATTCTGCCAATGCCCTTTTATGTGTAGGCAGAAAATACTGGTCACTGGATTACAGTGCAAAGTAAGGGGTAATACGCTGTTTTGCATTAATTATTAGTATGTTCCAGCCAATGTGGCATTAACACACAATTAAATCACTTTGAATCATGTAAGTTTTGTGCCAAGATTTTGTAGAAATACATAACCTCTATTACAGAAAACAACCCTTCAATTAGAATATGGTATCACAACACATTCTCCAAAATGTAAATAAACTAAAGAATAAAAATATTCAAAGTATTATAAGAGAACAATGTGACCCAATGGCAACACTTTGACACTTTAAAGTCAGAATAAAAAAAAACTAATTGTGTAGAAGTCTCACTTTCAACCGCAATTCCAGTGGTAATGCTGCCTGTATAAAAAGCCCCCAAACCATGATCACACAGATATACAGTATTTTCCTACCAAGAGCCAGTTCAAATGAAAAATCTTAGCTTTTCTAATCTTTTCAAGCAGTATTCACTTTAATAAATTTCTTAACTTCGTGACTGTAACATTCAAATGGATAGGTATTTTTGTATATCCCTGAAAATGCAACCATACAACAATTTTAGTTTAAATGAACGACAAAAAGACTGCTTCAGGACACAGTGCTGTCTCAAAACTCCTGAAAACTTAATCTGTATTCTGCTAATCTAGGTTACAGTTTATCTTCAGGGGTTCTCCTGCAACATCATTCCCTGATGCTTTAGATTCAGCCTGACGTGATTGAAAAGGCTTCCTTTTCTTTCTATTCCCATTCATCCACTTTGTTCCCAGGCTCCCCTGCCCCTCCCGCTATATCATTATTAAGAAAATTATTTTAAAATAAAACCCTACAGATAAACTACGACCTAGAACAGGGAGATTCTGCCCAATTTATGTTCAAGAAACCTGATTTACTTTAAAAGATATTACTGCATGCCACTCAAACTGTACTTTCAGCCACATTTTTTACTGACTGTGTCTGTCATCTTTTCTTTTCTAAAACCTGAGTTTACTTTAAGAATGACAGAAGACTTTCTCAGGGTCAGCTGAAAGCATTCATAACTGCATATATGAGAAAAGAGGTGCTATAAAACTGAGAAGCCCTCAAGGACAGCTGTTTTGCTGAGGAGCAGCATGACCAAGCTGCTGCCTCAGCTCCTGTGTAAATGTCACTTCTCCTGGTTCAGTTCTGTCACCACGTAGTGCCCTCCCAGGGGGGTGGTCATCTCCAAACTAGGACTGCTCTAGGATGCTTCCAAACACAAAATAAGGCAAAATGCAGATGATTAGTTAAGAAATGTCAACCTAAAGGTGACAGATGCTACCATAATTCAGATCCCGTCCAGGTTTGCAGCTCGCCAAGTCAGCCCATCACTGGGATATACTCGGCCCTGCTGCCCACTGCCAGCCTGGTCACATGCTGACAACTCCATGCATGTGAGCATGCAAGGAACCTTGTGGGGAACAGGGGAATCTGACCTGTCTGTACCTCTGCATACTCAGTACCCATTAATGCCCCATCTCCTGAGCTAAGGGAGAAGGGGATGCAGTATTCAAGCTCTGTTCTTCAGTGGGCACAGCAGCCCAGAGCCGTCCTGCTCACCCCTCCTGCCTGCACCCAAATGCAATCACACCAACCTGGGCTCACCTCTGAGGAAAACCAAGCATGCCACACAGCACACCAACACATCCTTCCCTGCCCGGCTGCTGCTGTGAAACACAAGGTTTCTGAAAGCAGCCCTCCCATTGCGGTATCTCTGCGTAACCTCCCAGGCGGCACATCCCAAACCCTGGGCACCACCTCCAACTGCACCTGCCACTGCCCAACCCAGCACCAGGTGCTGGCAGCATCTCCTCCACAAGGCTCTGAGCACAAAAGACCAGCAGCAGCTTTGTTGCCACCCCAGGACCACATCAGCAGTACTTTCCAACACACACACACCCACGTGCACATCTACTGTATGCGCTTCTATCTTGCACTTAAGCAACAACATCAGTTCCTGATGGTAGAGAAATCTTGCTGGTTTCAAGCATCAGCATCTTAGCTAATGAATTTTTGCTCCTCTTCTACACGCCACAAAAACTGGGCTGAATAACATATTGCCTAATTGACTGTTAAGGTTACTGGCCAGCTCCTTAATCTTGTTTAGTACACTTTGAGACAGTTCATGAGTCGTTAGGGCCTCATTCCTGGGGACACAAGGACACCTAATACACACTAATAAAGAGCATAAATGTGACCTAATATGTGTATTTTACAGATTGTGAAATTAGAAAGATGGCATTAAATATTTCTTTGCAATGTTATAATTTTAATAATGCTGATGATTTTAATATACAATATTTGTCAGAGTCTGCTGGTGTATTCCTAACTTATAACATTGCTGTAGGCCTAAGAAAATTCTGTAGTAGTACAAGTCACACTTTAAATCCCATCTTGAAGAGAAAAAAAGGCTCAAGGGAGACCTAACTTTAAAATTCCTTATTTGAAAGGGGAAAAAGGAGACATTTTTCAAGCTGTTATTCATGATATTTGATTTTATGATCTAAATTGTAATTCAGTACATGCACGTGTCAGGAACTTTGCAATACTTTTGAAAGCGATCAGCATCACTAATCAGGCACTGAAATCCAATTTCTGGGAGAATCCGGGATCTCAAAGCTGCACATTTTAGCTGGCTTGGAAAGATCTTTGAAAAATAAAATTAAACAGTAATTATACATAAGTGTGCTTGAGAAACTTTACACCTGTCTTGACATGAATCAGATCTTTGCATGGATGATGAAATTCTTGGCATTGCTTTAGGTGGTTGGGATGGCATTAGCTTAGGCAGGGTAAGAATTCAACAGCCACAAGCCTAGACAGGTAGGATAAAGGAGTTACTGACTCAAAAAGGCATGGCAGCTTATCTGTGGAAGTCTAAACATGTTAATCATTTAACATAAACAGATCTGCTGATATTTTTAGAAAGGAATTTCAACTCATAAGTAACAATGTTAAAAAAAGGACACCAGTATCCCTAATCATATTTTCCACAGGTCCTCCCAGCTCCTTGCAGATTGTTGCTACTAAAACTCAGATGAGAAGAAGAAAAAAAAGGAGGAAGAAAGAAAAAAAGCCAAAGACAGGTAGCTGGGTTTGGGTTTAGGACAATAATGAACTTGCTGGCAATCAGTGCTTGACTGCTGGCTATGGTACAAGACTCCTGCAACCTTTGTCTCCCTCTGCCTCAGCTCCCAGTCTGTAAAACCAAGTGATAATGTCTCCTTACCTCACAGGAACGTTCTCAGAATAAATCCATAAATGCCTGGAAGACACTGAGACACCACTGTGACAGAGGCCATAAAAATACCTAGGGGAAAAACAAACAACATAAGAATAAGTGTCAGAAGTGACCAAAGCAGCAGAGACATTCACAGATCAAAGGTCAAGCAAAGATTAAAACTTTGCTTAATGACATGAATTCTCCATCCTGGGGAAGAAGCAGTTCAGTTCAGCACATACTCCCATACAGATGCTCTTAAAACCATGACAGCAAGGGACAATTTCCCCTTTTCTCCTTGCACATGACACGATCATGCCAATCCACCACCAGATGCAAGCAGAAAGGATGTTCACAGATCACTAGCTCAGCCCTCCATGACAAGTATCATGTCCAAGAACCCCAATCACAGCAACAGAGCCCCACATACTGACAGTGCTCTTCCTCAGCCTCCATATCCAATTCTTACTGCAGAGCTGAGCTCCTGCAATAGTGAAAAAACTTCTTTCAGCCTAACACTTACACCTGAACAGCTTCTATCCATTTGTTTTCCTGCCAACATTGATCCAGCAGCTTAAACAGCTTTTCCCTATCCCTGAAGTTTATTTCCCTGACGACAAAAAATGAATTACACCACCTCCCTGTCAGGGTTCATTTGCCCACCCAAATCAAGCAAGTTCTTAGGGTCTGCTCACCAGTGACTCCCCATCTTTGGTATTACCTGTCTCCTGTATCACCCTACATCAGCATCTTCAGCCCAGCCCCATCCTTGCGGCCCACTGTCACCTTGCGACTGCCCAAAGATGTGTTTCTCCAGCATTTTCAGCTGGTAACCCCTTCCATCCCACCCAGCTCAGAGCAGAGACTTCTCTCCTAATGCATTCTAAGGTTATGAGCCTGTACACCATCACCATGGAGGTATGTCCCACTTGGACTGCTCTAGGTCTCAAGCTCTTTCTTAAAGGTGTCCTGACCCTTTCACAGCACTGACCGTGCCTCCTACCTGTCTCACACACAGCACTCTGAGCCCTCAGGGCACCGCTCTGTGGGCCCAGTGACATCACAGGGAACACAAGTGGTCTCCCCAAAAACACATCTCCTATCTTCAGCGTCAACTCAGCTCAGCAGCTGATGGCTTGAGCTCAACTACTTCCCTAAGCATACTTTAACATGAGCCAAATGACTACAGCCCTCAGAAGGGTAAGTGATTCAAATTATGCAAATGCACAGAATACATTATTTAGTCTTTATCATTTAAAAAGTACTCATTTTGTGAACAGTTTCAGCCCTCTTATGGAGAGTGTGACAGTGCCCTGAAATTTGGGTGTCTGCTGGTTGCTGCATCATACACTGACCATATCCCTGGTGGGAGAGGGAGAGGGTCTGCTCCAGTTCTGAAGTGGGACACAAGGCTGGAACAGCCTGCCTGCCCACTGCCCCCTGTGCTCAGAGATACCTCCACCGATCCCCTCATACACACACCCCTTGCACACCCTCTCTCATCCCCTCATCAACTCAGCTGACCAGGACAACAAAAATCGCCCCCACTTTTTTCCGTTTCTGAAGGGAGAGGGCAGTTCCTTTCTTCCTGGAACATTGTGTGGAACCAGCTCAGGAGCCACTCAGGCAAACACTGGAGCTGGTAAGAGTGGAACAGCAACCTCCCCCCATTTTGCTGGCAGTCTGCCCCCAGATCAGACTGGGACATATTGGAAACCTCAGCTCAGGGAACCAGAATACACTCACCTTTCCAAGGACTTGGATCCATTTAAAACAGTGCTCTAATAACCTTCACAAACAAATATATTATGCAATTTATGTTATGCAGCATTGACTTCAATGACTCTGTAGCAGTGCTTACACTACTATATTTACTTCTGGCACACAATGACAGCCTTCGCTGCAATTATTCTGAGCGTGCTCCTGTTCTAAACTTGGAGGTCCTACCCTGCCAATATCTATGCGCAATGCTCCTCCGTATGTTTTCCGTAACTTTGACCACACTGTCCCTCTTTCTTCTACCCCTGCAAGCTCCTTTGTCTAGAACATGTTGTAAGCTTTTCCTCCTTTCACACAGGGTCCTGATCTTATACCCCAGCACCTCTCCCTCAATATCAGATCACCAACTTCCACCTCCAGCTGTCCCACACTGTTGGTCTCCATCCCTCAGATAAGAATTTTAGGCAAGCACCCCGGCACCTACTGCCAGGCTCCCTGAAATTTGAGGAAAGCCCTCTTTCAGGCATGCACACATCCACCATGATGCCCATGGCACAGATCAGCACACCAAATAAACAGAAGAGAGATTATATAAATTTGTTTTCTCCCTTCCTCCATGAGTAACAGGATGACCATTTCAGTACTGGCTCTTTCCACTCTCTCCATCAGTCTTTGCTGCAGGAATGGCAGCCGCATTTGAGCGGAATCCATCAAGCAGTAAGTGGTTTGTTAATTCCCAGGACATGTTGCATACAGAGAAGGATACTTAAGCTACTTAAAAGGCAACCCTTTATTAAATGCATAAAAATGGTTGAAATTTATGTAATCCAACACTAAATTAATGACTTCCTTTAAATATATCACTCTGTCACTAATTGTTATACATTCTTTTAAATGTATTCCTTGGAAACCCTATAGAATTTGCCATAGTTGTAACACACAGTTACAGCCATTCATGGTACACATTCATGTACTTCATTAGAAACTTCTTTCTCCCTCCTAAAAGCTTAAGTAGATTTTTGCATTTGTATAACAGGGGCAGTTCAAGTCAACTATTCTCAGCTACACCACAGTGACACTACTGCTAGAAAAGGAAGTGGAAACTGAAAAAAAAAAAAAACACGCCAAAAAAACCCCCAAACCACCTCTTCTACATTGACAATATTAAGATGGAGCAAAGAATTTTAAGATGAGGTTAGAAAATATCCTCAGTCATATTAAGCACTGCTAAGTAAGTAATTTAAGATTGCTGGAAATCCCTGCCACAAGAGGACCTGTGCACACTGAAGTGATCACTCCTGCTCTGAATTTCTTTGTATCTGTTTGTCTGACTGATATATTTAAAATTTTACAGTGATTCAGTTTTGGATGTCTTAACTAACTTTATAAAACGGATATTCTGTTTATACAGGGAAAGGGCATATAAACATTAGGTATTTGCTGTTGAGGATTAAACATTAACAACAACAAAAAAAAAATCAGCAATGACGAAAGTGGTGATGGCAGTTCACTGGAGATAACCTCCTCCGTGCAGCATGCTGCATCTCCATCTGCTAATTTAGGCTGCTGGAGGCCTCGAGTGACAAAAGAGAGACCATACCAACAGGATTTTAGCACACTGAAGCACACACAGCTTCCCCCCTCCCACTAGTTAAACTCAAGGCCTGCAGGAGCAGAGGGGAGGCTGCCCAGAGAAAAGTGCCATGTTGCACGTCCCCTGCAGCACCCTGAACGCGGGGCACCTCCAGCTGCACCTGGACACTTCTGCTGCTGTAAACATGAGCACTACCTCCATGGGTTTTGCCAGTTTCCATGTTCCAAGCCCAGAATATTTTCTGGAACTCCTCAAGGCTGCTTTTTCAATCTATGAGACAGTATTTGCTGAACAGACAACACCAGCAGCCATAAGCATTTTTATGCAGCACTGACAACAGCAAGGAATTCCTCTCCTCATCTCTTGGTGAGCTCCCATGCTGGCTGACGCTGCAAGAGGCACTGCAAGGGGCCAAGAAAAGCCACAACTTATCACAAGAAAATGGCAAATTGTGAAAAACCTGCATCGTGAGGTTACCTGCCTAGGCACAGCTTTAATAGAGCTCCATAAACACCTCAGTCTACCACTGACAGAGGTTAAAAACCTATTATCTTTCCCAAATGACAGCATGAACACATGTTCAATGGAACACCCCACCTCACCAAGCTACAAAGTAGATTCTGCTCTTTCAGTTCAACAAATACAAACCACAGGGAGCTTTTTAAATGAAAGCATTACAAAGATTACATTAGGCAAGTCTGATCTACTGTAAAACACTCGCACACAACATTAAGAGGTAGAACAACCTTTAACACCTGCTTTCTCTTCAAACATAGCACTACCTCTGCGCATGGCTTGGCTCTTAATGGGATGAAATCTCATGGTAATTTGCATGGCTTACTCCACCAGCAAAGAATACTTCAAATATTTGGGACCTAGTGTTCCACTAATACCGAACTGGTGAGAACATTATTCTAAGAGCGTGTACTCCACAGAGCTGCTCAGCCAGCTGCCGCCCCGTGGGACGGATCCACATGGTGGAGAATATTTTCACCCCAGTGTGAAATGTTGTGACACAGGAGGAGGTGCAGCAGCTGGAAAAGCACTGCATGATCCAAGCAATGCTGAAAGTCATCATCATAAATATTCAAAAGCAGACTGATTTGTTTTCTTACTAATAGCACATTGTTATTCACAAATATTAATTAGTTTCTAAATACCACCTGTTACTCGGCCCTCCTTCCACCATGGGCTCCCTGGCTGGCTTGCAGACTGTCCACACTGCTTAGAGATTTAATGATGTTTCAACTTCCAGAGCTCACTCAGCTATTGGGAGGAGAGGCAGGGAGTAATTACTTACTTATGTCTTTCTCTGCTGACCTCTCTAGAGGATGAAACGAGCAGCTTTAATGGCCTCTGAAGGGAGGATGGTCCAGTCCTCAGATGGGAAGGATGACAACTGCATTGGTAGGTCTGTTGTGTGGAGAATGATTTCAAAGATCCAAACTTCAAAGATCTCAATGAGGGGAGAGTTCAAACTCAAAATTTCTCCCCAATGGAGGGAAGAAAGCTGCTAATGCAATCACTCATGCTTCCACCGATCACTCACACTTCAGACAGAGCTGAGGCACCAGGAATTGCCTGTCACATCCTACAGTATAAATAAACCTCAGACTGCCAGGAGGAAAGCTGTTACAAACCTCGGCAATTTTCTTTGGATTTCTTTAGATCACTTCTTCAAAGGATCTCTCTGTAGGTAAGAGATACAGGCGCAGACAGCCAGCAAGTATGGGATTCCTCTTCCCCCCCACCAGCAAAAACCTCCTCCTAATTATGTGCATCACCAGTGAGAAAGTTGGGCAGAGCACAGATAAACCACACAAGTTGGCAGCACACGTAAGGCTGAAGTGACGCGGACGGATGACAAAGTAATCTTGGTCTCTACAAACCCTGGATGGAAGATCCCTCAGACCTTTCAAACACACTCCTCCTGCTCAGTGTCCAGTGGAGACAGCCAGGCAGGATGACCTTATCTTGATTAATTCAAATTAATACAAAAAGAATGGAACTAGTTTAAGCCTGGGCTCACACTTAGCCTCACTGGAAGAGATGAACCTGACGCATTCTCCTCACAGATGCCAGTCGAAAGACTCAAGCTCTGATACGCAGCATTTGGCATTTCCATCATCTCAGGAAGCAGCGCTGCCTTTTCAGTGCAAATGCAGCACGAAGGTTGTTACCCACAGCTGCCAGACTCAATACCAAAGCACAGACACCAGCTTGTAAGCCTTCCAGGGAGGAAAAACCATCTATTCAGTACACCTTCCTGTAACATCAGATTTTTCTTACCAGCATGAGTTCACTGGTACAGCCCAATCTGAATACTTCTTAAAGGGTTTTTTTAAGATCTTGTGCATCAGGTTATCAGCTAAAACAACTAGAGTAGAACAGCTAATAAATTACAGATTTTAGATGAAAAGTCAGAGCAGTTTTTGCTGGAAAACTTAACTGCAGAACAATTTAACCTTGTCCTTCCTAAATATGGAAAGAGGAATGCAGTCAGGGCTTGATATCCTTAAATTCCTAATAGAAAAAAATCTCTGCCATAGTTCCTGCAATAACCCAAGACCATCAGGATTTTCTGAGAGTTTGGACAGCCTCACATTCAAATCCCTAAGATTATAAAACTGTAAAGTGGGAGGGCAAGGAGCACACACACACAGAATGTCTGAAGTCATTTTCCCAGTGACTAACAAACAGGGTACTAAATTTCTTAGGGACTTCAATGGCTAGAGCTGAAGTTAAGTTTCACTAGAGCTATATTTAGTTCTGCACAAATACAAATTAGGAAACATTTTCTTCCCAGTTACTAACGCAGTGTGACAGGAAACAATTATTTGCTCAGTGTCTGATGTTACCTTTGGTGAATCTCTAGCTCACAGAAATTGTATACTGTATAATAAAGAACCAAGCTGATATTCTGCAAATCAGTAAGTAAACTTATTTAAGAAGATGAAGCAGCATTTGATTTGCACATGTCTGAGCTACACTGGTCTTAGCTATGCAGACAGAGTTAGTGCTGAGGCATCTTCTGCTTTGATAATAAACAACAAAGTGAGTTTGTTTTCCAAATTGTACATTAATTTATTCAAGAATTCTGCAGATATCTAAAGAATATCATGGTTCCCCTAGAATGTAAAACAGAGCTGGGCGCAAGGACAGAACAATTAAAATAAAAATAAAATCAATCTTTTATGATTTCAAGTGCCAGTTTATCTCTGTGAAAAATGCAATTCTGTGTCACAAGGGAGCTCTCAGCTCAGCAATCACTTCAGTCTTCAATGTCTACAAAACAAAAAAAGACAATAAAATGCATGATTCACATGAAGGGCTAGTTAGACCTTGGAGAACCAAGCCATGATTGTATAGAGGAGTCCCACGTGCTTCAGAAGGCTGCACTCAAAAAATCCTAGGCATGTGGCTGAAAAGAAACCCTGCTTCTTACAGCAAGAATGCCAACTAACAGGCTTGGAGTTTCTAGGCCATCCAACAGAGCATCCTTACATGCTAAGGAAGTTAGAAAGAATACAACACTACTGCACAAACATGTCCTTTCTTCTGGCACCACCAGGCAAATAAATACTTGCCAGGCCCTCTGCTATCTGAGTCACGTGAGTATTTCTAGAGCTGGAGGAGCTGACATTTCGTGCTTGGCTTAACTAAGACCCAGGATAACCAGAGAGATGCACTTAGTATCAGCATTCTGATGACCTTTCCAGTTGCAGATCCCTTTGAGATGGAAGGCAGATGAGCCCTTGGCACCATCCGGAAGAGCATCAACAGCCAAGATTTCTTCAGCCAGAGCTACTAAAATATATGAATGTCTTTGACCAACCTTCCACAGCTTTCTTCTGGGGGGGTGGGGGGTGGGAAAGAGCTGATAAACATTTGGTTTCTTGGTACTGTTTTGTAAAATATTATCAGTTATTTTGATAGTAGGTTCTTAGAGCAGCTCAAACATAGAAATGTGAGAGTTCTGGGCACAAAGCAAACAAACCTCTCAACATAAGGCAAAACATTTCTTAAGAGATTCTGAACAATCTCTCTTACCTACAAATGCCAGGCATGACTAATTTTGATGAATAAGTTACAAGGATTTCCAGGGAGAAATGACACCTCCACTACTCCCACCTGGTATAAAATCTAGGAACATTGCTTATCTGCTCTATCTTCTTGGAGGATGCTGTGCCAAGGGGAAAAATTCATGCCCCACCTTGGGCACTCAAGGTTTGACCAGGAATTTTACTTCAGATGCACATAAGGTCCCTGCCTATGTTTCACTTGCTACACATTTACTATACCAAGGTAATTCCTACAGCACTTTCTATATTGATCAGCAACACCTGTGCTGAGTCAAAGACTCATCTTGTCTATGTCGCTGGAGGGAGGGGGGCTAAATTTTTTCAGATATATTCAACTGGCACACTACTATTTTATCCAAGCACAGCTGTACATCTCACCCCCATTTCCGATAACGTCAAAGGAGCGGGAACAATCACAGATCCACATCACTTGGAGGTGCACATCAATATTCAGCCCACAGATCTTGCTAGTACCAAAGGGCAGCAGCTACGTCATCTTGTTCAGAGATGTACCAGATTAAAGGCTTTCCTCTATTTCAGCAGTACTGACACAGCCAGGCTGGCAGACCAATACACGCACAAGCCTGATAAAACAAGAAGAGGCTGAAACTCTTCATGGAGATGATGCAACATCAGTGCATTTTCTGGGTGTTATTCCTGTACATGTAACACTACAGAGCAACACTCTCCGTGACTAAACAGGAATAGTTGCTGTCAGTGTTTACTGAAGAGACCAGATTGGACTTTCAGCAGTCGAGCACACACAGGCCACGTTCACCTTCTAGTTTCCTAGAATCTTTTAAGTTATTATATGACTCCATACTGCTCGACTGTTCTCTCAAAAGAGAGGATACAAAGCAAAGCAAGGCTCTAGCTTGGAAAAAACGAACACTTACCCTGGAAGACACTGGTTTTCACTAGAAATCTCATTTTGCACTTTCTCTCCCTCCTCCAAAGAGTCATCCCACTTGCCCTCTTTGTCACAGTGCTGAAATAATCAGGAGGAAAAGTAGGAACCTCTTTCCAGGTTCCCATGTTGCACCTCCTCTCTCCTCCTCGGAGTATTGAGCTTTTACACAAATCTATATGAATGGAGTCTTGAAGAACCTAACAGAGGTTTATGGAATGAGGAAACAAGGATGACTGGCACACAAATTATTATTCACCGCTAAGTAATCAAAGGGATAAAGACACATGTTTCAAGAATTAAGAGCAGCTAATTATTAATACTTGGGATTAGAGTTACTCTTTTTAAGAAAATCACTACTATACAACAGCCTGCTGTGACTTTTCTTGCATATAGAATAACTGGGACTGGATAGGATGGATCTCTTTTCATCCAAAACATCAATTCCCCAGTCACCCCAACCTTGGAATCTGCCAAGGCTAAATCAGAAGGAATATTTCATTCCATATACAAGATCTCAAAATCTCAGATCTCTACATTGTATAAACCACAGTTACACTGTTGTCCCAGAAAAACCTGTGCTGATTCTCAGCTGCCTTGGAAGAGAGAAAAAGAACAGAACATGGTTACTGCCACTTTGTCCAGGATGTGCTAGAAGGGAACACACTCCAAGCACGGCTCATTGGTTCCCCACCTCCTCTTTTGCAAGGTTTTAATTCCACACCAAGCAAGACCGCTGTACAGAGCTGACTTTTAGGGTACACAGAGAACTTTGAAGAGTTTTAGAACAAGAGAAAACAGCACTGGTATCTTGTCAACACCAGAAGAGCAGAACAGCTTTAGTACTGGGGTGCAGAAACGAAGAGATCCAAACAACCACATTAGTACACAAACTTCTAAGAGTGGCACCAACAGGACAGACTGCATGAAGTCAGGACTAGGACTGGTCCTGAGGATTAGTGGCTCTCAGCCTTCTTTGCTTGCCCAGTGGCTTACTCCACAGGACAGCAAATTCTGACTGTAATGAAAAAAAGCCCTGTGTTACAAGAAAAGTTACAAAATTAATGCAATGGAATGGAATGGTTTGATTTGCTTTAATCCATCACAGTTTGCTGAATCAGACTAAGTTCACATCAGCATTGCCAGAAGTGTGTCCTCCATTGCACCGAAGAGCTGAAGTTTGTCTCTCAAAGCTACAAGGCTTTTGACACGAAGACTGAAGACCCATAAGAAAGTATTGGCATTGGAGAATTACCAGCAATGTCCAAACCAGTGAACTGCTACCAGCAAACCCCACTTCTACGCATAATCAAGCTTTAACACGTTTACGAAACATACTAGGTTTCTTTCCTCCCGCCTCCCCGAAAAGGGTAATAAAAATTACAAATAGCATCAGTCTGTACAAACTGAACAAGTTTTCCTTTCAGAGAAGCAATGCTACTGTCCCAGGCAAGAGCTGGAATTCCAACAGGCATTAAACTGGAACGTGCAATCCCTACCAAAGGTGAGATGCACCTTAAAATTGAAATACAGGTGTCTAAAGCGAACACAGATTAACACATTTCCTCTATCATACATTCATTATTACAGAACATCTATTATAGATGCATATTAAATGTGGATGAATATACTCACAAAGTCTAGACAAGCATATTTTCAATAAATAAACAGCTTTCCCCACGCCCAAACAAAAATTATCATAAATTATAATCCCCAATGAGTGATCTCCTATAACAGGAAGTATTAAAATAAGGAGCACTCTAAAAAGTCATTTACAATACAAACACTGTAGTTTTTGCTTAGTAAAATAAGCCAAAATTCTGTCTCAGAAATGCCTGCATTTCAGTCTTATATATGTGAATAAAGCACCAAAATTTGAATGTATTGATAATAGTAAAATAAATGCATCATGTATCTATTTTGCTCTGCAATTTTACCTCTATACCATCATGTACTGAAATGCAAACAACACTACAACACAGACTTCCACATTTCTTGTAATGGCTGCATGACCACTACACATTCAGAGGGACGTTTAACAGCACCAAATACTACAATAACAATGGCCAGGTTTGGATAGTCAGAGTCCCTATTTCTTGTAATGATAAAAACAAGAAATCATAATTTCTTGTGACCCTGTGACACAGAATAAAAAACTCTCAGATACATGAATTTATCTTTTCACACTGTTAAGGGTTTTTCCTTGAGAAGAAAATAAGTGTTTATTTTAAACATTTACTTAAATAATGTCCAAAGGTACTTAATAAAAATTAGGTTTATGTTTCTAAAGCATTACAACATATCTTATAGATTTGTAAGCAGGCATAACATTAAAATTAATTTATATATCAGAAGTATTCAAATTTAATATATGATTTTAAAAAATACATTTGCTTGCCATGTCTTCAAGAAAGGCAAATCACCAGGTTAAACAACTGAAAATAATGCACTAAACCAACTCCAAATAGTGATTGACCTTTTGACTGATGCAGAAATAGCTTTTTTCCCTAACTTCAGTTTATCCAGTTAATTATATTCAAAGACTTGTTTTGCTCAAAGAAGAAATCAATTAAGAAATAACATAGCATGAAGCTTTGTTTTCATTTTCCAATCTAGATATAAACATTAAGAGCAAGAGGATGAAACCTACCATTTACAAAATCCTCCAGGGCCAAACTATTTTCCAGTCACTATCTAGAATTAATATCATATCTGTTTTAAAACTTGAAAGCCCTGCCTTGCCAATTCAAAAAGCAAAATGCACTAAGTTTGCTTTTGATTTATGTACCCAGTAAATTTAAGAAAAACTTAGTTAACAATTCAATATTATTTCATGCATTTTAACTGAATTCTAATTTTTACATCAATACAACTATATGTTCAGCACTCAATGTATGTTAAACAACTATTTTACTACCAAAAATATGAAGTACCTGAACACTTACTTGGCACAGTCAGACAATTACAACATATGCTTATAAGGCTGACAAAAGGTGTTACCTTACTGTAAAAGCTGTACTTGGCAGTAAAAATCAAGGCAATCTAATAATTACCAAACTACTAATAATTAACCTCCCCTTTGAGAAATGTAACAAAGTGAGATCAAAGGAACCGATTTACTTCAAAGCTTCTGCTTGATTTACATCATTATTTAAATCATGTTTCAGAGAATGAGATATTTATTACAAAGTAGCAAAAAAAAAAAAAAGAAGAGAGAGTGAAAAGATTTAACGAACTCTGACAATGTTCTCTATTTTTAGCATCATACCAAAATCACCGTGTATTTGGCAGAAATACTCCTGAAGGTCCTTGAGCTATCCTATTCATTTTGTAGCTCATAATCATTAATTTCAGAATACTCACAGGGAGTAAAACTCAAGAGTTATTTTACAGTTACTTGGGAGCTGGGAAGGCTGGGATGCTTGAATAGATTTCAGCATATCCCTAACCATGCTGGGATTGTGCTCCTGCTGGTGAATTGAAGCCTTCTAAACATCTCCTCATCCTGCTCCAACAAGGAACATCTGAATGATACTTCAGAGCCTGCAGTGGGATTAAGTAAAAGATCCCAGAGCTCCAACACAATCTTTTACTGATGAGGGAGTGAAAGGAGAGAGAACAACTGTGAGGAAGGAGGGAGGACAACTTCTTATCGCTGTCATGGTATTTTTCCTTTATTACAGGCATTAAAGAATTACGAGAAACGTACAAAGTTAATGCAGACAAATGATTTTTTTTTATCTCACTAGTATTTTAATTAAAACCTTTTGTCATGTCTGCTAAGCAAGTTCAAAGTATTGCAATGCAGTAGCAACGGTAATGCAGAAGTCTTGTTATGCTTGGGGAAAAAAAATGTTTTCAACTTTTACCAAATCAGCAACTGTAATTACTAGAGGAATAAATCAAATTTATAGCAGGCAAACACAGGACATAATAATTTCTTTGTGCGGCCAGAAATGAGCTTGTTTTTGTCGCAATGTGATAAAGTTTAACATTTTCTGCATGTCAGACAGACTATTTTGATAATATTCTTTACATTTCCTCCTTACTAACGAGATGAAAAATTTGCTATTAAGATATTCAAGTCATCACAATACATCTTGTTACTGGATAAGCTTCAACAAAAACTTAAAGTATTTTTTCCTAACCACATTAACACAATAAATGTGTAGCCAGAATTCTTACTTCAGTATTAGACAATGTTGTGTTTTTGCAAAATATCAAGAGATAGAATTCAGCAAATTATGGCAAATCAGTACCTTTTTTTTTAAGTCTGTTCAGAATGCTGCAAGAGAGGAGACAAAAGGAGTTTTATGTTTCATTATATCCAAAGATTTTTTTTTCAATTTAACTGAACGCTAGACAAAAAAGTTGGCTTTTCTTTAATCATGCCAAACACTACCTCTGCAATTTAAATGTGTTTTCACATCTCCACTTTTACTACTAGCCTTTTGTGAAGAACAATTTCCGATTGCTAGGCTATTTTTCATTTGCCTTCCTCTATTCACAAAAAGAAGAAAGCATGTAAAATGGCAGATTTAATAGATTTTAAAAACTTGAATAGCTTACATATGTAAACTGATTGTGGTTCTGCAAAACCTGAAAGTAATGTTATCAAAACACAGGATTGCTTCAGCAAACAACGGCACTGCTAACCACGAAAAAGCTCTGGCACTCACTGGCATCAAACCACAGTAGCACCCCACGAATACCAGTGATTAGTTCTTTGCTTGAATGTCAGTTTTGAAGAGTAAATATTGTACATGGACACACACATACATGCATTTGAGCACATATACAGAGGTTGCCCATAACCAAATAAACCCATACTCCTACTTGAAAAAAGCATTTTTACGAGACTGCCTAGCTCAAGACAGCAAAACAGTTTGGACCAAGTTATCCAAGAGGTCTTCATTTACAAACTTCAGTTTCTCCTTGATGTGGTCTGAAAAATTACAATGGAAAGATACAACATTAAATACTGCAGGTAGACTGTCACCTCCAGTGAGAGACGGCTGAGCGATGTCACCACAATGGGAAGGATGGCTCTGAAAATGTTTCTGCAGGATCGCTGTGGAAAGACCTTTATCAGCAAGTGACTATAAATTTATTTTCTGCAAAGGAACCTTCTGGCATAATGTGCACAGAAAGGACATAAAAGGCAATCTGTCTGCCAATGAAACTTAAAAGTAAATGTGAAGGCAGGAGAGGCAGTGTATTTTGTTGAAATATGTAGATGTGCCACTTAGATCTCAATGCGTTCCACCTCCTGACACCAAAGGGTGAAATGTTCTGATCTCTGCTGACAGTATTTATACTGAGAAAGCCTCCAATATTTCATTCAATTTTCCTAAATGCCCACGATCTTTTCTCCAGATGCAAGTGAGCAGGGTGAAAGTCCTCTGCAAATGTGGCAAACGGGCGATGGAGCCTGCGCACCGTATCATCAGCACTGCTTGTTTCCAGCTCAGCAGCACTCCCTAATCTACTTCCAGAAGACAACTGAGGACCACAGAAATCAAATTCACTTTGTTATCTTCAGTAAAAATAAATATATATATAAAATCCCCCAGCAAGGAGCACTGCAGCCTGCACCACCTAGCCGGGCAGGAGGCCAGCATCACCTGCACTGCTGGCCAAGGCACATGAAGGCCACAGCTCTGCTTCTGCCGGCAGACAGCTTAAGCAATCAAATCATCCAGAAGGTTTTAGGTTTTTTCCTTTCTTCTCACTTCTGTCAGATGATTTATGTAACTTGTAATTTTAAATAAAAGAACAGCAACCATGTCCTTTAGGAACAGGTTTTCTTTGAAAGTAACAAAATAACCATCATACTCTAATCCAATAAAGCCCTAAAACAAAACCAGTAACATTCAATCAAATGCACACCCACAACCCTAACCCAAGTTCATCATATGCATACACAGAAAAAAAATTAGGACCTGTGTAATACAACTCAATTTTCTACAATGCAATATAAAATATGATTAGCTAAATGTTTTAAAATATCAAGTAATGATAAAAGAGGGCATGGGATCTAAAGGGCAATGGATCTAAAGATACACTTTTAAATATTTAAGCCAGTTTTTCCCCTGAATTTTTGTCATCCTATTAATGTAAGTTTATACATTTTGTATAATAAGTTTGTGCATTACAATGTTTTTTCAATTGTTTAATCTTCCTATTTCTATTTTTTAAACATCCAGCAATTGCTCAAGCCTCTGGGTGTATTTATTTTAATTAAATACAACAAAACCAAGTGAAAAGCTTTTGCATTTTCTGAAAGAGGAGACCACTCAGAATTTTCCTCCATGTGTCACAATAGAGATCTGTCAGATACATCCCCAGAGTAACCCCACAAAGACAATAGCTGTGCCAGCAGCAATTTGTCTGCATTGTGAAGGCAAACGTTTAACAAACAAAATAAAACAAGGAGTAATTTAATATTTGTATTGTGTTTGCACAAAGAAGCGCTGATCAGAAGGAATATGAATGCCTAGGATAGCACCTTCCTCCCTGCACCCGGATGAGGGCACACTCCCAGGCCCCAGATGCAATGGGGGATGGACAAGGTCTGGGACAGACTGACACTCCCACTGTATAGCTCCCCCTTTACTTCTCTTTAAGCAATCAAAAGCATCTGCTTTTATTCCACAAAGATGGATACTGACATTATTTTGACAGAAGACCTGTCCCCCATCAAAACCCAAGCAAGACTGCACACCATTTCACCTCAACCACATGGCTGACCAGTCCTCACCCAACCAGTGGGTTGGCAAACCATCACTTTCTTCAACAATTCCTGCTGACGCACCTATGTATGAGTTTTAACTCCACACTGCGTCCACCAGCTTCCTGGGTTTTTACTTTTTGTAAAGGTATGCTCAAATCTACGGTGAAACCAAATTATATATGTGGGAATCAGTCTGTGTTCACCTGAAAGCAGGTAATGCCAAACTCTGCCGTCTCTTTATCCACCACTGTTTACTCCCACTATCAGAACAGTGCAGCTCAAAGCACAGAAGGTAAATAGAAAGGCTTAAAAGGCTTCCTCCCAGTATTCAGCCAGAAAAGCATCTCCTCAATATTTATGCCTTTTCACCGCAACCAACTTCCTCCATAACAAGAGGCTGCTTGAGAGGTAAACTCCTTGCACTGCATTAGGTAACAGACTCCAACAGCACTACAGACACTGCTAGAAGAGGTTTTCTAAAATCCTACATAGGTATGCAGGAACTGCACATGGTAAGGAAGGAAACAGGATCTCTGTCTTTTAGCCCACCAGGATGATGGTGTACAAATTCTATGTAGATAAAGGCAGACAACACTCAAAACGTGCTACTGCTTTGCAATGTTATTTCATAATACTAATAATTACCAAAAGAGCACAGTGGTACTTGAAAAAGATTTTTTTCTAATAAGCTTAATGAGAATGAGAATTTTAATAAGCTTCATGAGAATCAATGAGAAATTTTTCACCAAACTCACCATTTTATCAAAAAGGCAAATGAAAGTTCAAAATAAATTGCAAGGCAGCATTTTAGGGAGGCTACTTTTGTTCACATTCATGGATCTAGTTATTGAATACAAGCAAAGTTTAACAACAGGAGTGGCAAATGAATAATTTCACATCATACAAATTGCTCTGTACTTTTTAGAAGTAATCTAGAAGTCTGCTTCACCAGATTTGAGACTACTTAGAAATTACTTCAGAGTCCAAACAAAACTGAGGAACAAGCAGTACTCTTCTCAAACACAGTCATCCAAGTGGTGCTCCTGAAACTCACAGAGTATTCCTTCCGCCCTCTCCTTTACACAACTTTCAAGTTATATTTGCTTTAACCCCATTTCTTCTATGTTAACAGAAACCCTTTCTGGATATTAGGTTTCAGCCTCAATTTCACATCTTTATATGTTTCACCTAATTCTCAGGCTTCCCCTCACCAACTGTAGAGATCTGGAGAAGTAATTTCCCAGAGTGAATTACTCATTAAAAAGCAAACACAGCAATGAAAGAGCCCAAACTAGGCTCTGTGTGAGGCCAAAGTAATAATTTCAGCCCTGTGATCTCTCCCAGATAGCCAACAAAGGGGCAATTACAGAGTAACACCAAGACACAGCTCACATTTTGGGAGGATTTCACCCAGAAACATGCTGCTAATATTCACATTTAAGATCTCCCAGGGCCCTATTACTTCTTTCTTTTTCAATAACATACAGGATTTTTCTGGCATTCAAAACAAAATCAAGCCTTAACAATCCACATTTTCCCAAATTTGCTTCCTTGTAATTGTGGTAATACAAAAATTCACGCTGAACTATTCAGCTATCTACCTGGCCAATTTTACAGCTGTATTCATACCCTGGGTGAATCACATTTAGAAAATGATATATAAACATGGTGTGACATTCTGTCAAGTTATCTTTAATTATGTAATTCCATCCTTTAAAAAGACCTGAAGATAGTTTATACAGTAATTGGAAATTTAATCTTGGGATAGATGTCTAAAATAGTCAGAGAAACAACATGGTCATCTGAAAAGCTTCCAATGGGGTTACTAATTCCTCACTCCCCTAAACCTTAGTATTTTGGTTCCCAAGCATCCACTCTCTGGTGGGTGTCAGAAGTGCTCCAGGGACAGAATGGACTCTTGCCAGGGCAGCAGGATCAATGTGCCTTCTCTGAAAATCAGTCTGTCATTTAGAAGCACTCTGCCCTAATGCACAAGCCCCACTCAGATATTACGTCTTTATTACCTTTGTTTTATGGCTACCCCTTATTATCCAACTTGCTTTCATCCATTCCCAAACTTTCAGAAGAAAACATAATTTAAAAAAGAACAAAAAAGTATTGCAAACTCCAGTAGGGTGGACAAAAATTGCGAAGTATTAACCCAAGAAGGTACACCTCACATGACACTGGTGCACACCAAGGCCAGAGGACTGTCTTGGCTTCCAATATCACAAATTCCCGACAAAGCCCCCTTCTTTCTCAAAGTTTCCAATCATGCTAAAAAACAAAAACACAAAGAACCACCCAAAACCCCACAGCTCAGTTATCTCCTCTGATAAACAGCCAGTAGGCAAAGGAGACATCTGTCCCAAATGCTCACCCTGAAACACCCCCATCCCTTCCACTACTACAGGAACCACCTGCAGGATTCACTGCCACTCCATCAGGTTTATTTCATAACAACCCTGCCTGCTTCCCCCATTACTGAAACTCAGCGACTGATCTCCAAACCAATCAGGCTGGCCATAAAGACACACTTAGTGCTGCAAGAACAAATTGTGCTGTAGCAGCACTGTCCGTTTTACAGAACTTTAAATTAAATTTCACATAAAAACTCCGCTTCAGATGTCCCTTAATCGGTCTCCTGTTTATGACTTTACACAACCCTACCCTACACACAAATTTGTCAAACACAGTAATTTCTTCAGTAACATTCAGTGCACCAAATGTTTCCCTGTGCAAGTCAAGTGATGACCCAACTCCTCCCACAGGAAAGCCAACAGAATGCTTTTAATACCTTTTTTTTCTTCAACAGTTCAGTTAACCTCAACCCTGTTTCTCTTCCATTTCCAGTTAGATGGCTTCCTCAGCTGAAAAATTTAATTCCCGATAAGACAACCTATCAACCAACAGAAAATGGACTTTTGAGTAAGGACAACCAGCTGCACCAGTGGAGCTTGTTCAATTCTGTTTAGATTTTTTTCATTGTCCTCATAATCGCCACAAGATCAGTGGACACAGAAATTAATTAAAGTGCTAAAAATCCTGATGTGTCTCGATTCCACAGGTGCTGGCAGCAGCCTCAGCCTGGCACCCCCTCTGCTCACAGGGAAGAGGCACAGGCAGCTGCACAGAGGCTCCCATGGCAGGCAAATTCATTCTGAAGGTAACTTACCATCCTATTAATGTGCCTTACAGACAGCTGTAAATTTGCAGTGTTACAGCACTTTATGATGTTAAATAATGCATTGCATGTTGCACAGATATTTTATTATACATTTTTCCACTTTGAAGACTTTTGAGGATCCTATACAAATTGCACACAGCTGTCTATTACTGGTAGTTGACAAGTTACTAAAAATTACATTATCTGATCATTTGAGAAACAGAATGCGATAGTGCCACTGTTTACTACGCTTTAACATGTGCATAAAATGGAATGTTGTGGTCCAATTTTTAAGTGCCTACCCTTACAAAGAAATTAGTTTTTTAAATAAAGCTCTACTGCTTTTACAGCATCTGAACAGGCACTACTACATATTCTGCATATAAAAAAAAAGTCCCACTGTGAAGAGCTGTACTACAGTGAAGAAACTGCCACTGGAAATATTGGAATTCTCCGGCTTACCTGTAACTAAAATCCCCAGATAAATATTGTATTAGCATACCTGTTTGTGGTTCATTTGTTGATAACAGAGCTTGTTTAAGACTCGAGAAGCAGGTAAATTACAAAGCAAGAACGGTAAGTCAGGACAGTCAGTTTCCAACTTGTTTGAACTTGACTGTATATTGCTAAGCTCAAGCAGAATGTAAACTGCTGCCCTGTAACAGTTTAAATCACGTTAAACAACTTTCAAGCATAGTTATTTGCATTTTAATATTGCCTGAAGGTCCTAAACCAAGATCATACCCCATGATCCTGGATTTTCCACCACACAGTTCCTGTCTTGAAGACATTATGAGCTAATATAGACAAGATGCAACAAAGAAATACAACGAGCAATCAAGGGAAGAGTGGGAAGTCCTCAAGTTAAAGATACAATTAGTTAGTTCTCTAACTACTGAAAAATCCCTCTAGGCAGGGAGCAAATAAAGATAAATAGTGGCTACCACAGGAGCTCCCCACTTTAAGGAGCAAATACTTAAATAGTTCTGAGAAGCAGCTACATGCTTTGAAACCTGAACCCTAACTAGCATTATGTAATATAATTTATAATCTTCAACATTAACGATTTGTGGTAGAGGAATAATAAGTCATCTACCTTCTGACCATTTTCTAGACAATTGAAGAATTGTCGCAAGTGATCAAGCAGCAAGAACACACACGACCCCTTCAAGTCCTCTTGGTTTGTTTAGCTATTCCCATATTGCCAAAACACAAAGGTCCTTCACTAAAGGCAGGTAGGACACAGCAAGTCTAGGAAGGGGAAATTATAACCACTCATTTTCACTGCATTTTCAACAAGAACTACATTCACCAAGGTTTGTCCTTGCCTTAACTAAAGGCCACTTGCCTCTTTACCAAAGCAATCTAAGGAACCACAGATTTCTGTGAGCACCCTTGCCCACTCATCTTATTCCTCCTTTGCAGACTTAAACCTCCATATTAAATTTGTAGACTTTTATTTGCAAGATTCATTTCTTATCACCACCAACAGTTTTGTAAGCCTAGCGAGATATCCTTCTGTATTAAGAGAACACTGGGAGGTCTTCCACTTTGGATACCACCTCAATAAAAATTAAATAAAAACAGTAAAAACCCCTCAAGTTCATATATGCAGTGGAGTAAGATATTCAGCAACATAACTTGTAACACTCAAAGCATGTAACAAACAAACAAAACTAACCACAAATTCAAGTTGTTTTCCACAATCACATTCATCTTTCCAAAAGCTGCAGTTCACTGTGACTGATTCGTTCTTCCTGTGTAAAAGAGCTTATGTTTAAGGACTAGTAATGGCATTTGTCACATGTTACAATAGAGGATGGAGGGAACCAAAACCCATAATTCCAAGCTGAAAGCATGTCCAGGACTGATACTGCAGTGTAGAGCCTGTCTCCAAGACAAGTAAGGTCACCACCTAAGGAAAACCACCATCAGTGACAGTAAGCCTTGACCCTGCAACATCACAGGTGGAGATATAAAACCCCCCCACAATTTACTAAATAACCACCAAGACCTGCAGCTGTAAAGACTATGCATACGATCTCTGTTCTGGTATTTTTTTATTACTGAATGATCATCCTCCAAGAAATATAATCTGTAATACACTGAATCTGGGTTTCAGAGTATAATATATGTAACATGGAATCCAGCCAAATACTACTGATTACACAACTGTCTCAAAAGTCTGCTGGCAAGGTATGCCTTGTTTCAAAATAATCCAAAATCCTGAAGCCTTCATTCTTCATGAAAATAAAATGTTATCTTTTGCTTATCTCAAGTTACCAAGTATTTACTTCCTTGGACAAGGAGACCTTCTTCAGCTCCTCTATTCCCACGGAGTGGCCATGAACATGAATATGCATAGCAGAACAAAAGAATATAAAAATAGAAAGTAAGATAACATGAAAAAAACCCATTACTATCAATATTTGAATAATGAGGCAGCTTTATCTTCATCAGTATATCAATTTATTCACATGGGGTGACAAGAATATATTAAAGCTATTCTGAAGTCAGGCCATTAAATTGCTTAGACAACCTGTTAACCAGTGCTGCTGGCAATTAGGAATGCATTCTCACTGGAGGCCTTCTGTGGAGCCATGCTTCAAAGGTTCAATGTGCTGTACATTAACTTACCAAGAAACACCCTGAGAACTGCTCCACTGTCATGTAAGCTCAGTGCTGCCAACTAATTAATCCTACAGTTCATACTCTGAAGAAGTCAATGTCCGCCTGCCAGTTTAGCATCTGCACAACCATGGGAAAGGTACCTCAGATTAAAAAAGCAACCGGCTACACTAACCAATGCTAGGCTGGCTATAAATGTTCTCTATCCGTGAGTAAATTTTGTAACACATTTGGACTAAAGTGTTTTCATTTTAGGTGCCTGCAGCATGCATGATTTTGTACAGGTACTCATGTATGCACATGCACATGCTTGCACGGCAAGTTTACTTGTTACTTTTCTATTAAGGGGAAACTTGGCATTTCTCTAGCACAAAGCTGTAAAAGCTCTCTGGAATGCTGATCCTAATCACCAGTGAAAAACTTGTTGAAAGAAGGGATCCACACCTTGCTGCAAATAGAGCTGTTCCACAAAGACTGGGGAACAAGCAAGACGCTAAAAAGAAATGGAGAAAAGCACTGATGGGCAAACAACAGCCCAAGAACAAAATAGCAACCGCCAAAGTTTCAGTTCCTTTTGCATTAAGGGCATGGACTAAAAATGGTTTGTTCTCAAGCCCTACGAGCAAACTGAAGAAAACTGTGTTGCTCAATGCATGGACGAATTATCCCAGAACACCTGGATGGGTTGCATCAGCCCTCAGTGACTGCAACAGCGATGAGAAAGGGGGGATGAAAGCAGGATGCTGAAGGCACTCAGGGAATTACTGTAACCAGAGGGTAAGCCTGGCTCTACAATCCTCAATGCACTGCAGCTCTGGGACCCAGGAAAAGCCTTTCAAATACTCACATGGGGTGTGATTACTGCAGGTCTGATAGCAAATATATCAAGCTAGACTGGTACCAGAGGATTACAGAACAGCAAATGCAAATGGCTGTTTAAAAAAAAAAAAAAAAAAAAAAGGAAAAACTAATTTTGTTATCTAAATGTTGGCTGATTTGATCTCAGGAGTAATGAAATGTTTTAAAACATTTCAAAAGACAGATAATTAGAGACCTGCAGGAAAAGAAAAAAAACCAGGATAAGACACAACTTGGGTTAACCCACAGTAATTCATGCCACATTTTCCCAGTATGTTTTGCAAATAAAACACACTATTTTCTAAACATAATGCGGTAGGTCTCATTTATCTGGCTATCAGAAAACAGCATTGCAATGTTATGTAGGAAATAACCAATTTAGTTGGAGAAAATAAAAAACAATATAAGAATCGTAAGACAAGTAAAGAAGGGGGCTAAAGTCAAAAGGTTAAATATAAACAAGAAGAAGGAGGTTGTAGCGGTTACTAACTGATTTTGTCACAAGGGTTTGTCCTGAGACAGATATATTCTAATTTTATACATACACACACACATACACATATCTATCTATACATACATAAAAGCAACTGGAAGACAAAAAGAAAACACTACTCAAGTTTGCTAAATGTCAGTGTAGAGAATAACGTCTGACACACACTAGGAACATTGTAATTTTAAGGAAAAATAACAAATATAGACCCAAATACTTAGTATTACAAAGATAACTATGCACTTGAGAGGAAAACAAGAAAGATTTCAGGTAGAAAATTATTAAGAAAGGGAAAATTTGGTATATCAGATGGAGGACAGCTAATTTACACAGTTCAGAGAAAAGCTCCAGAGAAGCATTTTTGCTGCTTGCATTATGCGAGGCTCAGAACAGCCCTGGTCACTCATATACAGAAAACCTTACTTCAAAACAAGACCTTCCAAACAAAGAAATCCCCAGATCCTTGAACACATTTAGGCTAAAAACTGGACCTTTTTTCATATTCTTGTAATTTTTTTTTTTTTTAATTTATTGTGTATGCGTTACCCATTCAGCAAGCAACAGCCACCAAAAAGAGGTTTTTTTTAAATGGTACTTGATACAATGACAAGGAGCGCTCTGATGCAACTGTGTGCGAAAGCAGTGGACCAGATGTGACGTGTATTTGTAAAAGGGCAAAAAATACAGGGAAAATTCTGAAGTGGAATTGGCATTGCTTTTCTCTTTAAAAGCTTCTTCAGCACGTACCTCAGTGAAAAAAAATGGTGCTGGCAAACCAGGAAGGATAACTAGTGAAGGAATGAATCAGATACTAATGGAAGCAGGTAGGTGAACACAGTTCTCTGTATCCTCTTCTCTTCATAAAATATCAATGAAACTGCTGTTCAGACACCAGTTCAATTTTAAAAGAAGGTTTGTGTCTCTTCTTTGACAAGAAGAGACAGAGCAGGGTGATAGGAACAGCAAGGAGATTTGTTTGACTTTGCAGGCCAAAAGAAAAGATCTTTGGTGTCACTCAGTGCCTTCTGCAAACCTGAAAGGTCAGAAGTATTTCTTAATTCCCTAATAAATTCTCCCAGAATGTTTTTCTTCGGTTACATTCTAGCTCCTGACATTGACCTCAACATCATTTTTCAATCTGAGCTTCACTACAGACACATCAATAACATGAAGATGAGGGCACAAGGAATGACGCATTTTACTTCATGGCTAAATTATGTTGCTTTTAATTTAGAAACAAATTTTTTGATCCAATGGAGAGACTTCTCTTAGATCAACCTAATGCCAGAGGCAAGTGTTCCAACAGATAACTGATTTGAGGAGTAACCATTAAATGGCATTGCCTCACTCAGACTGCTGTAATGACTCCCAGATAATGCAACCAAGTATCTCCTCTGCAAAAGAAAATTCAAGCACCAACAGCTGGGAATGCCAGGGCAGCCTGGATGGCATATTCAGCACATGTGGATTCCTGAGAATTCACTGCCTTTTGATTTATTCTTTTCTGCTGACAATAAGATAACAAACCTAACAGCGTCCCTCTAGTACAACAAGAGCTATTTAGCCCCTACAAGCCTCTGCAACTTCCATGAGGAATTAAAATGGATTTATAAGATTTGTAAAGGACTAAAATCTAGTTAGTACAGTCACACTTAAGCAGGAGAGAGAAAATGGCCTCCTGCATGTGTGCAAGCCCTGCTGCCGTGGCCAAAGCCACAGCGGGCAGGCTGCTCCCAGCAAGCCCCTAAGTGCCCCTCACATAACACCAAGGAAAAGGCACCTTAGTGAGCAGAAAATATCAGACTGGGTACAGTGAGAACAACAGGTTCTGACCCCTCAAACAAGCAATCCTATATTCTGCTGAAATCAGAGCTGGTTAAGATTATTCTGTGTTGCAGATCTGTTACTGTTGGTAAACATATCATTATATTTTGATCGAGTTGGCGTCTCCCGTGGTAGGAGGGAAAAAAATTAAATCTTTCCTGCAGCAAATTCCAGAAAAAATTACTATGTAAATATTTCCTTATTAATTCTACAGTCAGTCAGTCAACACACCCTATACAAATATATAATGTACATAAAAATTATTTCCACTTCTCTTTTCCCTATTTTAACTAGTGCAAGGTCTTCTCCTATTCAGAAATAACCCTAATTGAAGATCCACTGATGAAAAGGAAAAGCAAGCCCCTTAAAATGAACTATTAAGTCTTCTGTATCTCAGCCTGAGATAAGCAGAAGATGCATATCATTATCTTTTGCACAAAAATGAAGCATTTCCAGTACAAAGTTAGTGAAGTCCTTACACTGCATATAAACAACAAAATTAATAATCTACAGTAATTGCCATTTACTGGACAACATATTTCCCTGAACATTTTTTTAAAACCAGAAGCCATCGCAGGTTGAGCCAGCCCTATATAAAGAGCAGGAAAGGTGGAGTCAGGAGCCAGAAAATGGTGACAAAAAAAAACTCAACACAACCTGTGTTGATATAGACCATTCAAGGTAAGGTTGCTTTATATACAGACTTGCACACATTCAGTCCCCAAAGCCTTTTATAAGCTGTAGACACCATGATGAAACACTTTTCATTTTGTAAACACACTATTGCTTTCCAGGAGCTTTTCTTGTAACAAAAGCAAATATATGCTGCCAGAAATCCTAAGTAAGAGTGGTCCTACAGGAGCTGGCAAATTCCATCACAAACCTCAAGTGAAAGTGCTGCTGAATGGTAATAAACACCCCAGCATTTGCAGCCACTCTTCTGCACACCGGTATAGGAATAAAAACATGTGTAACACCCCTCCTGTGCAACGTGAATAGCACATGCATCTGAAGGAACTGCTCTATGCCCAATACAGTGATTATCAAAAGCAACACTTCAACTACAATGAGATGCAAGGGAAAGAAGCCAGAACATCGAATGTCTAAAATACAGCATTAAATAGACAGCTTTTGCCAGAACATCAGAAAAGCTTTTGGACAGGCAGCTCAAACCCATTTTCGCTTCTTCACACCAAGAAAATAGGTAAGCTTGAGAATGTGAATTCTTGATCTTGAGCACACCAACTTTGTTTCTTGTCCTCTCTACAGCCTCTGAACATTTTAGTTTCAACCTGATAAATGTGGCAGAAAAAAGGAATAATTTCAACAAGCTGGATGTTCATTATCTTGTCATAATGCACAAGACTTACATGTTCTAAAAGGCTTCTATTATTTCCTTTAAATATTTTTATTCAAATAACCTCAAATGCTGTAGAACCTGAAGTCAGGACTACAATACCCAGAGGGGAACTCATATGTTCTCTTTTCCACCCCGAGAGGAAAATAGGTATTTATATACCTGCATGCCACGGAAGTACAACCCACTGTGCCCTCCTGTAATGTTGCTGTATTAACCGAGTTACTGCCAGTATAATAAGCCAGCCAGAATCATCTGGTGGCCACAACAGATTTGAAAGCATAGCTAAGCCCCCCGCTCTCAGAGTGGCCTACAGCAAGTGAACTGTAAAAACAGTAGGAGTATCAAAAAATCCCTCTGTACCAGTTTTAACCATTGTCAGTTATGGATTTTCCATGTTACAGGATCTAATAGGCACTAACTATCCTCCTTTAGTTCTCTCTGCTTGAACATCTGACTGCTCTGAGATGGGTTTCAAAGTATTCCTGCCAGCACATTCAAACCCCTGCCTGAGAAGCCCAGTGGCAGTACAGGTGCCAGAGACAAGCTTCCCAGTCAGAAAACTACTAGAAATCATGTTTTTTCTTACCCTTTCTGTTGGTATTTGTCTCAACTGCACAAAGCTTGTAACTCACCAGTGACTGGTCAAGCAGAAGCTCTACCTCTAAGTTCTGAAACGTTAAGTGTTTTTAGCAAGGGACCTTCTGGTAACCTTCCTGGAAAGCTGTGCCTGCCATGCCAGCTCATTCGCCTACACCCACGTACTCACACAGGCTCCTTCAAACAACTTTCCTCTCTGAGAGCTAATATTGACTCTTCCCTGCGTTCTCATTAAGTCTATTCTTTATTACAGTTTCTATCAATATGCCCTGTACATTTACTGTCTGCATCTCCCTACAATACTCATCAAGCTCTGAAGGAAAAAAAGAAAAGACAAAAAAGGGGGAAAATCCTGGCATCCCATTTGTAATCTTCTATTCTTCGTCATCAAGGCCAACTTATGTAATAGGTTACACACCAGAGTCAGCGGCTCATCAAGTTCACATTCAAATGCTTTTAGAAATTTTGATTTAATACCATCTGGTCCTGATGATTTGTTACAGTTCCTTTCCCCAATTAATTATAAATCCTATTCCACTAACACTTCAATTTGAGACAGTTCCTCAGAAAAGTCTTCTCTAAGAAAAAGGGTCCAAGGTACACAATCATTCTACAATCCTCTCACACGCAAAGAAATAGTTTAGTTTCTACATTTTTACTTCCTATCTTTATTAAATGCTCCTTTTGCACCTGGAAGCCAATCTATTTGGAAAAGGTTTCAATAGTGATTTTTCCTTACAGCCATTAATAAGCTGATCTTCAATCTCGGAAGCAGACTTTCCTATTTCATCCTCACATTCAAAGGATTCATGCCCTTTCCTAGTATCCTTGTTTTATGATGGCTTCCTCTTTCCGAGAAGTGCCTTTTTACTTTTAGTAACCATCTTTGGTTTGGCAATATTGGATTTTCCCTTCAAAAACCACTTTTTATTGGTGGTGTGAGTCTAAGCCTCTTTACACACTGCCGTTACACAATCACTCTGCATCCTCCGGCCACTTTAGCCTCTGTTAAAGCTGTTTCCTTTGCAAAGGAAAAGAGTGAAGGAATTCTCATCTTCAAAATTTTCATGTCACTCTCATTACGGAAGTTGCCTATGACAGTGATAGGGGATTTATTGCTCTAAAATCAAGTACAAGACAGCCACTGTCACAGTGGCTTTACTCTACTCCCGCCACAAACCAAGTGCACCAAGATGCGATTCTCTTCTCAGGGACTCTCCACGGAGCTGCTCCACAAAACCGTCGCTCACAACATTTCAGGCATAATCCCTGCATAAAACTTGTCTTGACATGAAGGCAGCCCTTGTAACAGGCTGAGTTTTTTGTTCCTACAGGCTTTGTAATCTTTTTACTGCATATAGTAACTGCTCTTGATGCACCAAAATAATTGTAGTAATTCAACTGAAAATGATCCCTATTAGATATATCCGGACATATCCCCAGCAAGTATGAAAAAAAAAACCTCAGTTTCTATCTGCCACATCCAGAGAGGTGGGATGCCCTACAATTACTATGCAAGTACCTTCCATTGATTAACCCCATGTACCCACTTTGGTTTCACTCAAAACACTTTGGCAGAGGAAGGCTGAATAACTGGCCCACAGTGACAAGATTACTAGCACAGAAACACCACCAAAACCTCCAGCTAAGACTGGAGCTGACACTAAAAAGAAGATACTTCACAAACAGACAGGAATATTACCCACTCCATACATTTCAGCTTCAAAAAGCCTACAAATAATAGTGAGATTTGTAGCTGCATTGTCCCAAAGACAGGCTGCATGAGAATTACATGATCAGCACTCTATTCTTTCACTTATTTTTGCCTAAGAGCAAACCATAAAGCTCTAGTAATAAAAAATGAAAAATTACTGCTTCCAGAAACAGATGGGTTTTGGTGACTTTACTTGAATTTTTTTGCCTGAGCTAGAAGATTAAAAAAATCCCAAAAGCTAAAAGAAGAAAAAACCTGTAAGGTTACCCTGTCCCAGCTTGCTCCCACCATGTATTTCCTAATACAATCACTTATTCCCAGGTTACAAAGCCCTGTAAAAAAGTCAGGCTAGAAATCAAATGAGCACAGCTTCTGTAAAATGCTTCTTCAACTCATTAGAAATCTTTGCAAGTTTTACCAAAACAGAGAAAAAAAACCAAACCAGTCAGTAATTTCAGTGGACTATCACAAGGAAATTAATGAATTTATGATAAGGCAACCTCACCAGGGACAGCAGGAAGGTATGAGATAAAGCAAGCTTCCACTGTGGAGTGGAATATGATTACAAAATGAGAAAGCAAAGCTGGATCAGTTTGGAAGCTTAATTCTTAGAAGGCTGCTACTGAAAAGCAGGATTCATCAATACGCCCTGCTGTAAAATTATGGCAAAGCAGGCAAGCAGCAAGCTAACAAAATAACTAATGTGATTTGTATGGTCAGTAGAGATTGCTTTAAATATCACACTGTGTCAGTAGAAGCTGTTTTTCAATTCTGCATTTAAAGAACAACTTTTGAACATGGCTAATACTGGAAAATTAGGGCTGGGGTTTCCTCTCCAAATTACTCAAAGAAAAAGGTCTCTATTTTAGATGTATGCCAAAAGCTGAATAAGCAGTGAACACAACTGTGCATGGATGTCAGGTGAGACAACAGCAAGACAAGAAGAAATCATGTGAATCACTTGAGATCCAGAGGTCTGAACTAGTCACTAAATTTGGTGAGAGGTATCCGTTGCCAAAAGCAAGATACAGCTTCTGGGAGAAACCAGGACGTCTCCCCTGGGAAGGCAAGAAACAGTAGACTTCAAGGTTTTTCTTCACTTCAGTAGACAAGAAGCAGGGGAGGGAAGGCAGAAGAGACAAAGACCCCAGCAAAAGAAATAGCAGGAGATCTGAATATCCATCTTGCCCAGAGCAGAGTAGACTTGTCACACCAGAGGCACAGGAACAGCAGCAAAGCAACACTTTGAACAGCCCTTGCCCATCCATAAGGCAGTCAAAGCTGGAGAGAAGTCTAGTTTACAGGAGGAACCCCCGCCCTGTTTCTGTTTAATCTATTTCCTGTTTGGAAGGTTTTGAAAATACTAGAGGAAATTATTTACAGCACCACTGCGCTGTTAGCCAACTGCTTATGCACTTCCATTGACAGTCTTCCAGCAGAGACATTCTGAACTGTCCAGAGTCACTGCTACAAGTACAATACATCAAAATTAATCTGGCACCTGCGTAAAATTTGGCAGTCATACTCAATAAACCGCTTCGACCATGATGCAGCAATGACTGACAACCCAAACGGAGTGAGCTGGGTACAAAGCTCCTCTCCATGCCTCATTACAGAGCCATGCCAGTCAATATAAGCAGCACTACAACTATTGCTGCGAGGGCCATTACTCATTACAGTAGCCTACAAAGACACCAAATGCCCTCTGGAATCTCAAAGAGTGCAATTTGCCTGTAAAATACCAGCAGTAAATGCCATGTTAAGAGGAGAGTACCTAGAAGAAAACAGGAGCAAAGCTGCTGACATCATCCATGGGTTGCACCTTACCCAGGAATGGGTGACTGGACATACAGAGTAGAGCAAGTCAATTTAAATTCAGAGAACAAGCACATCTGTAACCAAAGCACCATCAGGTAACCATAAAATATCACACAGACATTTCATTGCCATTTTACATTCTTGACATCATTGTGTTTCTCAGTGCACTGCCTTGCCAGCAATGCTTATCAGAAACCTGAGCGCTAGTGGAAAACAAGTCCTGTGCCTCATACCTATCCATGGGCATTCTGCAGTCACAAAAATATGTCCTATCTGGGTAACTCGTTCTTCTTTTGTACTGTACAGCATTTAACAAGGCTGTGCATAATCATTTGAAAGCATGCAAATCACTTTTATTTTGTGTATTACCTAGGAAATTAAGTGCTGCCTTCTTCTTTTATCTTGTTAGTACAAGTCATTACATCTTTTTCATGTGCCAAGATAAATTTAACACATACTCATTGGTTTCTAAGGAAAAAGAAACTGTAGGCATCAAATTACACCTAAAATGCATTTAATTTCTTCTGCTCTTTTAATTGTATGTAAAGAACCTGATTCTACCCTGGTACAAACTTCAGCTTCCCAAAGCTTACTACTATAATGTTATTTTCCTGTCAATATCACCTGCTTCCCATTTTATTTTTTGAAAAAGCTAACTACCTTTAAAAGATGCCACCTTTTTTACTGACATACTATTTCCAAATTATAGCTCTATCTCTGTTAGTAAAACCTTATGTGACCACTGAATACAAAATAGGTTTCCTGACCCAAACCACCTTTTCCTTTCTGACACAGTGAGGTCTCTCCTGCTTTAATTTTAATGAAGCTCCTGCTTCAGCATTGGTACTTTGTGGGCACACATCCATCACTGCTCCCCACGGGAGCAAAGCACTAATCCATGCCGCTGAGCCAGCAGAGGGAGCACAGAACGTATTTAGACCAAGACTCATAATTGATTCTTAAAAAAAACAACAGAAAGTTGGTCAGAGTCATTAAAATTGCTTGGGTTTAAGCAACATCTTCAGACTGCAGGAGGGAGGGCAGTTAAATATAGGGTTAAAACCCAGTAACAACATCTCTTCTAGCACCGTGAAGTACCAACGAAGCCTTACATAAGAATGTATTTTCAATTATTAAATGAGCAAAATATGTTTTTGTTTTGGAGCCACGTTGAACAGCCACAAGGGTATTCTCTTTAGGCACTCAGTAGAGTAATGAATTGATCAGCTGAGAAGGCTGGCACAGGGACAGCAGCTGCCTGCAAGCACCACCTCTTCCAAGATGCTCTGCTATCTGTCAAGGTCTCAACTTCTGCTAAGGGTCCAGCGGACATCCGTCCCAAAAATAGATCCTGGCAAACTTATCTAAAATAGGCTACACAAGCCTCCACCAGAATAGGAAACAAAGTCACACCTTGCTTCGAGTTTTATTTAAGGAAAGCAGGGTGTAAGAAGGACAGCAGGCCCCAATTTTACTTTCCAATAAAAGTTTAAAAATTAGTAAAAAAAGAAAGCAATTTATTTCTTCACCATCCAAGGTCTGGGTACTCATTAGTGCACATAACTGATACATTTTGTGATGACCATTTTAGTACCAAGCTTCCTTAAGTTATTTTCTCTTTCAGTTACACTGCACTTCTTTTCACAAAAATGGACATAGTGAGAAAAAACACGCACATAACAGGCAAATTAAATAATTCACAGATGTGTAAGTATGCTGTGGGTTGATAAAAAGAATGAAGCTTCAATTTACTTTACTTAGCCTAGAACATTAGAATATTTTTCCTATTAACTCCACCATCAGCACTTTCCTAAATGAGTGTGTCCAGAGCAGTAAGTGTAACCCGTGAGGAAAAGGGAAGTAAAAGATTTGGAACTGCTAGATGACCAGGAATATTTCGGTACACAAGAGTATATTATCATATATAACACCCAAATGATGGGAACAAAGGTTAAGACCCTCCCTTCGGATGCCTCTACCAAGAGTCACAGGAGCCACAGAAGCTTCAGGGAGCATCAGAGCTAATGAAAATGAGTCAGCAATTAAGGTTCACAAGGTCACTTTCACTTCAAGCACCTTCCCCTGCCTTCATTATTATGACCTCATCCTCTGGAGCGAAGGGCAGATTCTGACATCCCTGTGTCACACATTCCCATGGCAGAGGTGGATGCTGCCCAAGACCCAGAGCTGCACTGGCCCAGCTTGCACCAGCCAGCATCTATCTACACACGACCTCCTCCACCTTGCACCGCTCCCAGCATGTCCTTATGGATGTCTCCTGTAACTGAGGTTGACTTGTTTTGGCTTTTTTTCTCCTTTTAATTGAAAAGACAGTGCTGGCCAAGAGTAGGTCCTCTCAAAGCTCACAGCACAGTATGCTCCACATAATTAAAAGGGATTTGGGGGGTGGGGTGGGGGTTGTAAGTGAAGCTGTTCCAAAAAGTATATAAAAGCCATGAATCCTTTGCAGGAGACACTAGGGCTGAACTCAAGATCTGGATTTATTTTTAAACTGTGCTTTATATACGCTTTTTGAACAGGAAGATTAGTAACTGATATAGGAGACTCTTCCCAATCCAAGATCATGGAGAAAAGCCAGTTTTCATCCTTATTTTCACCTCCTTGCAGATACAGTGATTTAAAAGCTTTTCTTTCTTTGCTGGCTAAAGACTGGACAACTGTGATTTTCAGGAGAAAAAAAGTCCTCACTCTTAGGGTCACCATATTGGGAGGGACCAAGGAATGTGTATCTCCCTTGGCTTGCCCAGTGCTTCTCACCACATGCCAGGAGGGGGTACAGCCACAGTGATGCTATACTTAAGTATTTCCAAGCAGCAAAGCAAAGCTAGGATCCCCCACATGAGTTGGGTTTTATTCTTTTCTTTCTTCCATAACTAACAGCTGCCAGAATTAACAAGTATTGGTGACTCCACAGTCCCATGCATGGCTCAGCTGCCTCCCCCACTGTGACACTGGGGACATCCTCTCTCCAAACAGAGCATCATCATCAGTGCCAGTTTGCTCAAAACCGTCACTCTGTCACAGCTATCCCTAAGGCACTTTACTTTTGCATTCACCTGAAACAACAAGCAGCAGCAACTTTTCTCCTTAAATAGCTCATTCTATTGGCAGGGTTTAGACACCTCTTCTAACACCAGCTAAATGTCCATGTTTTCTGTATCCATCAATAGTTCTCCAGGGTACCAGCATAGTAAAGCGTTTTGTATAATCCATTCCCCACAGTTACGGCTTTTAGTGATGCATTTTACCTAATGGCTATTGCCAGAGGCTTTAAAACACCGGGAAGTGGTGGACAGCATTGCCTGGGGTCTCTGAACAGTGTGGAAGCTGTGTGAGTATGTAAATTACAGATTTCAGGTGTCACTGCTTTAAAAAGAACGGTGACTCTAATCAAATTAGGGCTGATCCCAGACACCCCAGAGACCCAGAAAAAGAAGCACTATTTCAGCTCCACATCTACAGCTTTTGCAGCATCTGTCAACACCAGAGTAAACAATGAAATAAATCTGTGATGCTCCACACCTAAGGAAAATGCACCTTTGCATTTCTGACTGTTTCAAACATAGTTTAGATGTGCCTTTCTCTCAGAGTAGACTTAAATTTCAAAATTAATAAACCACACATTGTTTTTCCACACAACATCACATCTACATCCTCTTAAAACATAGCAGAAACAAGCCAATTTTAAAATTGGGGATTTCTTCCCCTCTGCAGGCATCCACACTGTGCACGTTACAGGCACTTGCTGAAGGTGCCATTTCTTCGTGTACTTAACAGTTCCTGTGATCTACTTTGCTGTAAAAAATTCTAAACCGTGCTCAAGTCTTTCATACAACAGAAAACTGTTAAATAGAGTTTCCACCACAGGGCACTTGAGGGGTTTCTACATCTCTGCAGGGCTCAATTACACAGAGAAAAATGAAAGATCAGACATATGGAAACTCAACTTAAGCATACCAAGACACATTTCTGTTGGAGCCTTCCATCCCTCTACATTACCTCCACCAGATTAGCCAGACAGCCTGAAGATGCCGCAGCTCATATTCTCCCAGTCACCCAAAAAGCTTGTCTGCCTGCTCCAGTGCTTCTTACCATCATTCTATGTTTGCAAAAAGTTCAAATGGAAGTAATTCTACATCAAAAACATGAACAATTTTTCTGATAAATACTTCAGTATTTCTTCACTTCTCTGCACTAAGTTTAAATCAAAAGCCCCCAGCAATCTCACAACCACCAGTAAGAGGCAGACCCATAGTAAATTATTCATTAGTGTTGCTAACAGTGACAGAAACACAAACCTCACAAAATGCAACTTCATGGACAACCCATCATGCTATCAGACCTCAACAGTCAAGGCAACAGAATTTCAAAAAGACTCCAAAAGACTTTTTCTCCAGTGAAGACATCACACTTTAAAAATTTTATAAGTGTGCTAGTAGACTCATCCTCACAGTCAGAGATATTTGGACTAATCTAAAAGCTGCATAATTAATTTCCTCTATCAATTTTGTTCTGCAATGATCTCACATCTAATGATGTAAGCACTATCTTTTTTGACTGATGGTCTATGAGCTGATGATGCATTGTCACCTACTGTCCCTACTGTTTGGCCACAGAGTATGTTTTCAATCTAAATGGAAAAGAGACTCTTTAATGGCAAGAGGTCTGAACTCAGAAACCAGCCAGTGTAACCAAGATTACCCGTAAATAAATCCGTACCATCCATTAACCTCCAACCCCTCTGAGTACTACTCTTCACAGGAAGGCTCTTGGATGCACATCTGCACCTACAAACTGATGCAAGAAATCACATCTCTGTAACTCTACTTTCACGGGTAGAGGAGAGGAGGAAAGAATTTGGTTGTGTCCAGACACTGCAGCCAATAGAACCCTGTGCAGGGGGCAGCTCTCCCTCCCTGGCACTGGCAAGTTTTTCAGTTCCCATTATCTCCGTGTAGCTAAACTCCTAATGAAATTACAGAATGAGTCTTCTGCAGCCCTAAGCTTACCCCAAAAAGATTCAACCCTCCTCTCCCTGCCCAGATGCTCCCCATCTAAGCCAAACAAACAGTGTCAACAGGACTGGCCAAGATTTCCAGCAAACACTCACCTTTAAGAAAAACACATTGTTCCCTGTAATTATGAGGAAAACAGAGGATGAGGTCACGATATCAGTCAGGTAATCAGCACCCAGCAAGGCTCATGGAGATAAAGGAAGAGTTGACTCTGCAGTAGAGAGATGCTTCATTGGCATTCATATGCTGTGTTAACACCCCACTATGGAAAAGGGCACAGCTCTCCTTCAGAGACCACTTTTCCTCCTGCTGCCCTCTTCCCCGCAGGGAAAGGCTATGTCAGAGCCACCTTCTCCTGAGGTGTCACATGTGCTGACCCAAACACCAGGACAGAACAGGGCTACCCAGCTGCACTACTCTAGACAGCCCTAGGCAGGTCGTACCAGCATAACGTTTCCTTTGGGATAAGAAACTACAGATCTTCCAATTATTGATTTGACTTTTAGGGCTAATAGTAAATGCAGGTTTAGAGCTCCACATACAGAGTTTTATGAGGCTTAATGTTACAGCAAGCAGCGAATTAACCAGGGGGCTGGGTCAGCTTGAAGAGAACTGAAGAGAAATTACACTTCTACAAACTGAATTGCTTCAAAGCTAAGAGAAGTCAAAAGGTGTGTGAGGATGAGAAATCAGTATTTGAGCTGTCAAGCTGGCAGCACAAAAGAGACCAGAGTAGATCCCTCCCCACAAAGCGCACAAGAATTTCAGCTCAAATCTAGCCCAAGACAATGAAATCCAGCACATGTGTTACCATGCAAATTTCTTTCCCTCCCAACCTTAAGTCTCAAAAACCAGCCCCAGTGCCATCCTGTTTTATATAACATACACCTGTTCTACAAGCAAATGGAGGATTATCTTCGCTATCTCAACTCTGCGTTGAATTTTATTGAGCAATGTTTTTAAAAGTTCCTGCTAGAGGGCTGATGTTCATTCAAACAGCGTAAACTGCATCTGACATGTTGGCGTTGGTGAGCAAAGCAACTCAAGCGCAAATCCACCACTGCCCTGAGCTGTATTGCATGCAGGCTGGGGTCTCATACATCTTCATAACTATACAGGTGACAACAGGAGAGCAGGATTTGCTGGGCAAGGCAGAGGTGGGCTAGAGACACTACTGGCTGGGGATAATTCTCCCAGCTTCCTCATGCACAAAGCTTCAGTAAAGGAAAAAAAAGGAAAATGTATTATTTTACATTGTGGAAATAGCAGCACATCTCATATCCTCTAGCAGCAGCAGCGCTAGAACTTGGGCAGAAGCAGCTCCTTCTACCATCAATAACCATTAGTCCAAGATGGTAATTGAAACTGCGCCTGTGTAAACGTCATTATTCTACTCCATGGCTGAGGTTCCTTCTTAAATACATATTAAAATTTCATAAATAAGCTTTTTTGACTGAACTGTTTACCCGATGTTTTCCTTACTATCAGTCAACACCTACATGCAAAATACATGCAAAAAAAAGGTACAGGAAGAGTGCAGTCAAATATTTGATGTGAACTGATTAACCCCACTTTGCTCAGCTCACAGTATACCTAGCAAACAGCTAAAACATACAGAACAAAAGAATAATTAATCTCAAAATACCAGATTAACAAAACACTTCCTTCAGATCATCACATTTATTTTAGCACCTGACAAGTTCACAACTAAATTGATCTCTTTTTCACATCAAATTCTTGGTAGATACCAACTAGAACATTGCCTACAGAAACAAAAGCACTACTTGGACAACCTCAGGAAAACTGATGCCACGAGTTGCGTTTCCTTTGTTTCACCTGTAGCAAATAGTTTGGACACAAAGTAATATCAGTGGTTCTTGAAACACCTGCATACTCTCCAGATAAAAAATTCTATAATAAAGTATGTGCTACAGCACTAAGGCAAGTCCTCCCTGGTTCAGAAAGTTGAAAATGTTTTTGCTCTACCCTGTACATCACAGTGCCACTGCAGAAGAGGAAAGAATGGGTCAACCAGCTTAGGCATCAACCCCTGCCCTGTCACACCTCACCATCCCTGGAGGGATGATGTATCTGCACAGCTTCACCATGGACAAAGGGTTAACAAAGTCAGATGAGCAAGGGTATGCTGCAGGCTTAGCCAACATATGCAAGCAATCAATATATGAAATTACAAGGCAAGGTTCCAATTACACTTCATACACTGCTAGCAAAGACTTCTACCTCCAAATCAGCAAGGTCCAGTATTTGCAGGTGGCCATCCAGGTATCTGCTTTCCCCAAGCAGCTATCTGGAAAGTGCTGATGGACAAAATCCAAAATACCAGAGGGAGAGTTTCTTACATAGCAGCTGCTGGAGTGAGCTGCAGAGTAAATCCCAACTCTTGGCAATTTTCAGCAACAGAAATATACTGTCCTACTGGGACAAGTGAAGATCATCTGGATAAACACTACAAACTCTCATCTTAATTTCAGTATAGAAGACAGAGTACCAGGGCACTACAGGTATAATTAGTCAGCAACGCACTTGTTTCAACTGAAGAAAGAAATGAAATTAAAGCTGTGAGTGGAATTACATTACAAAAAGAAAACCAGCTTCATAGCAACCTTTTACACAATGGTATTTTGAATTAAGAAATGTCCTTTGAATGTGCTTAAAGGAAGTTCTTCATATGGCAGTAGATGAACACATCCATATACTGTGACTTTATCAAAATGCCACAATTACGAACCTCAGCAATGACTAACAACCAAGTGTAATACAAAAAACAATAACTACTAAATTTGCATTTACACATAAGCTCCATGCAACTGAGACAGATAATGGCTAGCAGAAGGAGCTGGCAACAGGGCTTTTTTAGCCTTTTCTTCAAACTGTGGGTAGTCCTTTTGCAATAGAAGGCACAGCTCATCATTCGTGTGTATCAAGAAAGGACACAGAAAGAAACACTCACTTAAAGGTATAACAGTGAAGACAGCAGAACAGCTATCTTAGCTCTCTCCCAAAATATCCCAGTATAAATCCTTTCTCAGGGTTGGTTTTTCATTTAGACAAAGGACATGCTCTCCAGACATCGCCACTAGCTCAGTCCTTCTGACTGCACAAACAACTCCCCTTCCAAAATAATGAGTATCAAATGCATTTTCTTCAATCAGGTAATTTGTTCCACTAAGACATTTTCAGGACCAGCTTCCTCTAAACACAAAAGTAACGGGGTCTTCTCAACAATCAAGCTACAATAAATTGCTTGCTAGAAAACATATCCTCTTAAGTTTATCTTATGTATCATTTAATATACCGTTTTCAAGGAAAAAAAGCTTCAAGTTAGAAACAGCGCACTTAACTTGATTAACTAGAAGTTGACAAATTCTATTACCTACATATCATTTCTTATATTCAATATTAACACCGTGTCTTGACGGAAGGGTAGAACAAGGAAGAGGTCTTCAGCAAACATTCTGATATTTTAACATTAATATCTAATCAGAAAGTTTATATCCATAAATAACCATATATACATACAGCACATTATCTAATACACGTGTTTTGAAATATATCAAGGCTAAGCCATTGCTCAAGATAATGATGCAAAGTGTTGACTTAAGGCGTGCATTATTTACAAGAACAAGCTCCAGCTTAAGAATTTCGAGCTCAATTTTCACTAGATACAATCTAAATTGCATTAAAAGCACATATATTGTGCTAACCAATAAAACAATTCCTCAGGAACATTCTTTTTAACCTGCCTTTTTTATATAACTATAAAATACATTCATGTAAAAAAGTATATTCTGCTGATGAGATAGTAAAAATAAATAAATCCAGACTGCATTTGAATGAATTTTCAATATGAAGTATATAAAATTATGCTGCCTCTAAAGCTTAGAAGAGGAAGGAAGAAAAATATAATGCCACTGAATTAGGTATTTCACAGACTTTATTTTTTCCGAAACAGAAGTAGATTTCACAATAAAACACTATTCTGCACTGCTGTCTGGCAACTCTAGACTGGAATGAAGTTTGCAAAAACAGGCTAGTTTTTCTTTAAAAATATTTTACAGGAAGGAATCCTGTTAAACCACCAGTCATCCTTCTAGCAGAGGATACATTATTAACCAAAAAGTACAAACAGCAGCATAACGTTCAAACCTCTAGATCACATGAACTCATCATCCCTTCACTCGCTTTAAATCAAACTGTAATCCAAACTAATTAAAAACTAAACCCAGGGCTGAGAAGAGAGCTTTTGTTTTGAAGAGAGCTGAGAAGCTTTATTAACCTCTTCTCTTCTACCAGCTTTCCATAACACAAAGTTATTCCTATACAGTGAAATCCCCTTGCACTCACACAGGGTCAGGGACTCAGCCTTAACGAGAAAGTGATTTTTTTGGCAGGAGGAGGATGCAGGTACACATTACATCATTCCCCTCATCTGCAGAAGTCACGGGCAGACGGACACCCAAGCTGTGATCCTGAACTCTAACAACTCGTATTTTCCAATGAAATGCAGAAATACACAGACCAGACGGGTTTGTCTCTTTCAGGAACTATTCCACATGCATCAGTTTCATGAGAAAAGTGGCTGTGCCCAGAGCATCAGTGCACCCTGAGCTCCACAACAAGCATCACACCAGCAGGCTGGAGCCCCGTGCGTGCTGGGCTCCCAGGCAGTACCCAGCTGTTTCAGAGGAGCAATACAACCACGCACCCACTTTTCATCCTGTCACCTCCCCAACCTCTTTCCATGTGTCCATCAACCTCCAGCCCACAGAAATCACACCAATTTAGAGACCGATTTATTAAAGTCAGCACAGTCCTCTTCTATAGGTACTCACAAAATTGCTTTACAAATGGCTGAAATTAATTTATAACACTGCCATTACTATAATGCCACAGGTATCACAGCAGTGTGTGTGGGACTTTACAAGAAATAGCAAGAATGAAAGAAAGAAGGCTTTTAAGAAAACATACCTAAACTTCTACAACCAGAAGTTCCTTTTCCTCTTCTGAGCAACAATTACACAGATACAATAAGCCATCTCAAAGACAGGGTGCGAGTCCTGTAGAGTAAATCTGTATTCTGGTCTCACACAGTGAGCAAATTCAAACAGCCATGTTACCAATAACACATGAAAATGAACTGCTTTCTAGTATCTGTTGTGTTATGTAGTTTTAATGCAAATAAATTTGGATTCATTCAGAGCCAACAGATCACACAGACTGGTTGAGAACAAGTTCTTCATTTGGGGTTTTTTCCCTTCCTGGAAAAAGCCAGAAATGTGTTTTTTAGAGTTTTAAGTATTAAGTAATTCTCCATTACTGGAAGTTTCAAAAGATTTTACTCTGAGGTGACAATCAACTAGGCTAATAATTTCTGGCAATGCTCACATTTCAGCTAACAATCACCCATCTCCATTGGCCATTGCTATCACGGCTCAACAGCCAATCCCAAGCGTCTCTTAAACTACTTATTTGGAGAATCTAGACATTAACAGGATAAAATTCAATATTTTATTATATATACAAGGCCCACTTCCAAAAAAGTGAAAACACCAAGTGCAGAGTCTGACAAGTTCAGCAAGCCCAGAGAGCAGCCAGACCTATAGCAACAGCTCTCCTCTCCTTTGCTCAGCTCCTTATACTTCCTTACACTGTATGATCAGTCAGTTCCAGCATCCATGGATATAGTATCTTAACCAGACCAGTACAACTCCTTGACATTTAATTTAGAATAGCCACACTGCAGGTTTCCACGTGCTTAAAAAGTTTTCTTCTTGCAATAGCCTGAAAAACCAGTCCTTCATCCCAAAAGAGCAATTTATCAGTAAGCAACCAGCAGGATCCCCAAAGTTTTTGGATTTAAGGTCATGAAATTCATAGTTTCTCTGAGAAACAGCTGATAAAACACAGACCAGGTCTGTAAGCAAAAAAAACCCTCCAAACCCTCTCCTCTTCAGCAATGCTCAGCTTGAAAAAAACAGTTAAGAATAAGATACCACAAGGGTGTAATCCTGCATCTCCCATATCACATGTCTGTGGAGCAGTAGGAGTTGCCCACCCTCTCCCTAGATGACTAACTCTGCAAATATTTCACTGGGATATTTGGAAAGCAAAGTGCGTAACAACAGTCTTAAATTTATCCATTTCACAGCATCTGCTGAAAACACAGAATTAATCCACTGGCTGGGAAGCACAACTGCCTGGATCACTCCTTCAACCAGTGACCTCCCCACCTCTGGCTTTGGCAGGCTGCTCCAGGTCTCTGGAAATACAGGTGCACCAACAACTGAGATAAACCAATGCATCGCTGCCACCAAAGAGCATCATCCAATTTCGCACTTCTCAGTGCACCGGGCCCTCCTCTACCCCAGCACCAACAGCACGCCTGTTTAGCTGGTACAAAGAGCTAAAAGCTCCTCTAATTTTTGCTGCTAATGAGGCACTGGGAGCGCCTCCCCACCACCACACCAAGCACATGCTGGCTCTGGGACTGCACAGGAGGAGCAGGGGCTGGCAGCAAGAATAAGACCCCTCCCAGCATCAATAGCCTTTATGTTCCCTCGGCTGTAACACTGAAAACCAACAGATAAAAGCAATGAGATGGGCACAGTGAAGGCCTGGAGCACCACTAGAAGGACACCAGGGAAAGGGAGGGGAATACTTTACTAAACCTTTCAACTTCAGGAAGTCCAAAGCATGCTGTGATAAAATTGGTAACCACAGATTTTTAGGTGAAAAGCTGCTAAAGCCACTGCATCTTTGATCTGCTAAGTCCCTTAAAAAATTGAATCAACTGCTAATTACTTCCTGTAAACATGTTTTCTGTGTTCTCTCTGCAAATTGTCTTCCTTCAACTATCAATTTGGCTTTTCCTGTAGCTTTCTTCTTTCCTTTTCTTCTGAATTGATCTCTTTCTCTTACTTAAGTATTTCTAAGCAACAGCAATATCACCTTTTCACCTTCTCTTCAATGAACAGTTTGAGCTTTAAATCACTAACTCAAATGCCTCCCAAACTTGAATCATTCTTGAAGATTTTATTGAAAACACTCAAAACTGAATGCTTTTAGAAACTTGGACATTAAAACAGGACACATCTATTCCTACAACATGGTACATCACTACCAAATACTAAGACAGCATCACCTTAGCATGTTCAGACAATATTTTTCCCAACTGCAAAACTCAAGAACTTTTCAGGCCTTTTGACCACAAAATCAGTGACAAATGCCTTAAAAATCTGATACAGGAGGTAGTACCCATCTAGACCACCAGTAAATGCAACTCCAAGTAGGGTAGAAGCAGCAGAAAAAGAAAAGTGACATGTAAAACAGTATGAAAAACTTTGGATGCATATGTCTATGGGGTAAGTCACAATTAAACAAAGACCTTCACAGAAAATTTCCAATTCTCCACTTTTGCTTTTACCACTCGAGCACTCTAATCAGCCTTTTGCTCCTCCTTATACTCAAAATAAACCAAAAGAAAAGTCAAAGTAATAACATCAAATAAAACATACGAGATTTTTTTTTGCTGCCTCCAATGCCATTTATGAAAACATAAAGTAACCCAAGGATGGCAAAGGAAAAATATAAAATATGCATTTACACATAAATATTTTACATGGGTGAGATAAGGCCTTTATAGTGAAACTGGGGGGGTTTTCAGGCACGATTTATGACATTTCATGCAACCTGCAGAAGGTTTTCTATTTCATATAAATCCCTGAAGTACCATCTTTATGAATACAAGCGAAACACATCCCTTCATGTCAATTTTATTTGCCTTAAATTCCGGGTTTGGACACTTTTAAGTCAAAATCAATGTTACACTTAATATACTCTGCAAAAAACAAACAGATCTTTCTTCATGACTGCTAATAGTAACTTTTATAAACTTTAAAATATGAAGTTGGGCTTAATGAAGTCTTAATGATTGATTTTCATAATTGAAGCTGACACGGCTCAAGGATGATTCCACTTCAGAAGAGATCCTCACCTGTCTGCAGAGCAGGGCAGTACAAGCTTTCTCCATAAATTACACAAAATGGGAATTGCTGTGTTTCCTAAAAGCTCTTTCTCTGAGAGGACCACCACTGCAGCATCAGCCATTATTTCCCACTCGACAGTGTTCTGCGAGATTTGTAAAAAGCTTCTCTTTAGATCATGGGTCTGCAGTGAATCAGTGACTAAGCAAAACTAAGCCAACGAAGCAGGCTTTTCCACCACCATAAAACCTCCCCTTTCCTCTCCTCACTCTTCTTGCCTCACCTTTTCTGGAAGCTGAGCAGTTCAGCCTCCCACCACCAAGCTCTGCGCACGCTGCCTGCCAGTAACAATGCAACGATGGTGACAGGCACCTGTCCTGTGCTGGTGGCAGCAAACATCCTTCCAGCAGCAAAGAAAAGCGTGCCCTGCATTGCAAATTTGTACTACGAACATTTACAAATCTGCCAGAGGAACAGGATACTGGGTCACAAAGCAGGTCACCTGAAAACTCAGCGTTATGCAAAACATGAGCCGTATCCCTTCAAATGTCATCCAAATTACTTTACTTTTACATAGGAACAATTCTCCTGGGAAGACAAAAAAAAAAAATCACCTTGTTAAAATAATGCAGGCTGCTTAAAAAATTTTGATCCGTTTTAGGTCCACTGAAATAAGCTACAGTCTTCCTTTTAATACAACATATCTGTGGGCCAGAAGCACCGCAGTGCAGGAAAATCTGTATTTATACCATCCAAAGGACAAATATCCAGCTATAACATACTGAGCATCCCACCTGGAAATGTCAGTTGTCTCTGACACCTACCATCTTTTAGAAGCTTTGTTTTACAGCACAGGTTGAGCCAAGAAGGGCTCACTAAGCTGCAGCAGCGCTGGCAGCAATGTGCTTTGTATCTGCCTGCAGACACAAAGAGTATGTGCAGTTACTGGCCACGTAGGCAGGACTCAGATATTTATACAGCTGCATCACAGAAGAGTTTGAGCTGAGATAGGCGAAGACAAGAACGCCTGAGTTGTGTCAACACATCCATTCACACCACGCTGCAAGGCAGAGAGGGTTGCTGCGGCAAGGCGCCCACCAGCACCATCGGCAGCAGCCATGCACATTCCCCCCAGTGACTCCAGAGCGTGCACCCCGGAGCTGGCACCAGCACTGCCTGACTGGATGGTGTGGGGTTGGTTTGTTTGCTTAACAGAGAACAGGTTGTCTGTCTTTTGCTAAAGCCTCCATCATTCATTCCCGTGCAGGGCAAGGTTAATGAAGATGAATAAGATCCTTTCCAAAGTGTCTGTGCCAGGCACAAAGTAGGAAAACATCAGCAGAGCAGGAAAACATCACTTAGCTACATCAGCAGTGGGATCTTACTAAAAGCCCTCCCTCAGATGACCAGATCCACAGCCGTGGGAGGGTTCTGGTGGAACACCACTGTGTTTTTCTGAGGACTAGAAGGAGGGAGCACAGAGGCATTCAGGACCCCCTTTACTCCTCCTGACCCTGCTATAGAGCACAGGGTAGACCTGTGATGGGCATGCTCCTTCCACAGCCCAGCCGGCCACTGAGCCCAGCAGCAGCAATGCAGAACCCTCAGGAGGACACATTGGAAAGCCACTTTGAATGACTTCTGATAATGCTGACATACCTTCTCACACATTTTTAAATATGTAAAGCATAAACACTTAATTCAGTCTTAATTCAAATACTCTTTAGTAGTGCTGTTCCACACCGGCTAAGAAAGCCTCTTGCACTGTATTAAATATGTTGTATCTCCTACTATTTATATCACCTAATGTCCATACAGTGTTTTTGCAATTCATTATATAAAGATACCTACTAATCTGTCAGCAGTACAGATATTTTAAGATATTGACAAGAAAGGCTTCCTTTGTAAGCAAGGACATTTTATTTTAGCAAGTATCAATACTGTTTCAAGATCTTCTGTAAAAACCAAAACTGACCCAAAAATGTGCATCCTAACAGAGCTCACTAAATTCCATGGAACATACAGAAATCCACAGCTGTTTATAGCTGCAGCATTACGCATTTGACAGTTTTATTTGTGTAAGAGTTTATGCTTTCATTATGTTCTGTCACTTGCTACATGGAATTTGTGTTTAAGAGGATTCCACTGTATCATATCTAAGAGGTTTACAACAAAATCCAAATAGCTGAACTCATGGATACACCACGTCACTAGATTTAAGGGTTCACAGTAACTCCTTCTACATTAGCAATCATTTTTTGAGTAGACTCATCTACAAACAATACACAATGTTACAGAAAAGTTACCTTCAAGACTGATTAAATGAAAAATCAATACACAGTATTATTACACCTGCCTTCCCATCCTTTTGTCATATATAAAACCCGGAGGGAAAAACAAAACAGTTTTCACAAATTTATTCTCAGGTCTTAAAAAAGAGCACAGAACCACATTTCCTTCCAAGCCCACCAGTTAATTAAGTGTGCCAGGAGCTGAACAAGTGGCAGAACTACAGTTGCCAGTAGAACCGTGTAAACAACTAATGACTGAGAAGCCAAGAACTAAAGTAAACAAGACTCACAATACAGACAGGATCTCCTGCACACATCGCCATGGGTACTATTCAAGACTTATAAAAAGGGAGGGGGGCAGAAAGTAGGCTAAATATGAAACAGGTCAGGAGCAGCAAGGCCCACAGGCTATGGCAAACCAAACTACAGAGCTGCAGCTAGCAAATCCACTCCCTGTGGCCAGCGAGTCTTTTTTACCATTGTGCGCATATCCTCCTCATGAGGCTTCTACTTCCACTGCAGCAGCTGGGGAAAGCCACGATCTTCAGCACTACATAGAGTGATTATATTCAATCACCCTCGCTCAGTCATCCCAACTGCAAGTATCTCTTCCTTGGGAAAGGGTATTTATGGCCCCTAACTTATTTTCCTTCTTGCTCCAACTGACCTTATCATTCATTCTGCTGCTAAATTAAACAGCTCTCCACCAGAAAGTCCCCACTCCCACAGATACTTGCAGCCGGTGGTAACTGAAGTAATCTCTGAACCTTCCTGGAAATAAGGCACCAACAGTGAGTACAGAGGTTCAGGCAAGACAGGCTCTATAGACCTCAAAACAACAACAAACTTTTTAAAAACCCTTTCAGATTTTTAACGCATTTTCCAAGAATAAGTACAAGAATTCAGGATTTAAAAAAATGCACTCTTACATCAGCTCCCTTTCAGGTAACACCACTACCTCTTTTCCCCTGCACCCATCTTACAGTGCACACAGGAGTTAGGCAATCAGGGCTGTCAAGGTGGAGATGCAGGCTCAGCTGACAGCTCGCCATACGTCCTGCTCCAGTGGAGTAAGAGCTGTGCATTACACCGCTCCCCAGGCTGTAATCGTGCTCTGCTCTCTGCAAATCCACTTGACAGAAAGCTTCTCTTAACTACAGATGATTTCAGTAATGAGTTATTTCATTCATGTAACTGTGATCTGTGGTGGAAAAGTCAAGCCAAGCTTATGTCACAGCTTGTGTTAATTTCCGCTAATGAGAATCCCAACAGTTGCAATAAATGGATCCATCCATAAACTGAGAAATAAAATATTTTAATTACTTCCATGAAAACAATCTTCAAACCATTAGAGAAAGGAAGTCTGCAATCCACAAAGTAAAGGCTGTGCTCCAGCAGACACAAGTTTCACACAAGACCATGGACACACGCCAGTACCACAATGGACATCAAAGCATTAGAGGAGTAGTGGAAACTGAAGTCTCAAAAGATTCACTTTTCGCACTGTGCAGAGATGATGGAGAGGTAAGGAAAGCTTTTCTATTTAACTAGGAAGGACCAATCAGTCTCTACCATGAGGGAGATTCTACCATAAAGCACAAAATAGATGTTGGATATTGCGTTCTGGGCTTAACAAATGTGAAGTCTCCAGGGATCTATCCAAGGGAAAGGAGAGGCAGCAACTTGTGTCTCCAGCCACTGAGTCTTTCATTTGACCGTCACCTATGCAGCCCCTCACTGGCTTCAGCCAGGACACACGGCTGACACACATCTCCCAGCACGAAGCTGCAAGGGAGCTTCCTGTGAAAGCCAGAGCCCTGGATCACAACAAGTTGTGTGACTGCCACCCCCACAAAAGTACCCATTATTTCACCCCTTCACCTCCTCCACTGTCCCACCACATAGAAGGACCAGCTGAACTAGGAGCCTACACCAAGAAGCTGCAGCAGGTTACAAAACACGACAGCACTCCCTGCTCCAGCTGCGAGGTGCAACATAGTGAGGAATGATGATGCTAATGAGAACCTGGAGGAACCAAAGTTCACCCATGATTTGTTGTCTGCTCAAGTGTGACCATAAAATGAAACCCTCACACATCAGAAGACTGACCTCACTGTGCACTGTGTTGGACTAAATGAGGTATGAGGTTCAAGACAATGTAAGGAAAACCTGTTCCACAGAGGTGGGAGATGTAGGCTAAATATAGACAGAAAGTGGTGGTGCTTTTTCACTGCATCTCTGTGCAAGGAGTAAATAGTCTCAGTATGCTAGCTGGCACTCATGATCTTCACTAGAGAACTTTTACCCACTTCAGCTGATGGGAGCTGCATTACAAAACAAAACACTCCTAGAAAAGGTGTGGATCTGTAAAAGTCAACCACTTCAGTGTTATTAAATATTCATAAGGCAAGATTCAGTGGATGAGACTGTTCACGTACTCCAAATGTGCAATATGTATGGCAACTGGGATTTGGCACACTAAATGCAAGGCTCCAGCAAATTTTTGCACTTTTGAAAATCCCTTCCTCACTACTTCCACGGGAACTGTGTATAAAGTTTAAGATGCAAAAAGAGCAATAAAGCTGGTAACTGAATTTGCAGAGCAGTATATCTGATCTAACCCTCATGTCAAAGGCGCAGGCTTTCCAAAGCATATTCTCTTCAGTCTGAAGCTTTCCAGTGTTACTTTTATGTCTTTAATTTGCTCTATTTCATTAAATTTAAGCAAAGTCAAGATTTGATGATTTAGGAAGAAAAAGGCTCAGAGTGAAGCCTGAAAAATTCTTTAAGAATTTTGTCCTGGTTCTTTCCTCACATGTGGGTAGGGATCTCGATGACAAGCTTACCTGCATTACCAACGCTTGATTTAGCTGTCAGAAGCCTGCTATTTCTTCCTCCTGCATTCTTCTTGTAGCATAATCATCTAAAAAGCCTCTTAAATATTCACCTATTGATCTGCTCCACTGATTTATTTCATTAACAACATACTTGCAGAAGTTTTTCACTTTTACAAATAAACAGGCATCTGGCATTTTAAAGCACCAGTACCAAATGTCCTGGAGAATGCAGCCTAATTCAGGAGTTTTGCTGAGCGCTTTTAGATGGCTTTTTTTGCATTCAAGAATTACAGGTTCCTTGTATCAATCCCAAAACTGGGTCACCTAAAAGCACTTATGAAGCATTTAGCAAGCACTACCAAATAGAATTACATCCAACCCATGCTGTTCCACAAGTAATTGAAACAGCTAGGTAGCTTAAACATGTAACATTTCATCAAACTGTTGTTGAAAAGACATTAATACTCATTTTTCCCTCAGTAGTTGTGTCATTTCTTCCCCTTTACTTCATCTTCATAAATCCACTAGAGTCTAAATGCAGAAGTGTGGATTTAATCAGATAGCCAGTGACGCACAATTAACTTTTCTCTGTGTCACTTCATGATTTAGTGACATGATGCTGTGAGGGGCAGAAGTGCAAAAGAGAGAGAAGGTGGAAGCGGGGGGGGAGTTGTTTTGTTTTAAATAAAGACAAAAAATTTCTCGCCTCATCAATAAATACAGCAGCTGAGGCTCTAGTTTCTAAAACTGTTTTCACAACAATTCTTTCTATAACACAAATCACTACCGAGGTGTTACCCAGACTTGTTTATGGTGCTTCTAAATGCTGATATAAATGAATATGAGAAATTATTCAATAACCCCTTCTATCAAGGTTACCCTGCAGAACAGATAATTTCTTCACGCTCCTCAATGAACCACTGGCATGAGACAGCAGTCTAAGCTGGGAATCTTCTCCAGTTTACATCAAGAGTTCTCCAGCTTATCTTCCTCTTCCAGACACTGGTTTCAACAAAGATTTTGTTCAAATTTTAGCTGGATTTATAGAGTCTCAGTTGAAAAACAAGAGTGCACAGAGCATGCACTTGAAAGATTTAGGAAAGGTGACATCTGCCTCTTGCAAAATTCCGTTTCATACAAGATGATGGCAGCTACTGCCATCAACAGAAATCTGGGAGTTGTCATGCACCTTTTCTTGACATTTGAGAGTCACCTGGTGGCTGACAATAAAATGCTGATTTATGATCTGCAGACTTATATTTATTGGAGGGCAAAACTCCCCTTAGGCAGACATTGAGACAGCATAGCATACTAGTAATCTTCTACAGTCTCTTGAGAAAGCATATTCTAGAAGTTGCAAAGGCAAATCTGTGTAGGCTTGGCACTCTTATATGCAATTTTCATTTAAGATTATAAAAGATAATAAAATGCCATTTTAAAAGCCCGATGTTTTCCCTAACAAAGTGGATACCACTTTATTACAGAAACTACAGTTTTTCTGTGGTTTTAAGAAGAAAATTAAGCACAAACGCCTGTTGAGTCTCCCATCACTTCGGTGCCCTTCTAAGAAAACTGAGTTATTGATAAAAGAGATATGCTGTTTTTGGCTTGCATAGACTTAATTTTGTTCACAGTAGCTGGAATGGGGCAGTGCTTTGGATTTGTGCAGTCTTGATAATCTGGGGATGTTTCAGTTATTGCTGAGCAGGGCAACGACCAGAGTCATCACCTTTCCTGCTTCTCCCATCAGCCCACCAGTGAGTGAGCTGGGGGTGCACAAGAGTTGGGAGGGGACACAGCCAGGACAGATGACCCCCACTGACCACTGGGCTACTGCATGCCATACAACCTCACACTCAGCCTACAAAGCTGAGGGAAGAAGAAAAGTGGGGGTATTTGGACTGACAGTGTTTGTCTTCACAAGTCATAGTTATGCATGATAGAGCCCTGCTAAACACCTGCCTGACCCCATGGGAGGGGGTAAAGGAATTCCCTGTTTTGTTCTGTTTGCATGTGCAGCTTTTGCTTCATCTACTAAACTGTCTTTATCTCAACCCATGAGTTTTCTGTTTTACTCTTCCAACTCTCCCTCCATCCCACCACAAGGGAGTGAGCAAGCAGTTCAGTGAGGCTGAATTGTCAGCTGCAGTTAACTACAACAGCAGCATTTAGAGCAGGATTTGCACCACTGGAAAATTTTGCTCTGCTTCTGAGCAAAGAAATGTCTTCACATTGTAATAGAAAGCTTTGAGGTGTCAATGTTTAAAAGGATGCTGTGAAACAAGTTGTATAATTGTTAAGTATTTCCAGGAGGGAAAAAATCCACCTCAAAATATTAAATCCTGTCTCTGGAAACTGAATATACATTATAAGTGAAATTCTTCATGGTAGTGATTTGGCAATTTTGTAATAAGGATCATTTAAATCTGTAGAAATATCCTTTTCTTTTGGAAGAAAAGCAGTCTGCTACATGTAAAAATTATTGACTTGATCCAACCTACCCAAATTACACAATTAAAGCCTCTTAAACAGAGATAAAATAATGCAAACGGCCTTTGTCAACTTTAAACCAACTCAGATGGCAAAGCTCAGTTGAATTCTTCAGAATTGCAATTTCTTAGGTCAGTGTTGTGACCAGATTGAGTTTTGCTTTCCATGCCAGGTCAGAACTTGTCATTACATCCCACATGCCCATTATTCCATGTCTCCCTACTGGTATATCCACCTGACTGCACACCTCATCTAGATAACAAACTGAATTGCCCTGTGATCTAGTAGACCCTTTCACCACCTCCTCTCCTACCTGTCAGAAACCTCAGCGGACACCAGGAATGAAGATACCTCTGTACCTGTTACTTCCGTCACCCAGATCTTCAGCTTCAGGTGGACTCAGGAGCAGGGTATAGGAGAAAGCAACCTGAGCTGAAGGGAGGTGGAAGGGCAGATGATGTGGACAGACAAGAGCAGAAGACGAGATAGGGTAAGAGCAGGAAAGAAGTGAAAGATGTAGTGAGAGCCACTAAAAACAAATTCAACACTGATGCATCTCATTACCCCTGAGCTGCTCAGTAAACAGCTGAGAACCACACTGACCCAAATGGAACATGATTTACTATCACCTGACATTATTACTGGAAAGTAAACATTACAAAATACTAGGAGAAAGCATGTTACCTAGATTGCAAAGTCCCTAAAAAGGCTTCAAATGTAGCTGTAGAAAACTGGAAAACACCAGGAAGTGCAATGTTTCTTCTTCATCAAGAAGTCAGCAACGGTGACTTGGTTACAATACCCAAGCAGCAAGAGGTTCACATCGACCACATACAAAGGAAAACTTCAAGCAGAAACCACAACTAGATGCTGAAGCTAGTCCAGATGAAAACAGAAAAAAACCAAGTTTTGCCTTTCTAATGCGCTCAGGGATAGATTAACAAACTGAACAGGATTTTCCTCCTCTCTGTAACTTCACCTTGAACTATGTATCTCTTAGGACATTTTGGCTTAACAAAATTTGTGTTAACATCCTAGAACAGACAAACTATATTGGTTTTCAATAGACAGAAAACTCAGATAAGGCATCTAACAACACCATCCCACCTTAAAGCCCATGGATGAAGGACAGGAATCTAGTAATGCTATTAGTTACTCACTGTTCTCCATGAACTGTAAACAGCACTGATTCAACCCTGATGACAACCTGCACAGGATTTAGTGTATTTACTTGTAGAAGAACTACTGTCTTTCCTCCAAACTTACTTTCTCTATAAGTCAAGAATCACAAAGCATTATTCCTTATATTACATGAAAAAGCTATTCAAAAGAGGAAAAATTCAAAGGCAAACAAGAAAAAAAGTACATTCTGGAATTAGAAGAGTCCAGCTTTTTTCCAGGTATGCTTCCTGACCTAAATGCACTTCTAGGTACAATTTCTTTCACAAAATCATACTACAGTCAGTTTATAAAACAGATGATACTTGTGTTTAAGTTCTCAGCGCTTGAACTGAATGCTTCAATTTTCAGCCCTGGTATGCTTTTAACATAGCTGGTTTACAAAATTTGCAAAGTGGCACTACATCCTCTGGGGAAGAAGAAAGGCAAAGCACATAAAGATGCAATTCTCTAAGCTAACTAGGAGCCTGAAATCAATAAATCCATTACTTGACAAAGATGATTAAATGATGCTCTGCAAATTACGATCAGTATTCCTCTTCCAGCTACAATCGGTGATAGTGGCATGATATGACAACACCGATGGATGTCAAATGCTTTTTGTTAAAAAAACATGCATTTCACAGCTTAAGCTACACACAAGATGAAGTACTTAATCTTAAACCTGATGGTGATCTGTCCTCATGAGAGGAAGAGAAAACTGATGTCCCCATTCTTTATCCTTCTGCTCTCTGTTAAGACTTAGTCAAGTTTACCATGAACTCCCTTGCTTCTGGGTTCTTCCACTGAAGGTCTGGGAAGACAACTCGTCATCCTTGCCGCATTTCTCTGAAATTTTCTTTCCCTAGATGGAGAACTAAAAACTGACCATCATTCAGAGCACAAGACTCACCACAGAATAAGACAGAAATGCAATTATGCCTCTGTTTTCTTTTCATCTCATAGTAATTAATAAAATTGGGTTTTTTTTTTTGATCACTGCTGACCACACTGTGCAAAGACTCTCAATACTTCTCACTTTCATCACATAAAACTGAGTCTGGCAAAACAGAGAAGAATCCACTTGAGTAAGTATTTTAAAAGGAGTCCTTGATGAATACAGTCTTGCTGTCAATAGATACAATCTTGGTGAGATAATTATGTCTAAATTACACTTAAAAGGTAGCTTAAATTCTACTGGACAAGAGCTCTTGGCAGACTGAATAGAGAGCAATGCAAAAACATATTTGAAGGTAGCTGGTGCTACTAAATATCAAACATAAAAGTGGAATGCTGTGAGGTAAATGCTTTGAGGCAATGTAATGAGCAGTCTACTCCTTGTTGGGCTTTGAGGATAGAGCAGTGCTAAATGCTGCCTAGGCAAGGGCTGTCTCCTTGATGAACAGAGGTAAAATTCTGCCCAGACTAGTAACACCAGTTGCTGTACACAGGATGAGAAGAAAGAATTTCAAAATATGGATGGAGCTATTTTGAAAAAAGTTAGTGCTGACTCCTTGCCACATACCTCCAAATCTCTACAGAGTGAAGTCTGAGTGTGTTTATTTTTTTTCCACAGTACAACTCTCAGCTTTCCCACATTTACAAAAAAAAATAAAAAAATAAAAGAAGTCTTGCTTACAAATGTATTTCATCTTTTTCCACATGTGAATGATTTTGGAAAGAAAAGTCCAAGGAGACTAAAGTATCCTCCAGCACAGAGCGCACTGAAGCAGCTGTGACGCTATTACTCACTGTCCTGCCTGTGGTGAAAACAATGCCACAGCTATGCCTCAGTGGGCAACAAAGGAGTTCATTCTTCAGGGGTTATTCAATTCTTTGTGCCTTGGCCGAGCCTGCAAACTCAGAAAGCAGGAGACGAGTTAATGTTCACCAGGACAGCTGAGACGTAACATTGATAGGTGTCCTGTTTAAGAACTGGACCGAGTGCTACTCAGATTTGTCTCTCAATCCACTGCATGGTTGTTTAAAGAGAGAAAACAGAAAAGTGGAGTAGGAGCTGAGCAAGGAGTGCTTCTCCAAGCGCCAGCAATTTCTGACTCATGGATCACTCCACAAAGATCTAAGGATTTTTCTTCCCTAGTCATCCTGTCGTCATAAACAGATCTCTCTTCATTAAAAAATATGCCAGGTTCAGACACCTTGCTGCTCCAATTCAAAACCCTTACCCAAGAAACATTCCGAGCTCCTAATCTCTTCTCCCCTCACTGGTTTTCCTTTTATTGTCCACCCATCACTGGATTTCTCAGAAACTACAGTAGACTTCCTGTTTAATATCTCACTTACAATGACAATTGAAGAAATAATTTATTTCTATTCCCTATTTATAAGCCACCCAGAAGCAAGGTCAAAGCAACTCCCCAGACATCTGCTCACACTGAATGCAGTAAAAACACAGCAGCTACATTGCCTGAGAAACCACAGCACTGGTCTTCTAAAGTTCCCTTGCTCCAGTCACTCCATACCCAGAAGGACAGAAGAGGTCTCAAAATAGAGAGGGCTTACTTACACAGTGACACCAACGTAAATGGATTTCATATGATTTACTGCAAAAGATACTCTTAAGTTTAGAAGGGAGACAGAAAAAAGCCAAGACAGCAAACATGAGATAGCTCTCTGACATCCCTTTCTTGCTTAGAGAAGCAGAGAGAAGCTGCCACTTCCCCATGGAGTGCCAAGATCTACCAAACCACTTAAATCTGCTGCTCAGAAATCATCATTGAGGCATCCAGGGTGTGAATGAAAATTAGCTATTGTCCCACATAAGAACCTCAACTGACAGCTAAGCTCAAGTCTTCCCTAAGTTATGAGGTGGCAGTAAGGGAATTACTTTTACAGGAGAGGCTAAAACTCAGTCCACGTAGGGTCCACCCTGTGCTCACCACAGATATAAGAGCCACGCCAGAGCAGAGTTTTCTCATACCCTTACACGCTACAGATAACGCTGCATAATCCCTCCTTGTCAGCTATGCTTTCTTTCAGAGACCAAAACACAACTAAACATGAGTTCTTCTCATTTCTCCTCTTCTCAAGCTTTTGGGAGATCACCAGGGGAGGGGTCAGATTGCTCAAGTAGCTACATCTAGGAGGACATGTCCTAAAATACCTGTGAGCTCCCATCTTGTCTGTAATGAGGACAGAACGGGAAGAGATGTGTTTCTCAATTTCACCCCTTCCAGACAGTTCAAGGAGAGGAAATTGAGCTGCACAGAAACTGACATTTGTCCATGGTGACCAACGGTGCTTGGGCTTGTAGTAGCAGGGCGAATGCTGTACTACGTACCAGGTGACACAGTAGTATGACCAGATTGTTCTCAGGTTCTAGAAACCCAATTCTCTTATTTTTCCTCAGTCAGACATGCAGGGTTATTGTTTCTCCCATGTGACCTCTACTTTCAGCAAGCAAAGACTGAGGAAGAGCAAATATACTATGTTTAGAAAGATGATATAAAAAGGCTAAGCTCACTGCTAATCACTGGTTAAGAAAAACTGAGATATGAGTGCCTAGACTTGTTATTTCTCTTTGCTGTCTACTTGGTAGGTACATTCTAATTTATCAGCAGTCTGTTTAGGCTGTCTTGTGCGCTCCAGTCTTCATCTAATAAGTAGCCATCCAAGCCACGTTCTGCCAATTTTCACAATTTGCTTATGTCGCCCACTCTTCTTGCACAGGCAGCTGCTAAATCCTCAGCGTCAACTCAGCTGAAAATTACAAACTCCTTCTGGATAGCACTGCAGGTCACTAAGAATTATTCTTTGACTGTAAGAGCAGTCTTATAAAGGAGGAATTGAAAATAATTCAATGTTTTGTCATTCACATTTATTCTCACATTTCTATGTAGGTAGAAGGTAACCCTTCTTCTATTTACTTAAAATATACGGTAATTTTTAACTACAGGTTTGAACAACAAAAAAGCAGGATGAATCATTCCGGATATTTAAAGCCTACAATCAGACAGCTTGAGTCTCCCTTGTATTTTCCTACAGTTCTCAAGCCAAAGTTTTATTTTCTATTTATCAGCAGGAACACTTTCATAAGGAGCATTAATTCATTTAAACACGCAAAATGCTTGAAGATTTGTGAATTTCTTATATACTACAAAACTTTAAAAGGCCTGTGTTCTTCCCTCTACATTGATTTTCGCTTTCTTTGTAACTGCATACCCAAAATTAGAGGACATTAGAGCTAAACTGGGAAGATAGCACATGTGTATAAATATATCATTTAAAAATAAAACTGGGCAGATGCATAGAAAACACCCTGCAGCATGTATTACCCTTGTTTTCCTCATCACTGCATGGGCAACACATGTCTACTGGTACAGTACTTCAGAAGCCAGGACCGCTCTCAGGGATAAACACAGGCCATAATGTTGGAGAGAAGATGCTGTGGGCAAGTTTGTCCTTTCACTGTAGCTGCTCTCCAGTAAGCCACCAGCAGAATCCTATGTTGGAGCATTGCCGAAAGTAACTTTTAATTTGTACCGCCTTTAACTCAAAAGATGACACAGTTACAAAATATTCAGCTTGTATAAACAGCCTTAGATCAAGCAAAGCTTGCTGGAGAGTTGTCTCAGGCTGGATAAATCCATGATAGCAATCCATGTTTCCTGCTGTTTGTTTTCTTTTTTTTTTCAGTACAGCTTTGAAAAATATTACAGTAGCAGCAACTTACACACACACATAACACTTCAGATTTCTGTTAACACTCAAGTTGTTGCTTTATTATGCTCCACAAAATGAGCTTTTCAAAGAATTCAAGACATTACTGTGTACACACAGAAACAGCAGCAACCAGGTAACAGTCACGTAAAAGCAGAATTCCAACCATGTCATCCAATGGTCCAGTCTATAGCTATGTACCTTGAAAAAGCCAAGTCCACAACTCCCACAGCCCATCACAACAATTCATGTTGATCTAACCCACTGCCTTATGTCATCTAGATAGCAACAACGAACAGCCTGCATTGATTCAAGTGATGTAACATTGAACTGCACATCTCCAGTTTGTGAGTTCTACATCAAAATCCACCTCAAATATGAAATCCAAAATGTAAACATTAATGATACATCCCAAAGGATTCCCAAAGTGCTGCTCCTGAACTTTACAAGCAGTATTGGATTCCCTGTTACCTCCCCTCTATGGAACAGCTGAAATTTCACTTGTCTTCCTCTTCTACAGCCAGAGCAGAACAGCTGGTAATGGCCCCCTCTGAAAGGAGCATTTAACACCCACCTGCCAGGTGACAGGGGCTACAGAGCAGGAAGGTTGGCACAGTGAGGTCCTTTTAGAGGGAAGCAAAGTCACCATCAGCCAAGTAAGGCAGCAATAGCTCTGCCTAGGCTTACCAAAACCCTTACCATCCATGTGTGCATCTGCACCTTTCACACATACATATACGTTTATGTGAAGGGCTTATGGGGGATATATCTGTCTTTCTACAGCAGCAATAGATGCACGCTTGGGCAAACAGGTTGTCATAGGATGGTCCATCTCCTGGGCAGCCTGACATCACCAGGTAAGGATGCTGAATTCTCAACAGCAGCATCACATGAACCTTTTCAAACCCTGCTGCTTTCACTCCAGCAAATATGTGCCTGACAAGATATTTAAGAGTCTTTTGCAAGAACTAAGGGCATAGAAAAACCCACTCTGGGATGGCAAGTCATGAAGTAGGAAGTAAGAACCAAGATCATACAAAGCATCAACCAAACAGCAGGTATCTGAATCTGCCAGGGTAAGACCAGCACAAATCAACATAGCAACTATACAGAGAAATACTGAAGCATTTTCCCTCAACTTCAATCTAACACAGAATGATTCTTACCCTGGAGTTATCACACTGACACAGACTGACTCACAGCCCCAAGGAGCCTCTACAGGTACAGAACAAAGAAGGATGCAAAGAGTAATGGAGAAGAATAGGATCAATTTTCTCTCTCTTCCACTTCAACTTCTTGAACATTAACAAGTAAGTCAGCTAAGCCTGCTTGTTACTCAGTTCAGCAGTCATTATCTGATTCTCTGTTATCGGTCACTACACTATACCCGCATTTCTTGTCACACTCAAGGTATCTTCTCAAATCTCATCCTTCAGCAACTGGAACACATGGGATGTACCCTGTTGGCTGAGCAAGGCTTTCCTCTGAAAGAGTCAAACACAGGATGAAAGACAAGGAAAGATTGTGCTTTCTTTCCCTGAAACTTGGCAGATGAAGACAGCAAAAATCATCCTCTGAAGTTCAATATGGCTCTGACCTTCCTGTTTTCTAAACCAGTGCCAACAAAGTACCTGTTGAAACAAAGACACTCATGTAATGTGGGGGAAAAAAAACAACCACAAGTCCATGACTTTAACAACTTTTCAATCCAGACTGTCCTTCTCTATCACTCTGTATAGGCTTCTTCACTTTTCGGTGTCAAGACCCCAGAGCCCACGATGTTTTGTGTTTTACTGGTCATGCATTGCCCTGATTATCTCCTATTGACCAAATGAAAACTGGAGAACCTGCACTGTGAAAAGCAATGTCACCAAAGCATCTGTACGATCTCAACTCTCCAAAATTAGTTCTTTACATTAGTCTCCTGTGTACCTGAAGCCTTCTGTGGCTACAAAGTTACAACAGGAGCTGCCGAACCACCTAGACTCCTGGCTTCTCCCAGGTATCAAACTGGCTTCTCCACACTCCTTGAAATGTAATGTCAACACGAAAAAAATATTACACAGGACAAGTTGTTCTCTGTTAGGATGGAAACTTTTGCTTTCAATTGTGCTACCACGGTGAAAATATGCAATTAGTAACACATCCTGTAGATACTGTTAAGTAATGTGTGGCAATGAAAAGAAAATTCAGTTTGAAAGAGTAGCCCACAGCAATGAAGACTGCAGGAAAAACAATGTACCTCCACCTCAGCAACCTGTAAGGTCACTGGACAGGCTTTTGCCACAAGAAATGGGGTGGAAAAAACTGGGCCTACTGCTCCAGCAGACATACTGCTCCACAGGGAGAGTTGGTTTTACCAGCTCTGCTCTGGAAGCACACTGATTATCCCACATGAAGGACAGTAACCACACGGATATACCAGAAGCCCCCGGACAACACAGACAAATCTTAACCCAGCTTCAGCCTCAAAACTGGAAAGGAAACCCAGGAGCCCTAATTTGTCTAAGGAGCAGAGGTAGCTTAGTCCCTATATAAAAAAAGTTTCCTGCAACCTGTGTAAAATCCTCAGCCGTATTTTGGAATCACATGAGAAATAATGCTGGAAGCTTTCAAAATGTAATTCTCATTCCACACTTGAGATGCTAAACCTCCTAGATTTTCCAGAGACACCAGCATCACACCAAGCACTGCCCAGGAGACACAGTTCCTTCCAAGCAGAACATCCATGAAGCAAAAGCCACTTCCACTTGCACATAAGCTGCCACTGATCCTGGTGCATAGACATTGGAATTGTTTTTGCAAGATTTTTTAAGGACAAAGAGCTACATAGTATCTTTTAGTTGTAATCTTTTACATTATACAAGGGCTCCTCAAACTGGCCTTTTTTCCTATATTTTAAGGGTGCTGTCATGAGCTGCTTAAGTGATCAAACAAGCGCTAAAGACTACAAGCAAACAGACCACAGCATGAACAAGCAATGCCCACTTCAGAACACAGAAGCAAGGCACTCACTTATCCCTGATGAATTATGAATTGCTTTACACTTACAGAATGTTTCCTGAATTTTTTTCACATTACAATACATCAGTTTTATTCTCCCCATTATACAGCCAGTAAGAGACTGAAGTAAAACAGGTCAATTCCTGCAGCAATCGACATCACTAAAATTTATGACCACCATGTCCAACCCATGATAACTGACATTCAGTGCTGTTCTCATGTTGCTCATGGGCAGAGGGACTGCTTTTGCCTGGTACAAGCACCATGGTGGCACACTGTAATCCTAAATGCCAATGAAGCCAAACCTGCAAAGGCAAGAGGCAGCAAGCCAGTGAGGCTCATGCTGTTTAAATCCTTGCTTTGCTCTAGGAAACATCAGACACTTGACCAGAAGGATGGTGGGACCCCATGGAACCACTCATCTTGCATTTTTGTCCAGTCCCTCAGCACCACAAGTTTTATGGCTCTTTCACCAGAGACAGATTTGACCTGTCACTCACAGAGTTCAGGAGACCAGGGAAGTACTAACTGATAATGTACTAATCTCCAAGTGTTTTATCTGCCTATCTCTGGGCATCCAAATAGCCCATTGCTCTTCCTTTCTTATTTCCATTTTCTTTCTGCTGCCACAGGGATGGCCCCAGGTTGCATTCCAGCAACAGTCCTATGCTACACCTTGCTACTTCAGACCACCCCCAGGACACCACTGTGAGAGGCTCCTCTAATCTGTGTGTCAGTGGAGGTTCTTGTGAGTGTCCCACATGTCAGTTCAGATTGACACCACACTCAAATAAGCAGACCTGCCAGCAAAACTGAATGCAAAAAAAGACTGCTGAAAGGAGAGGAAGAAGTTTTTGCTTTGGCTATTTTTGTTTCCGATTTGGCATTTTTTTAAATGGGCATTAATTTTTTTAAATAGGCACCTAATCAATCATGGAGGGGGTTCTCCTGCTCCACGCAGTGGCTGCAGATACATTTAGGAAAGGACCTTCATATGTTTATTCAAATCAACTGATTTTCTGCAGATCAACCATGCCCTCTCTCATTTTAAATCAGATATTTTCCAAATAAGGAAAACAAAAACAAAACAAAACAAAAAAAAACCAAACCAAAAAAAAAAAAAGCAAAAAAAAACCACCAAAATGGATGTATCTACACCAGCAAGCTGTATTAGGTTAATTAGCAAGAATGAAACTACCATACCTAGTACCAGGCAGTGATTAAAGATATTTTGGTTTTATTCTCAGCTCAGCTGAAAACTCAATGTCAAGTTATTTAATCTACCAGATTTCCTCTTTCTGTATATAAGAAGTGGGGCTTTTAATAACCTATTTCCACAGGAATTTCTTAAGCATAAAAATCCATCAGTAATTACAGGTCTCTTATTGCTGCTCTAAGTACCTGCGTGGTCACATGGACAGACAAGGAATTGTGCAACATCTTAATGTGAAAGCAACAATTGTGCACCTTTTAATGCATCAGGAGGGGCTGCTTCAGGGCTGTGAAACTCCACCCAGAAACAAGACACTGGCTACATTAAACAAGTGAGACAAGGAAAATAGCTCCCTAACAAACAGTAACATGAACTCAAATTTGGATGATCTCACTAGCCCATGACAATATTGAGGGACCAAGAAACAGCTGGGAAGTCTCCTCAGTTTTCAGAAAATGGATTAAGCGTAGAATTGCAGTAGGGTTTCAATACAGCAACTACAAAATACAGGCTTTTCTCTCTTGCAACACTTGATGTCATCCCACACAAAATGGAGTCCCTTAGATTTTGTTAAGGACTTGCTCCTACAAGAGTGGGGCACCACACCTCCCAGGCTTGGGACACATTGCCTGACAAAGGCTGGGAATAACTGGTAAACCTCTGTTCCAGCGCCTTGTGGCCACCGATCCCCTGAGACCATCTGACCGCTTGTTGCGCCAACCGGTCCAGAAAGGTCAAAGGACCAAGAGCAAGAAACCCCACGTTCTCCTTCCCCAGCTTCAGTAACCAGGACCTTCCTGCTCAACAATTGCTCTTTATTAAAGCCACGAGTGGGCAGTTTTCTGTAATGAGTGCCATTTCAAAGAGGATATGCTAACCAGAAACAAGACACTCTTGTTTCAGAGAAAGAATTTCTGCACATTTAATTAATCAGAAATGACTACTGTGCTTACACCCTACCTTAATCTGCATTCACTTCAAGCATAAACAAGACCCAGCTTTCCAAATTAGCACAGGCAAGCATGGCAACCATCTCTGGACATCAGTTTCTTGAAAATACTTGCCCAGCTCACCACAAGGATATTATGAGTCTAAACTAGTCTGTAATATGCACCTAGATCTTTTGATAAAAGCTGCTTCAGAAGTTATATTAAAAATACTTACCAGCAACTTTAATAATCATCCAGACCAACTCAAATCTTCCTAAAGGATCTTCCTTTCCATTGTGAATTTTAAGTATGTACATTTCTTGCTTATTCTTTTACTTGGTAATTTTCAAAGCCAAAAAAATTAGAGACTACCATGACGTTCTTGGTTTTTACATTTACAGCACCACACACAGCACGTGCCATAGCACACTTAAATGCACTAACAAAATCAAAATCTCTGACACCCACCCGTAATAAATGGCCAAGACCATAAGTTCTGTAACAGCAAGGAATATCAACAATATGAATTATAACAATCATGGCTACAGGTTTCTTTGGTATATATTTCAAATTACTTTGATCTATAGACACACTTATCTTAGTTTTATTAAAAAATCAAAGAAAAAAGAAGTCAAAGTAATGCTGTTTGTTCAAGCCCTCTATTTTCTTGCCAGCACAATTTCTATCGCTATCAGTTGTCAAGTGGATTAACAGTTACTATATACTCGCTTTTCTTACCATTGCTGTCTGAGGACCATGCCTGCTGTAAATAACCACCAGCCAGAGCCCTCGTATTTTATCTTTAATCATGGCATATTACCATTTTTATAAAATATTATTTGCTTAAACACTGAAGTATTTCAAGTTTGTTCCCTTTTGTGAGAAAGCAAATTAAGTGAAAGCTTGGCGGAGGAAAGGGACCTTTAATAAACATCTGATTTGCTGCTGGATGATGTTTCAGATTATATTTAAAACACATCAGGTTTTGTTGACACCTCCCTGCACACTTGCTGGTACAAAGCCCAGCAAGAGTGTGACTATGGCAACCGCAATAGGATATTTATATATCTATGCATATGCGTGCATGTGTGTGCTTACATAAATACATACACACACACACACACACACACACACAACCCCAAACTGATTTCACTGACCATCAACAAGATTTTCTCAGCTCTCATTTTCACAGAACAGGTAACCACATCTAAACGAACGGGCTGAAGTGGCAGCATTAAGTTTTATATGATGAAAATCTTCCAAGAAAGAGCCTGTAAGCCTATCAACATTTACAGAGTGTACACAAACACATGCTCACTTCGGAATGCTTTAGCTATTTGCAAAAAGAAACCCAAACGTCTGCAGGCACAGATTCAGTGATGCCATCAAAATAAAAGGCATTTCATTTTCAGGATTTTTTTTAATCTGGGCTGTTTAACCCGCAGAGCCTCACTGAAGCATACATGCTATTTTACAAGACATCTACACCCTCCTCTTCTTCATCAACAGTCCCATTCCTCCTCCTCTTCGAATACAGAATGTGCAAAAGTTCCTTCAGTCTGTAAATTAAATAGCTACACACTGAGCTCAAATTGTTATTTCTGGTATTAATTTCTGTCTCCTGACAGATCCTGATAGGTGATGCAGGAAATTCAAGGTAACAAAGGCTTCTGTTTGCAGCAATAAAGGACTCTCAGCTAGGGGGGAATAAAGGGATCAGAATAAAAGGCAAATATATGGAGCCTACATACACTACAGAATATCTGTGTTGAGTCCAGCAAGCAAAAAGTCTAGCAGATTCAAAGCAGCATTAAGAAGTGTTAATCCTTTTACCTCTGAGCTATTCATGAGCAATATGCAAAGCTGTTCTTATGGCGTCGCGTTTGCAATGCTCCAGTTATGCTTGCATCAGCATTTCCATTGTGAACCCTGCTTTGAGAGATTTTTTACTTTGCCAAGTTTTAGTCTGGAACAATTTTACTACAAGCCTGTGAGATTTTAGTCCAGGATTAGGATTTAAGTCTGGTGAAGAAACATTTGGACAAAATCTGCTTGGCTGTTTTATTTATTAGAGTGCAAAGTTAATCCTTCCAAGTTATTAGACCAGAAAAAAAACCCCAAAAATATAATTTTTTTTCCAGCTTAGAAAAAGAAAAGAGAAGATTTACTCTTCTCAAGAATTCCTTGTCCCCAGATCTCTACAATCACAGAACAGATGAAGGTTACAGACCACAAAACTAAGGTACAATTGAAGCATGCTTTCCTTTGTCAGGCGTTTTCCTTCTTTCACTGATGTAACATGGGGGCCAGGAATACGAGGAAGGAAGAAGCATCTCACTGTGGGCTGCAGGTGGAAGATGGACACATCACAAGCTGCACATTAACAAGTGTAAGAAAAACAACACTTCAAACTCCAGAAATTGTGCCACATTGCTAAGCAATATAAATAATAAACTTCAAGTATCACTACATAACCTATCAGGTAGATGTTCATTCACAGTGTTAGTGGGCACATAGATATAGACAATTGGCTATGCTACAAAAACTCACACAAAAATCAACATAGCATGTGTATTTTAAGAGAGATGAGCTGTCTAGACTAGATAATGCTTGCAGTGTCCATACCATTTTCCTAAAGCTCAGTTCTCAAACCCCGGGATTTGCTGACTTGGCTCAGTCACCCATCTTTCAAGTGTCACGTTCAGTAACAGGCGTGTCAGCCACACGTCAGCACACGTGTAACCCCCAGTAACACACAACCACCACGTTTGTGCAGGCCCTCAGCAGTGCAGGGCCAGGGCCTGCGGCCACACTGCCCACACTGCCCCCCACGCTGCGTTTCAGCCACGCTTCGGCATCTGCTCCACCATTGCAACCGCGCAGCCCAGCAAGCTGAAGCTCCGCTCTCTGCAAAACTCGACATCACGGACTGATGACTGCAGGAAAGCCCTTCTCAATGCGGCTGAACAACAGCTGCAGGCCAGGGAAAAGCCCTGCTTAATTAAAACTAAGGCAACGTTTCCAAATACTGCCCTTTTGTGAGCTTTCCAAATAGCATGCACCCCGCAACCCCCCAGTAAACATAATGGAATCAACACTTGGAACTTCTCTCTGAAAAGCCCACATGGTATGGTCCTGCATACATTACATGCATCTTCATTCAAGCAGAGAGCTAAATGTTTTCAGGCAATGTAGTTTGCTTCCATATAGAAATCTCCCTTACAAACCAGGCTTCAGAGCAAGACTTCGTGCCATGCCTAAACCACCTCTTCCACCTGGGCTTTCTATGACTATGCAAGCTGCCTACTGTAGACTGGCTAAATCCTTTCAAGAGATAAATCTTTACCATGACTGCTGAAATGCACAGATTATCCAAAAGCAAATGATGGAGAACACATTTATGAATGATAAGTCATAAAACATAATCCTAATTTCGGGTATCTCACCTGATCTGTTCTTCACCTTTTGACCAGACTTTGGATACCAAACACCTACTAAACAATTACCAATCAGTATTTGATACCATTCACTTCACCAATATATATGCTTGGGTTTTTGAAAGAGTAACAGAATTCATTTCCTTCCCACAATACACAAAAGCAGTTTGTATTTTTGTCTGCTTTTGCATTTTCCTGTTATTTTCCAGAGACATGTTGTTTCTTATTGATCACTTGATACCAGTGAACATTAATTTGCTACTAAAACTATGCTTCAGACTTTAAAAAAGGAGTCATGTGGTAAAGTATCCACATAAATTGTATTGCCTGAGTGTGTGTACACGTACATGTGCATGCACACTCACTTTTCAATTTTAGTTTTACATCTGACACCAAGCATTATTTCCCTTTCTTACTTACGGATTTCTTTTCTTTCTACTTGTTCCAGTTGAATTTGGATGGAAACTGAGCTCAAAAATATGCAACAATGACTCTTGAAAGATTTAAGTGTTTCAAGGTTCACATGAAATGGACAAGGTTTATCTGTACGTATTTTTCTGTAGTTTAAACCTGATGGATTCAGCATAGATCTATCTACCACATGTCAGAACAGTCTCATTATCTTTCAAGAATATGCTATTCATATACAATAAAAAATGAACTTTCCATCTTGTACAAGAAAAGTAAATCTTTCATTGCTTAACTGTGCATGAATGAGGCCACACATGGAATTCACTAAGTAAACCAGGGCAATACTGTTTTGTCTGCACATGTAGAGTGAGATACAGCTGATTTAACATTTCTGCTAACTCCAAATCCAGGTGGCATACAAATACCTTCCTAAATTCAGCAATCTGATTAATTTTTTTTAAGTACTAGAAGCAAAAATACAGTGCTTGGAAAAAATCATTTATGTTTATAGGCCTTAATGTAAGGCATAATTTTCTACACAAAGTTAGTCTGAGGTCCATTGCATTTAGCCATAAATTTCCTTTTTTCTCCCTTATTGAATGCTAACACGCTAATTTTGATTTCTTCTTAAAAGAGGGAAGTTCAGATTCCGCGCTTTCCCTGGGCACAGCAGGTCAGTGCCACTGCAGCTTGCACATCCCGAGGTAGCAGAAGCAATACAGACAGCCTTCTCCTATTCATCCACATCCTTTCTTTTGTCACTTCTGTATTTTCAGGACTGGGTAGTGTTTCTTCTTAAAAAGAAAACCAACCACCAAAAGAGGTTAATTGTGAACAGCAGAATGCTCCCGGTCATTTTTAGTGTGTATGGTCAGCCAGAAAACACCTGGGAGCTGTATGTTGGCCCAAAGAAACCAGAAGTTTTTAGCTCTAGACTACCAAGCTCAGCACTTGATACATACATACATACATACACACACACACACAAAAAACCCACAAAGCAAGAAAATTTTGAACCCACATATTTGTTATGCAGGGGCATCACCATATAAAGTACTCCTTGAAATAGGTAGGGACAAAGACAGAAAATCTCCTCCCAAAAACATAGCTCCAAAGCAGCATGACTGTAACTACCAAGCCCATGATGTGGTTTGAAGAATGGCTGAAGGACTAAAATAGTTAGCTATGCTACACACTGACAAATACGTTCAGTACATCGCCACAGGGATTAGAATTTTGTCTGGCTGTATTAAGTATCTTATTTAATATAAAGATGGGAATAAACCTTGCAATTACATTTTCTGGGAGAGTCTACAAAACACAAAGCTACCATCAGAGACTATGAGATTATATATTATGGCAGGAAAGAAAAAAAACTATCAGTTTCAACCTAAAAAATACAAGCAGAAAAAAAAAGCCATAACATGTATCCAATAAAAGGTAGTAACCCAGAAAGCAGCAGAATTGAGTTGATTCAAATGAGAATCGCAATGAAATATATTATGAATAAGCAAGACTACAGCACTTAGCTATCAAAAGAAATCCGAGCTACAAAAGACAAAAGGTAAAGGAGTTCTACCCAACTACAGAGGAAAAAAAACTGTAGACTCAGAAAAAGGTTAGTTTATTTAAGGAACAAATGCAAGAGAGAAAGCAAGGCATGTACACCAGGGAGAAGAAAGGAGCAAGAGTAAGTACCAGTGCTCATCACAAGGCTTCTGGACTGGGTGACGGAAGATGACAAAACATTCCTGGCCCGAACAACAGAACACCCACAGCACAACCACTCACTCAGAAGGGCTTCCATTAGATTGGCTTCTTGCTGCTTAACGCACATACACACAAATGAGGCAGCAACAGCCCACGAAACACTGCACAAACAGACCTATGAGAGAGCTCCTAAGAAGGGAAACTGTCCTGAACCAGCTCACCGCCAACAATAGCAAGTTATGGATGATGCAAGAAAACACAAGTTTTAGTGGTAAATAATTATACAGATTTGGCACACAGGTGAACTGGAAACTACCATTTAAGGTGCTCACCAGAGTCCTGGAGTTTCATTTGAGGAACAAAAGCCATATGGCATTAAAAGCAGAATAAGGCCTGGTCAAAGAAAGGATTAAGAAAGTGAAGGCAGAAGAATGTGGAGTGTGGAACAATCTCATGATATCTACAAAATAAAACAGAAGTACACAAAGTCCAGTCCTTCTCAAAGGCAAGGATAGAAGAACCAAGATGTGATCAATGTGGGTTCCATCCAGGGAGACTACCAAATTTGTGTCTCAGTAAGAGAGGAGGAGGAGGACACCCTAACAAGAATTAGAAAGCCAGTTATTGCCTGCAGGGAAAGATAAGCACAGCATAAAAGCCAAACAAGCTAATGCTTTGTGGCCATTACAAGGATAGTCTGGGCCATTAATAAATGATGAAGGAGGAGGTATTAAAATCCAAGTAGCTTGCTACACTGGCCACCTTTTAAAATCTAAAAGGGAAAATAAAGGAAAGGCTAAACAATTAGGATGTAATTATGAACTTATAAAACATTTTTATATATATATACCCAAACACAGATACTTAGTGGCAACAAATATTAACAGTACCACAAAAACTCAAAATTTCAGACACCTACAGTGGGAAACATACACAAAACCAGAGAAACTGAAATTATGACAGACAGCTATTCTCAGCAAGCTCTCCTGGCAATACTCACTACTGCAGTTCTATGCTTTTATCTGTATTACCTCAGTAAAGTACCAATTGATAGCCATTACAAATGGGCATTAATAATTACAAGTAAACGCCTTAGGAAATGTAGACATACATATCAGAGCCACTCCTTGGAATAAATGATACTATGGAGTTGAGCCATTGAAGACAAATTAGCAAAGAAGCTTAGTAGATATAGTCACTAATTCCTTTAAGACATGAAATATCTATAGATTAAAAACATATTTAGCCTCAGCTTCACAGAAGAAAAACACAAGGAAATTATCATACCAGCAAGCAAATTCTACTTCTCCAAAAATAATAGTTTTATTAAGATAGGAGAAACCAGCCCCTGAGACTCCTCAAAGATGATTACCTTCTCTTAACCAAAATGAGAAATGGGGTTTATAGCATATGCGCAAAATTCGACGCAGCCCATCACTTTTATAGAGAATTGTAGTTCACAGCAAGCACACAGTGGAAAAAATACGCTTGGATGTCAGTAAACCACTTGACTGTATCATATTATACAGTTTCAAAATTACTTAAGAAACCAGTTTTGATGTGGACAGAACATTGTACAAAAAAACTTCAAAAGAACATGAAAATCACATACCGAAACTTTGAAAGCATCTCTCAAGGATGCAAGGAATTTTCTTACATATTCTCTTAAAAATCTTATTTAATGATGCAGAAGAATAAAACGTGTGCTCATGAAATCTGTGGATGATACTAAATTTAGGAGCTGCAAGCCCCAGCGAGGACAGAGAAAGTTGAGAAGCAGGCAATTAAAAATAAGGTTCTCCTTGGGAAAGTGCAGCGAAGACATCCAACAGGAAAATAATCTGAAAGAAATATTCAGTGGGAGTGACAAACTGAGGAGCCAAGAAATTCTTACAAGGTTTGCAGTGTGATCTGGTAGCAAGAAAGATTAATGAAACCTTGGCTGCGCATACAAAAAAAAAAAAGCCACATCAAGCAAGAGGGATGCAACAACTAAATATGCCCACTTTGGGTAGCAAGCAATATAGAAAAAATAATCAGACAAGTCTGCAGTAATAAAATGGATGCAAATACCACTGGGATGAGACAAGCCTTATTTAGACTAGTATGTGGTAGTACAAGGACATGTTTAAAAAGGAAAACGGGTAACTGTCTGAAAGCTTTCTTCTAGCAGCCTTTCTAAAGCCCCAATATTACAAGCAGACTCATAAGAGAGACTTAAATGAGCAGAAAGCTGAAGATGTGCTTAAGGGCCCCCCACAGAAAGTACCATGAGCTTGTTCTGCAAACAGCACTGCATGGACCCGGCAAGGTAAGAATATATAGGTAGTGCAAAGCAACTCAATACTGGGGCCAGACAATGAGTCAAGGTAGCTCTCAAGTTGGCTGAAGGTCGTGAATTTCTCAGCATATGATTAGGTAAATATTTGTTTTCTTAAGCACAACCTTCATAACGTAACAATATCGAGGAAGAGGAAGGTAAACCTTTCATTTGCAGAACACATAAGCAGCAAACACATACAAGGTGTTAAAATTTGCAATTTTTTTTTAATGTTAACTGCTTTATCTTGACACAGCACGTACTTCTAGCTTTCTTTAACAAAAGCAAAGCGACAGGCGTGTAGTGGCACTGCACCTCCCTCACCACTGAGACAGAGGCTGAAAAAAACTCCAGGCACAAAACTCCATCCTCCTACAGTGTCAAGGACCAGCCCTCTCCATGCAAAATCCATGTCTTCCTTGAACACTGATATATCAATAAACATGAATGCCAAACAATTGGTCAAAACAGAAGAATACCACCCTAGCATTTAGTACAGGCATGTCACAAATCTTTGACTACCTAGTTACAAACTTCATAGGGCAAGAGAGCTCTATAAACTTCTCAGGTTTTCTTTCACTGCTATAGCATACAAACTTCAGTCAAGTGTTTTAAAGGAAAAACGCAATGTAACTAAAAGCTGAGTTGCTGCGTCTGTTTTGTTTTCCCATTCCTTTCCACAGTGCTTGACTAGCCCAGCCATGTACAACCAGCCCATCTCCCCACAGCATGGATCACTTCACGAGCATGCATTATTCAGAGAACATTGCAAGTGTGTTTAACACTGAGATTTTAGAGCTCACAAACACTACAACTTTTAAACAACTTTGCCAAGTGATGCTTATTGAACACTCCTATTGCAAAACAACAGAGGTTGTGCCGTTGGTTTGGCACAAACAGTGCTGCAGTCCTGTGATCTCATGGCTGGTGGTTTTCTCAAATAGAAGATGATTTTCGGGTTACTTCTGCACAGAGAAAAGAGGAATGAACATAAGGGTGGCAACATTGCCAGAAATATTCCAATTTCCGCTGAGAATTTTTTGGACGCTAGTTCTAAATATATTATTTTGAACCGGGCGTTAGACAAAATATTTTAAAGACATATATATTTTCCCCAGCAATGTATCCATTTAAAGACCAATTTGCTGCTCTGCAATCACAAAAATGACAGATTTTATTCAAACTTTTCAATAGCTGCAGGTAAGTTAAATCTGTACAACTCCATTTTGTCATTTGAGGACAAAGGGCACTAATTATCTCACACATGGGTTTTCAAGATGGACGTAACAATGCATCAACCACACACATTTCAAGTCCTGTGTTTTCTCCTGTCCTTTCTATTCAATCACCACTTGCTTCAACAGTTTCTATCACAGTAACTGCAACCTCAGTTCTGCCTGGCACACTGAGTTTTTGCCATCACATTTCCCAAGGTTAAACTTCAAGGTTTAAAAACAGTTTTCTCCTCTGAGATGACCTTCAGCAATCGCCCCAGTTCTGAGAAATGAATGAAGTGTTCCCAAAACAAAGTAAATTTTAGTAGTAACCTGTAGCTAAAAAGAACACATAGGCATATGACCTGCTTTAGAGACAGAGACTGCTAAAAATACTGCTGTCTGGGCAAGACTTTTGGGCAGACTTTTGGTACAATGGTAATTGGGTAATTCCTTCTGGATTAACAATATACAAGATTTTTGCTTACCATTTAACAAATTTCCGTTCAATGGTATGACAGCATCAAGTACGGCAACACAGGATAGAGGATTGGTTTTAAAGGATCTGACCTATGTCTGCAGAAGTCAACGGGAATCTTTGCACCAACTCAGAAGAAATCACACCAGATACCAATACTAATCTAAATATTAAAATCCATTACAGTTAGACCTACAGATAAAAAGCCAGTCAACACAATCTGCCAGATTCCTACAGAAAGGTTACATCCTCTAACTCATTTTTACTTACGTAGCAGTCTATCAAGTGCACTTTGCGTATCTCACAGAGGTGCACAAGACGCCCAGCCCCAGAGGATGCTACAAGCAAGGCAGGATCAACCTCAAAGCGCACCCAGCCACCACGAACCTGTTACTGAGGCACTACAGGGTTTGGGGGAATAGGCAAAAACCTCCAACAGAGGTTTAGTTCAGTTCAAGCTTCATCCTAGTCTTTTAACAGTTAGGGATTGCTCAAACTAAAGAAAGTGAAGTTTCTTCTTTACATGTTTTTGCAAATCCCAATACCTGTATAAGTATCTAACCTTCTGAACTTCAAAAACTGACCTCCCACACAAGTGCCTGCTACGGTCTTCCTGAACACATCACAAAAAGGATTTTCATCTCACTCATCTTGAATTGCCCAATTCCAAAGTGATTCAGATTTCCTTTCTATCTATCTGACAACTCAAGAACAGTCTGCTGACCTAGATTCCCTAAATAATTTACTACATTCTAGACTTTTTATGCCCCTTCTGATTTGTCTTTTTTTGATGCCAGAGTTCAGTTTCTCTTTATGTGAAATCTTCCCAGCCACAGATGATCACTTCCCCCCTTTCCAGCTTCTCTTTTAAGTCCTTTTGCAAAGTTCCTACATAAAATTCAAATAGTGATTTATTATTTACTTACAAAGTATTACTGATGTTTGAGACCTTCTGTTTCAACTGAAGCATTTTGGCCAATTTGGAGGTACATAAAATAGTATTTTTATTACTTTAAAAACTAGTAACATTGACTGAACTACACCAAGTCGGTCTTCTCTATTGATAAGGTCAAAAACTTATACTGGGAGAGTTTCAAATAGATTCAAGTGCTTCAAGTGCTTTAAGACAATGCTTATATTGTTGTTTGCAACACGAATTTACAACCATTTCAAGCACTATAAACATTTTGCATCATATTATGAATAACTCAAATGCTGTTTTCCAAGCTAAAATAAAGGAATATGCAACTGGGTAATGTCTCACTTTCCACAGCATTTTGCAGCAAATCATTGGCAGCTACAAATAGTCAGGACTCAGCAATACAGGTAGAAAGTGGCAGCTGTGAAATCCTGTCAAGCACTGCAGTTGCAACTCCCCAGAGCAGGGAAAAGAGCAAACCTGGTGAAGAACCAGTGATTGAGAACAGAACCACCAACCCAAGATACCAGAGCTCTGCACATCAGGACAGCCAGCCTTGACCCACAGGGTTTGGTTGCCTGGCCAAGCTAAGCCCTCCTAGGACCCCACACGGCTTCTGAAACACAAGGTGCACCAAAGAAAAGGAGGTTGATCAGCCTGTCCCAACAAAAGTCAGGCCTGGCCTTGAGAAGAGAGAGGCTTGGGACAACTAATCTGGAAAAAAGACTGTCTCTCCTCTAGATGCAGACCTCTCCCAGCTCACAGTTAAAGAGCTTGCTGCCCGAGGCCAGAATCTCCATGGGGTGACCCAGTGCGATGCTTCCGAGACACAGCATGACCAAAGTCTCGCCCCACCAGCAGCAACGGGAGAGTGCCTTTAACCATATCCAGTGGGAACTGAGGACAATGGAGAGAGCAGGGACCCACAGGAGATTCCTGGCAGGCTGATAACCGCCGCTGGGCAAACTGTCACCAAGCTCAAGGAAATGCCAGTTTCTTCCTTGCGCCCAGAAAAACAAGACTGAAGACCGTTAAACAGGCTTGAAAAATATCCAAAAAACTACAACGATCCTAAAAGAACAAAGATCTCATCAGATCTCTGCTCAAATCTGCCCTCAATAAAATGCTGTTAAAGGCTTGGATTTAATTGTTATTTCTGGCAGTGCACCAAGGAGTAAAATAAAGAGGGTTATCAGGCAATGTGGAAGAAATTACTGTATTGCAAACCACTCAACACACACCAGTTCCCTAAATGATGAAGCCAGTACAAATCTCAGGCTAAAATCAAGTCGAGGACCCAAAACTGGTGACTAAGCACACCATGACTCCAGGCCCTATCCCCTGCAAGAAAGCGGCTGTGGGAGAAATTTAGGGAGCAATTTTCCCTCAAAATAAATGGTTGTCAGAGTCACTGTACAACCCACTCCCTTCACTAAACAGTTGAAATTTTGAAAGCTTTCGTGACTATGATCAAAATAATTCAAAAAAGATGTGCATCAAGATGTTTTTATTTTCCACCACTCTAAACGCCTTTCCATTTATGTAGGCTGTTTTACCTACCTTAATATCCCCAATCCTAACACATACACTCCAACAGCTAAACAAAATGGGCTACTTTTCTATAGATATTATCTACCACCACTCTTGTGTATATGCATACTGATGTTTTCACAATCCACTGTAAAAGTTATGTATGTTTCTCCCATAATAGAACATTTTCCTCCATGATCTACACACTAATGGAATTAATCTTTAAAGAAGAAATTAGATTAAGATTTCAAGCAACATCTTAGTAAAGATTTTAAAAGCTAGGCCACCAGAAAAAAGGAAAAGTTAAGGAAAGTAAGTGAATTATTTAATAGCATCACCCCAGAAGGAGCTTTACTGCATAACTGTACTGAATAGAGAAGCTATTAATGATCTTCAGCTAGTTAGACACACTGAATTAGCACTGCTTTAAAAATGAATTGTAGAGCTTTCTGAAAAATACAAAATCTAAGTTTGTGAGAATCTAAAACACTACAGAAGTGTTGAAAAGTAGGCCACAGATATGCCTATTTACACAGCCTTGCAAAAGCAGGGAAATTTTCTAGTCCTGTATAAAGTGCTTCTGACCTGCCTGTACTGAAATGATAATGGAAAAAAAAGTCTACATGACATTTTGCTGGCCTGTCCACGAAAGAAAAATTATTTTGACATGTAGCACTAGATAGAAGCAGTAGAGCAAATCTCTTTTGGAATAAGTAATGTAGAACAATCTAACTAGAAAGATGAAGATATTTGCAGAATAGTGGGAAGTTATTAATATTGTAATATATTTTTAGAAAGTAAATACATTTTTTCCTGTCAGTCTTAACTGTTAGTTCTCTTAGAAGAATTCAAACACAAATCTTTATCCTATACCATTATTGCTCATAGGTGTCTGTGACATTCACAAGGTAGCTCCCTTCAGCTAAAAGCAGATCTCTTTCACTTTGTATAGAGGCCTTTTTTGGCTACTTATCCAATAAAAATAAAAGGTACTGAAGATCACAGCTTCTCACGTTAATTCAGGGGGTTCCGATGTCAAAAGGAGGAGGCATGAGGCATGATCCATCTGTTTTTAAAACAAGCAGGCACGTTTGCAAACACTGCGCTTTTGCACACATTAAAAACATGTTAAGACCTTGATCAGCATTTTGTACACAGAAGTACTCGTTCCAACAGAACACTAAACAATCCACTCTCACAGAAGCAGAACAACTAGCTTTGTGCTATTCCCTGGGCAAGCAACATCTCCATGCTGTCAACCGGAGATACGAAGAAACTCTGCTCCAAATCTAATTCTCCCCACCTTCCCTTTTTCAAGCTGCTTTTGGAAAACTTCCTCAGCACAAAAGTAACTTCTGCCCACCTTCTGCACGCTTTGGTGCTCTCTTTGCTCCAGAGCACCCCATGGTTACAGGGACAGGTAACAACCCTTTTTACATGTTCTGAAGAGCAAAAGGTGTCACAATCTCCAACAAACTGTGGGAGGCAGATCCACCCTTCCGTCGCAGCAGTCTGGTTCTGCAAGAGAAGTTACCACCCCTGCAGAAAGGACTGCTCATGCCTGTTCGGGCACTGCTGCCATCTACCCATGCTGGCACTGAGTCCTCGAGCACCATTTGTCATCTATTTAAGCTTCCCGAAAACTTGAAGGGCTGAAACAGAATTTGATAGTTTTCTTTTGTGTTACTGAGCTGTAGCCTTCCACAAGTTAGCTTTAACAATCACCAAAATCAGCACAAATATGGGAAGACTCTGCATCTGGGAAATGGGTGGGCTGTGCCCTGAAACATCCATATTACCACATGCCTTACTGATGGTAAAAAGGAAAATGCCTTGCCACCTTCTCTGGGGCTGTGCAGTCCCATCCCCTTCAGCACTCACTGCACCTCTGAACTGCTTTAATCCACTAACCAGCAGAAAGCTATTAAGCTCTTCCCCTTCCCCCTGAAGTTAATTTTTTGCTGCTTCAGTGAAATGGCACTGACACCAAAATAGCATAAAGTAAGCCACAGCAACTGGGAGCAGGAATGGGAAAGTAGCAACTCCCCCTTCTTGCGTTCAGCTTTTGCCAGCTGCAGTTTAACTATTCATTGCTATTGCTCAAGAAAATAAGGTCCACAGAAAAGGCTTTACTGCAATGGGCTTGCCCTGTGTTAAGCAAACTGAGGACACAAAGTTCATGGAGTTCATGGCAAAGCACAGGACACAAAGGCAGATATGCTGGCTCACACCACAAGTCCTGTTAGCCCAATACCCTGTCTCCAACGCAACCTCTAAGCATAGGGATGGCAGAAGAGCAAGAACATGATGAGCACATCTGCACTTTCCCCCAAGCACATCTGTGGCTTTCAATACTTTCACTGGTAGGGATTTTCTTAGACTTGCATGTGTCCACAAGGGAGTCCCCAGAAGACCTCTTCCAGGAGCCCTCCAGGCTTACCTGCCTGAGGAAATGTGCAGAACATTCTAAGTGCATGAAGAATGACTTCGTCCTGAAGGAGTCCGGTTCAGACCCTGACAAAGTTTGTCTGACTTTCCCATGGCACTTACGCACTGGGAGATGAAACAACCAAACCCTTTCCAAGCTACTAATGATTTCACAGACCTCTGTGACATCCTTCCTCAACCACACCTTTCCCAGTCACATGGAACATCTGTCACATGGAAGCCATTCCAGGTCCCTTACAACTCATGTCGCTTTTCCCCACAGTTCTTCTAGCTGCTCTCTATTCTTCTTGAGATGAAAGGAAGGTGAAACAGTATCTAATACATGAACAAACCATAGATTTAGACAAGCCATAATAATGTTCTGTATCTCATTCTTTACCCTTTCATAGCATTTCACAGGATTTGATATGCTCTCTTTAATCACTCCTAAGCACAGAGCTGATGACTTGACAGGAGTACTGCGGGTCTCAAGATCCCACGAGCAGTGACAGTTAACCTGGAGTCCATAACTTTGTGTACAAAGTTCAGACAGCTTCCTGCTACCAATGCAAATCATTTCACATTTATCTACACCAAATGCAGATATCTCACACTCCACTTTTAAGCAGTTATCAGGAACCTAGAGAACACGTCATAAATTATTTGAGTTAAAATCTTCAAGTTATATGAAGCACTGAAAACGAGACAGCAATAAGAAGTCTGCTTGGGACAAAAAGCTGCTGAAGCACTCAACTGCAAAGAGCACACAGGACAGAGAACTCCTACAAATGGGAGTGTACACATAACAAGGAGTTCCTTTAGGCTTTGATCTTTTAGTTATTTGAAACCACGCAATGGCTGAATGAAAAAGGTACAAGATCCCAAAGGAATCAGATTCCCAGCTTCTATGCAGTAAGCTTCTAAAGTTCTCTTTTTATGACCACCTTCACCAAAATAAATAAATCACTTCTGAGGAAAAAAAAAAAGTTAAAAAAAAAAAGTAAACCAAGGCATTTCCACACAATTCCTTTCATGTCTTTCCACTGCCTCATCTGGAGTCACATGCTCAGTCCTGACCTTTCCAGATTCTCCTCTCTGCCTCACCACACTTATTCAGACTATCAAATTCATTTAGTGAAACCATCCTATCCTTTCACACTTGACTCTTTTCACAGACAAGCAGTTCATTTTCATGCAGACCCACTTTTAACTTCAAAAGGTTGCTTTGTATCTCAGCTTCTGATGTCCCTTGTTTAAAACACTTTCAAATAAGGATCTGAAAAGCGTTGTAGCTGGGAACTCTCGGCTGCGTCTCTGTCCCTCCTCAAAAAAGAAAAAAAAAATATCCACTATTAAACAAAGTGAGAGGCCACACATGCACCCAGGATTTCTGTAACTTGTCAGCAGCTCTCACAGTTCACCCATGCACATCCAAGGTCACGGCCAGAGCCCAGAAAACTGAGCCCACAGCTGCAGGCCAGGATCGGTCTCCTGGAGTTACCTTCACAGTGATGCTGGCCTTTACCTTAGGCCTCCCGTGAAGTCATTCATTTCCACTTATCCACAGCTGGTTAGAAGACAACCCTTCTGAGCAGCGTCAGAAGGCAGAGACAACCTGACAGACACCTGGTGTCACCCCCTCCGACCAAGGCGAGGGCACAAAGCCGTATCACACCATTAACGGAGAAAGCCACTCTGCAAACACATTTGTTCCTCATGCCGATGCACACAGAAAACAGCACTGCAAAACTGCGCTGTGCAAGTTATTTCACACCACACCAAACAATTTTGCTTTCCTTTCCGATGGCTCAGACAACTGCACTGCCCCAGGCGGGCGCTGCCCCCGTCTAACAGCAGCACCCAACACCCTCCACGCAGCTGATACCACACCATGAACGCTCCGGTCCATAAACTGCACTTTTTATCCACTCTGAGATGCTTCAGCAATCATACAAAAACAATTTAATTAACAAGATTATATGCAAACTCATAAAGCAATTAGGTGAAAAGATAGGGCAGAAACTTTGCCAAACTTTTATCTTTTAAGCACACATAGAAACTACATTTGTGTCATAGCAAACTACCATAAAAACTGATGTAATGGCTCTATTAATCAAAGTATTTTTCACCTGGAGATCACAAATACAGGAGAACACTTGTTCATAGCTCATTTCAGAACCATTTTCCATTTAAAATATTTATAACTCAGTAATTTCAGGTGAGAAAACCATACTGAAAAGAGCAGTACATTACACTACCTTTCTCATTAATTTTCCTGTGAAACATTTGAGTCTCCAAAAATCTGACTTTTAAGTCAATTATGCACCATTTGGACACTCCGAATTCAGGAATTCAGAGCTGAAGCCCATCTAGTCACTCACAAAACCTTTATAATGAACACACATTATAATCATACTTTCTTCTTGCTAGAACAGACAAAAATGCACTATCATAATTTTTAAAACCACATTTGAATCCCAAAGAGATTTGTTTGGGATTTTTTTGTATTAGGCTTTTCTCCCATAAAACTTACTAGGCATATTTCTATCACGACACCTTCAGCAATGCATCCAGAAATGCAGCAAGTTAAAGTTGCAGCAGCTGTTTCCTGCTTACTTTCCTCAGATTTTAAGGACAGGAATTTTACCTCGCTCTAATACAGAGAATTACCACATATCTTTAGAAAAAGGGTAAGATTTAGTGCTTCAGCAAAAACGTCTGCTCCCCTCCCCTTGAATCTAAATGGAACCACAATTAAAAGTGTCACTGATTTTAAATAAATTTTACTTTCTTACAGTAGACACTGCATCAAAACCCCAGCAGTTAAAAAGTCAAACAATTTTCCAGCTGGCTGCTACACCCATTGAAAAACAAGACCAGTTCAAGATAATAACATGTCCTTTGTATTAAAATACCGGTCAAGCTGCTGACAAGGAGACAAATGAGTTTTTAAACCATTAGTATACACTCACATAAAATTAAAAACAGTTCCATGGAAGGAAATTTGGATAACCGTGATATGCCTCTTCCAGCACAATACTCCCCTTTGATTTTTTTGAGAAATTATAAAAATTGGACCATCTCAGCTTGCTGGAAATTCATTTATCCATTATTACAATATACAGTTAACACAGGAGATTAGAGTAGGTTTTGACAAGTCTTTTACACTTCTCAGGGCAGCACTGCTATTTCTGCCTAGGTTGGTAATTTTATCTACCAGCTAACCTTTCTGGTGCTGACAATCCGCAATTAACAATTTTCTCCCTTGCCCCTGATTCCCAGCCCACTGCAGATGATGCTGTTGCAGGGACACACATCCCAGCTCCTCCTGGCAGCCTGGTTCAGCAACAGCCCCAAAAGCACCCGCCGTGCCCCCACACATGGCTCCCTTTCAAGATCTCACAAGACTTGGCAACAGCAGCAAAACAGAGCAGCCTCGAAATGGAGGGGGCCGTCACCTAATGAAACATGACTAACAGGACTGCTGACTGTCCAAATATTTAACTGCTCTCCAATGCTGCAGGTCAGATGGGTTAATCAAATAAACTTGCATATCCGGAGGGATTGCCCATTATTTGTGTTTTAAGTCCTTACCTGACTTTAGATTCTGCAAAGCTACCAAGCTCTCAGCAACTGTGAATATCTGCATATAAAACCTAACAAAGAGACATCAGAGCTCTCCATCATAAGCTGAAAACATGGAAAAGTTCTTAAAAAAAGTAGTTTTGCTGAATAATATGACAACTCTCTTCAGCACACAAAAGCAGCACATGCTGATGGGAAAAAAAACACCACACACTAGGTACCTGGAAATATAACCCATGTCACAGCACACAACTGCACTGCAAGTGGGAATCTAACACACGTTGTCTCTCCCAGAATTAACCATTAGAACTTATCAGAACAAGAAAACGTCAACACAGATGGACAAAGTAGATGCAAAGTAGATGTCAATGTATGACAATGGAAATGAAAATAAATCTAGGATTAAAATATAGCTTAGTTTCACCAATTTCTAATAGCATTTGTCTCCATTCAACAAGAATTTATGCACCATTTCAACCTGATAAGGATTTAATTTTAGGTAATAAAGCTTTACAAATTGAATTCAAAGGGCAAAAAACCCCAGCATTTCCCAATTATTTCCAGAGCTCCACAACTACAGACTTCAACTAAAGGAACAGGGAAAGCTGTCACTATAAAAGCAGAGCTGACATGTGACCTCTGGATACAGTGGCACTAGCAAGCAGCTATAATAAAAATCAATATTAATTCCACACACTTCTGTTTTGAAAATAAAGCAATGAAATCCTCTCACACCCACCTGCCAAAGGGACACAACTCAGACCAACTTCGTCAAAGAGGATTTTTAAAGTCTTTCTACAGGCACATAATGGATTCCAAGACTGAACACGCACTGAATGTTCAGTGAACCAAATAATTTTTAATAGATTCCTCAGGGGAGTTTACTTTATATTTTTAAATCACCCTAAGACCTTGGAATGACAACCTGATTCAGAGGCAAAGAAAGGCTGTTCATGGGGTGGAATATTGTGTTTCTTCTGGGTTTTCTCTGAAAGAGTAACGTAACAGACATGACTGTGTACTTACTATGTACTTTAGAAATGTCTTCATTTCTACAAACCTCAAACTTTTTTAATTGCTTTTGAAAGCATACACTGAGCAATTCTGAAGTTCCTCTCTGCAGAAGTACTACACAGCAAATACAGAAAGCTGATCTAACAGAAAGTTGGGGGGAACTAAAAGCTGAAATGAAGCAGCTCACCTCCTTCAGCCACAGTTGCAAAGAGCTAGGTGATAGACAGCATTAACAAAACCATCAGGCCCAGATATAAAAGCCAAATGTAGCATAAATTAGATCAGTTTGCACATTTCAGATTTATCACCCTCCCCTCCCCAGGCCCCCTGAACTAATATCCACCTTAACAGCAAGGCCCCTATGACACGATGGCAGATTCAGCACGAGAAGCAACCATCCCTTGAAAGAGGAAATTTTTCCAGCTGTATGATTAAGTACGCAAGAAAACAAGACGAGGAGCCTCGAGCGCTGCCGTTGTTAGTGTGATTTCAGCAGGATTAGGCAGAGCACGATGGAGGAAAAGCCTCAGACAATGAGTCCTTTCATACATCAGAAACAAAAACTACCATTAATCACACCCGCGATTCAGTTTCTTCCACTAATTCCTAATCAGACATCAACAAATAAAGCAAAACACTTATTCTTGTTTTAATTCTATGAAATAAACACAAATGAAAGGAAGTGATCAGCCCGTGCCGTAAAAATGTCGTTGCCTCTCCACCTCCTGATGGACGGGGAGCTGAGACATGCACGAATGGTTGGGAAAGGAGCTTTTCCATAAAGCCCGTCCACAGAGTCTGGAGTAGAAGAGTACTGCATTAACAAGCAGGAGAAACTTCAAAAACCAAGAAGCAAACTCAGACAAAACCCTCTGTACAAAATAAAGACCTTGAACCACAGTCATTAGAAAAAACATCTGGTGCACCACTTTGATTTTCTACATTAGTCATTGGACAGAAACAAAGCATTTATTTTTTTTTCAAAAGCAGCAAATAATTGCAAATCCACTTCTACGTATAACCTATCATTTATCACCTCATCAGTGACTGCTTGAGCATGACAGAATTAAACACTCGACTCAGGCGTTTCTGTTAAAAGCAATAATTACATCGTTACTAGAATATACAATAAAAATGTAAACAAATCTGCCTGGCAATATTTTTTTATGCACTCTCACTGAAATATCACTAGACTATATACAGACAACACTATAATGACAAAAAAAACAAAAAAAACAAAAAAACACCACCAAAAAATTCTACTTCCAAAGTATAGTTAGCTCCAATTTAAAATTTTACCTACAGGCAAAAATACATAAATGATTAGCATTATAGTGTTTATTTTAATTACACTGTGCAGCAAAAATCCTAAAGTCTGATAACTCCCTTCAGATACCAAGAAAGCCAGTATTCCAGAGCTCATACTTCATCTAAAATCTACACAGTTATGTCAGCCTATCCTATCACTCAAATGCCAAAGCCAGAATATCTGCATTTCTTGTCGCATCTAAAACCAATACACAATATCAGCCCAAAATAAAACATGGGGGAAAACAAAAAAAGGCAAAACAGGAAGTCAGGAGATACCTCATCTGCTCCTTGTAGACAATGTTTAAGAGCACCAAAAATTCACTGGTCTTCAAAGCTCAACTCTTCAAAGTTTAATGGGGAAAAAAATACATCTCTAATTCAAGCTTACATTTACAAATGCTTTCCAGCAATGTAACTGCTGTGTATTGTATTCTTTAACACCGTACAACTCACGGTGCCTGCCCTGAACACACAATGATCTAAGCAAACAAAACACAATTCATGATTTCTAGTGTGCTAAAGATGTTTTTCGTCACTGCAGTCAAGTTGCTGATCCCAGCAACTCTTTGCAAGTCATTTTACAACAAACGTCTGCCCATCTATCTCGATGGTTCTGGCCAATGACAGAGCCTTTGATCACTCTTCAGCAAAATACTGCTGTGTCCTAAAGGATGCCCAGCTTTCTGACAGCAGGATGGGGGATCACTGGAAGAGCATGACAGCCGGCTGCCATGCAAGGCTTCAGAACTCTTCCATTTTATAATAAATTATGCTCCTTATTTCTTCCACAGGCATAAGAAAGACATTGGCATGGAGGTAAGTATACCAAGACACGTTATCTTGTTTACAGAGAAGCTGCTTCAGGTGAGAGCCATGGTAGGATCCAAGCACAGTTTATCGGCAGTGCCAGCCTGCTCCCAGAGAGCTGCTGGGGTTTTATCGTGGAGGCACACGCGCTGCACTTCCGTGGATTTCTCCTGCGTGCACGTGAGAGGTGCCCCTGGCCACCACAGCCTCGGCCACACGCCCAGCCAGCCAGGGAAGCCGGCAGCAAAGAAGGCAAAGCAAAGAGAGATGCTCACAGCCAGGAGGAGGTGACACCTCCATGCTAAGGACAGCATCTGCCTGCTCCAGCGCAGGGGCAATGAGAGCCCACGCTCGCTGCGGTCTCATCCAAAATCCTGCCCCGAGTAACAGAGACTTACACTTTGCACCAACCCAAAAACGGCTGCTGAAATCACAGCCATGATTCAGGCTTCCGCAAGCCCTCCCTGTCCTTGCCTGTATGAGTGAAGAAGTAGGATCCAGCACTTAACTGACCTGTGCTAAAATGAACCCTCTGCAATGGGACAGACCCCAGGAAATTAGGCTAATAGCCCGTTCTAAAACGCCTTTTTTTGAGCCAAAAGGCCTTAAATGAGTGCTTTCCCTTAATCATACACTGAAAGCAAAAAGATTAGTTTTACAGGATCCAAAGACATAGCAGAACCCAGAGAAAACACAACCCAACAAGAGATGTTAGCCAGACTCCCATCTCACAAGTATACTAAAGGAGAAAAACTTTTCCTACAAAAGTTTATAATCCTAACTCTGTATCAAGAGGCAGAATTGAAGCAGTAACCCTAAAATCTGCTGAAACACTTGTCTCCCCAGGTGTAATTCTTCAAATCTGCATTTTATCAATTGGCAGTTACCCGTGAACAAGGCTACAGCAAGGAGACAGTCAATATCTGAAATTCATGTTCAAAAATACATGCTTCATCCTGAGGTTAAATACAAGTTTACAAGTACTTTTTTTTACCACATAACGACACAAGGGTTAGCATGCATAGACTGTAAAGGAATTTTGGTGGTGCCGAAGTACAGTCTCAACAAAACCACTGAGAATATATATTACAAAATTATTTCCACGCCTTCTAGTTCATAGGTTTAAGAGGCAAATTTTCTTTGTTTATGGTAATTATGTTTCATATTTCACTGAACTTTGACATGATAAATGTATTATTGGATTTTGCATGCATCTTCTAGTCAATTTGTGTAATCTTGCAAATTCTGTAGTACAAGTAGTTAAAATACAATGGACAGTACATTCATAAATTACAGATTTTCCCTTAAGGTAAGAGAATTATTATTGATTCTGCAACAACTAAACCTTTGATCAAATTTGGTGAAACAAATGTTACTAACAAGATATAAACAAACATAACTCCTTTGCATTTGAAGAAAACAGTAGTTTGTAAAAAAGGTAACAACTGCATCTAAAAACAAGGTCACTTTTTTCTCCTTTCTCCCCATCTCACATCTTCCAAGTATGTAACACCTCAACACATTCTTAACTCACTGTGTCCAAAAGGCTCCTCTGCCACTTCTGTGGTTATTCTTCAAGATAAAAGATCAGAAGCACAGTATCTGCCAGGCAATTTTTTTTTAAAATATGTAACCTAAAATCTAAACACTAGACTAGCCTGTTTCATACTTCTCAGATCTACTTTATCTTCCCAATTAATCAGCCTATCAAAATACATCCAGGGTGAAGAAAATCTAACCCACTGATATAACAATTACCAAAACTCCTCCAGAAAAACAGATGCAGATCATGCCACTTCTTTACCTACTCACAAAACCCTCCAGGAAAATAATGACTTTTCCAAAACACTGTAAGATTTAATTTTGTGAGGAAATCTAACTGAAGAATCAAGTACCATCCCATGAATAACTTCCTGCTCCTAAAGAGAGAAAAGATACTAAAAAGCTCAAGTGCCTGGCTGCCTTCAGCAGCAAGGATGACACATGAGAGAAGAATCCATACACAGGAGGGATGGAAAAGCAACCGTGCTCTGTGGATCTCATAAAATAGAACAGATGTTATTCTCTGTATACACATGTGCAATTCAGTGTTAAACACAACACTTGCAGTAGGGAAAAAAAAAAATAAGGAAGAGAGGCCTATAAAGCCAACAGATAATTCCTCACCATGGTCAAGCACATGCATGCTTTGTTTGGTTTCAAGTGATGACCAGATTTCCAGCACTGTTTTTGAAAGAACGATGCCACATGCTCGGCCTTCATGTTTTTTCTCTGTTCAATTTCATGTGACAACTCCAAACTATAAACTTCTTGTGCCAACCTAAATAATTCCTCTTTCTCAGTAACCCTGGAAGAAAGTACTTACCCACTTGCCAGCTGCAGCTGAAACTCTGTGCCAAGAAATAAATGTCTTTTGGACAGGTTGTAAACTGGAAGCTTCTATGCCTGCTAAAGGACAAAAATAAGAATGGGACCATCCTATTCCTTCCCAGATTAATGGTATTGCTCTATTTCAGCTACACAGTAGATTGCACTTCATTAAAGCATCGAAACAGAGCTTCCTTCAAATACAGTGCTCAGATACTAGGAGGTACTTTTGTCAATTTTTATTTCAACCAGGCTTTTTATAAACATTGCTTCCATCCTCTGCTCCAAAAACCCTAACTTATCTCTGTACTTCCCATCTTTAGAATAAAGTTCTCAGATAATACAGTCCTTGAAGGAGCAAGACCTGTTTCACCCTTTTTTTCTGGTAAGGCACAAGTGTATAAACACTGTGTGCACACTGACATTAAACAGCAAGTGCTCCAGCTTCCCCTACTTGGCCTCCTTTCACAGCCCCAGGAGACTTCGACCTTCCTACAGACAGCAAGCACTTGGAGGCACTGGTCACTAAGATCTCATGATCAACACGAGGCGAAGACCAAGGCATCTTTCCCACTGCCCAGAAAGATGATGATTAACAGAGAGCAGAAGAGACAGGCTTTGTGGCAGAATGGCTAAATTAGAAATTAAAAGAAGAGACTGTGAATAGTTTAAAGGCTTCTATCTAGAGGCCAATACTGGGTTTCTCTTCCTCCCAGTGCTGAGTGGTTACTGGGCTCCTTAGCTTTGCAGCCTAGGATTCCCCAGAGGTGTTTCATCAGGTGATACACATACCTACATGAGAGACACAGTGGGCAGCACAAGACCCTGATACCTACACTACACTCTTCCTTGTCCTTCTCCCAGTTCACACAGGCTTCTCAGGGATAGGATGTTACTGCCTGTTTACATGTTCTGGGTTTTTTGGGGGGCTCTCCAAAGCTCTGTGAAGCTTCTCATAATGACAATGTCAAAGGCATGAATAAAACCTGTATTGTTGCAGTGGAAAGCAGCCTTTTCCTCTTTAACCTACAATCATGGGCCCCTTCCCCATGCTGACCATTATATCATTTTCATTTTGGCAGCGACCTTAATTTTATGTTCACAAAAATGCTGCCAAAATGCCAGTTAAAAAATTCAGCTAATATGAATATGTAAAGATGAACATGTATGCTGCCAAAAAACCAACTACTCTCTCTTATAGAAAACAAAAATAGACCCATTGGTAAATGCACGTAAACAAATTACGATGAGGTACACTAAAGAAACATACACCTCAAAATAAGCATCAGTACCATGAACTTCATTTTAATATAAGAGTCGTTACACCTATCACCTTCACAAATAGAGCCAAACAGTGCTTGTTCACTAAAGCTCTACAACTGGTACCTCCTGTATGCCCACATGCACCATTTCATTAAGCTCACTTGACATTAGATGAAGAAAGAGTACAAGAAAATTGCATATTCCCTGCCTAAAGTAAACTTGTCATTTAAACCTTGTGTATAGATAGAATTTGATATAGCACTGGCACAGTGAGTCATTCGTCAGTTTTAGAGTTTGTACGACAGTATTCTTACATATGTTTTGCAATACTTTCCAGTTCGCTACCACCCCATGTAATTACAAGTTTTTACTGGAAACGAAGCATATATTTTGGGTTTGAACACTGCACTAAGATCTGTAAAAACAAAGCTTATTTTTATGGTCAGATTCTGAGCAGAAGTAAATCCACACAAGGAGCCCTCACCCATTCTGTACGAAGATGAAAGTCAAAGCAGGGCTTTTAAAGGAGAGCAAGCAGTGATGGAGAGCATCACAAATATTTCTCAATGAATTACTCCAAACATAAACATAAGCAACTTTCCTGTCAGTTTTCTTCAAAAGCTGTTTCTTAGCTACGTAAGTTACAACTGCATTCATTCAGAACACTATATAAAACAGCCAGTAGCTACTATGAGGGCTTTACTTGAAAGTAATAGGTGATTTTACATCCTTCTGTACTGGGGCAAGATACCACATTAAAAATTTTCCCTACTGCCTTACCTTCAACTCTTAAGTTGCAAAACAGACATGAGTAATTTAACTCTCAACCCTAGTTTCTAAGAGGCACTGAAATCTTTCTGTTTCAGTGGTTTTTGTCCTGTTTAATACTACTACTAAGATCAGCTCAGACCATGATGTGTTGGGATCCAGCTCACTCCAAAGCTTTACAGGAAAGTTTCCAATTCTTCAAAAGGCACAAGTCCCAATTCTAATTTGCACACAGCCACAGGTTTACTGTTCAGGTAAACTTCTTCAGTCAGCCTCTTAAAGCTGGTTATTATTAGTATTCCTTTCCACGATCTGAATTCACATCAAATAGATCTACTGAATTCTACATCTGCTGCTATCTGATAAAAGGCTGGAGAGAAAAAGCACCCTTTGCACAATTAGAGACACCTGGTTAAGATTCAAGAACAGGCAGCAACAACTCGGGGGTCTTTTCCTCCCAACTGCATATACTATGACCTACAGGAAACATTTTCTGCTTAAAAGTAATGCTTAAACGGAGATCTATGGTGGAACATTATCACAAGGATTGCACTTACTTGACAGTCTGCTATTAGCCAACTCCATTACCGCTATTTGCAGTTTTTAAATGTACAGATTCAGAAGTAACTGTACAAAGCCTCCATTACAAGTGGATTTATGGAAAGCCACAGCAATAATCATCTTCATTAAGCATATCTTCCCACAGCCCTGCATTATGTGGACACAAAGAGGAAAACATTTCTTCTCCGTTACCCACAAGCTTAGATCCTTCTCTTTATAATCACAAGCTTTGACTGTCTTCTCTGCTTTTACCAATGACAATTATCTCACATTCCCAAAAACAGGACTTACTTGAAAAAAATAAAATTAAAAATACGTGCACACCTCTCAACCCAAAACCAATATAAAGCACAGGATGGCCTCTACTTTGATTTTTCAGAAACTGACATTTTCACTGGCAACATGAATGAGAATAAAATGTTGTCTGTGGCTTCCACTGTTTTGCTAATGGCCCCAACCAGTACGCAGCCAAGACATATTCATGGACGTGTTCATGCAAAGAAAAGGGCGGATGACAGTATTTGTAACTAAACTGAATATAAAAATCTCTTGAAGTTATGTGCTAACTTTTTGGCCATAAGCTGTTTTAACCCCTTCACACATGTGGTCATGTTGCACCCTATTTCAACAGCTAGAGGTAGGCTAAGAAACTTGCACATTAAGATGGCTGGTTAAAGGCAGAAACTGAGAACTTAAATAATTCAACACTGTCAACCACCACACATTCAGATCACAAACCGACTGCTATGCCACACAGATTTTACTCTTTGCTTTCGAAGTTCAGATTGCTGATCATGCGCTTCACAGTACGGATATCTATTACTCCTACGTCCTCAGTCTCACAGCAAACTGCCACAGCAGAAATAATAAAATCAGGATTAAAGTACACTTGTTCCTTCCATAAAACCAACCTCATGAGCCACGCATTTCCTGCATTATCATAATGAATGCAATGGACTTTATTTAAAAATCTGTTTTCAAAGCCAAATTGGCAGTCTTGGAACAATCACCCAGTAACCAGACACGGAGATAAGTCATTTGCAGCACAGGACCTTAGTAATCTTAAATTAAATTTGTCATTTCCCTAGCATTTATCTTGAAAAATGAACAAAGGTGGTTACAGAAGCAGCATAAGGAAACTATTTGCTCACTGTCCCTGCACAAGTTACTGCCTTCAGAGATCTCTAAACCAGCAAAGACTCAACTGAAGCTTTGATTATCCAGTTGTCTTCAGCCCAAATCACTTTTTACAGCTCAGTTCTAAACTTGACAAGAGAATACTGTATTTGATACTGAAAATACAGCTTCATTTGGTTACATATGAAATAAACAAGAAACTCCAGAACGCTTTAAAACAGCTGCCCCAGTCAGTCTCCTGGAAACAGAGCACATCTTTCCCACACAAGAGGTTCGCGGGAACAGACCTTTAACAGCGCGGAAATACTTTCTTTCATTGAATTTAATTTACGCCAGCTATTTGAAGTGCTTGAAGTTGGTATTAACAGTTTCTGGGTGCAGAAACCACCGCGAAGGCAAACGCACCCGCCCACCGCCTTCGCCTCCAGCCTCGGCTCCCGCTCGCCCCGGGCTGCCTGCGCCCACCCCGCGCCGCTCCACGCGAGCCCGCCCGCCCCCCCGGGTGTCCCGCGGGGGAGCACTGCCCGCCCCACCGGCACCCCCGACCAGGCAGGCGGCACAACAGGTTGAGGAAGCGACTGCGGGGCAGGAGTTGGCCCCGGGGACGCCGCAGCCGCACTCCACCGGGAGGGCGAACGGGGGGAAAACGGAATAAACACCCCCACCCCAACCCGCCCGCCCCGGTTTGGGGAGCTGGCACCCCGGGAGCAGCGGCAGAGCTCCTGC